>JAEIFV010000345.1:0-314966 GCA_018904265.1 Lordiphosa collinella | reverse complement strand
CAAACTATGACACGCTTGGCAAAAGGCTTATTAAAAACGCATAAAAGAAAACGGCACGTTTACAAAGCAGTCACACACACACACACACACACACGCGCGCACACATGCAAAGCGCCAGCCTCGCTCATATGCACACACATGCATGGGGCACTCGGGCGCATAAATCCGCGCTAAATGAGTTTAACACTTGGCTTAATAGTTTGGTTTTTATGAAAAGCAAAAAAAAGAACGACCGAACAGAAGAGAAGAGAGTGGTGGAGAGAGAATAGAAGAAACGACCATGGTAAAAATATTCCACAGCATACTTTTATGCGCAATAGAAAACTTGCAAATCGCTTTTTGTTTTCATTGCAGGCGCAGTCCGCCTTTGAGCTTTTAACTTGGCTTAGTTTGTGTGTGAGTGCATGTGTGTGTGCGTTCGGTTTTTGTTTTTATTTCTATTAGCAGACTCGTTGGGTCGACTGGCTAAATGAAAAGTTGACGCTGCTGCGGAGCAAAAAAAATGTGGAAAAAAGGTTTTCAATGAACGAGGCAAATTTGCTGCTGCGGCCAAGGCAAATCATTGTTGGTTCAACGTGGCAGCGTAGGCAAACAGAAAAAAAATTAAACGACTGGTATTAGGGTTGTTAATATCTCTGATGGCTATATTCGATTATGTTCAATCATGAAGAGAAGTTTAACAGAATAAATAACTCACGATCGTTTATCATTCATTAACGAGGGGCTTTCGATAATGTGAACAAGTGCTTATGACGGCTGTTGCTTAAAAGGGAAGTCCCTTGAAGCAGAGGTGCTCGCTGCCTATACGCGCCGGCCTCATTTGTTGTTATTTTATAAGGGCGTATAGGGGCTTATGCATAACGAAATTGCTGGGACAACATCTTTAAGTGTCTCTCTTCTATTACTCTTTATGTAAAATGGCTTGACACTGAACCAAAGGGCCAAAGCCGAGCTCCTCTCAATCTCTTGGCTTGTGCGCTTCTAATTTTTGCACAAGAAGCTTTTGCAAGGCTAATTACAAAAAGCTGGCGCCAACAGCAGTAAGGGGTGACCGGGTGTGTAAGTTTATTTAAAGAAGCGCTCTCTGAGCACGCAAATCAGTGAGCATAAATGAGACGCTCTGAAAGGGAGAACAACAACTGCCCTGGCAATGCCCATAAACAAAACAGGAAAGACAGCTGACTCTGACAATGCAAGAGTATTGGACTTAGAACACAAATGGAAGATGAGGTTGACATTGGAAAGCTTGCGAATTCAAGAGAAAGCAGAACGAGCATTAAGCCATAAGGGGGGAGGTATCGAGCAGACAAATTTTATATAAGCAGCGGCGATCACAAGAGAAATTTTAATACCCTTGCAGAGGGTATTATAAAATTGTCCGAATGTAACGAAGGAAGCATCTCCGACCACATAAAGTATATATATTCTTGAACAGCATGTCGAGCTGAGTTAATTTAGCCCTGACCGTCAGTCTATTTCTACGCTTTCTTCTCCGTCAGTTTTAAAGTTGTCCTCACCAAACTTTGCACAAAGTTGGTAGAAACACGCTGCTCATTTAGACTATGTACTGTCATAGGAACGATCGGTCAAAAACTAGTTTAAGTATGAAAAACTTTTTTTGTTTTCAACGGCAACGCCTCCAAACTTCGCGTTTTTTAGTTTACTATACTTGTCCATGATTCCACCAACTTTGGTCGAAATCGGATATCTATATAGTATAGCTGTCATAGAAAAGTAGAGTCTGAAAAGTAGTCTTAGTTAGAAAAACTTTTTGGTTTTCAATGGAAATGTCCTCAAATTTATGGGATGTATTTGTTTTATATGCTCTCAAACAAAGTTTGGTCAAAAATCGGATGACTTTAGCATATAGCTGTCATAGGAACGATCGGTCGAAAAGCTAGTTCTTGTGAGGAAAACTTTTTTTTTTCATATATGGGGTGTTCCAGAAACCCTAGAGACTTTCGTATAAGCGATTGGACTTTGAACTAAACTGTCAGGACTTTAAATGAAAAGTGTCAAGAATAATGTCGCCTACTAGATTAAAGGAAAGGAAAACTGTACGTTTGAAATGTTCTTGGTGCTGAGCAGTCAATAAATAACTTTAGTCATCTTATCTAGTTGCCTGACATTTTGGAAACGCTTCTACATGTAGGCAAGCAGATCCAGTTCGAAATGAAACCGCTTACACGAAAATCTCTAGAGATTTCTGGAACACCGCCGACTAATTTTATATACTTTTTTTCACAATTCAACAAAGTTTTGGGACTTATCATTTCATCATATGTACATTGGGTTCAAAAATATGCCTAATAGAAAAGCATTGTTACCAAAAATGGGTTTCTCACACTTTTCTATTTCAAAAAACGAGCGAATTCGCTAGACATATTTAGATATTTCCAATTTGCAGTAAATCCAAATGGAATAAAAATCACCCAGCTCAGCGATAAGCGACGATGAGCTACTCGTTTCGTGTAGATTTTCTAAATTTAGCATTTGAAATCCTAACCGTTTGTTTAAAAAAAACCTACACGGCACGTGTGGAAACAGTTTTCTAAACGAAATATGTAACTTTTCTGTACTGATTTTGAGCTACCTTTTTGTTTAGAATTTCTACACGCGCGTGTAGCTTTTCAATATCTAAACGTAAATGTAGAAAACCTACATTTTCCGTGTGAAGTTCAGAACGCTTAATGAAAAATGTTGAAATAGTTTGAAAAAAACGCTGATTTGCTCTTGTCATGTAGCCTTTGCATTTGTCCACGCCTCATTTAACCTTTTTGCACGCCTCCTTTACTTTTTTTATTTCTACACGTTCGTATAGTTTTTTCTAAACGCCACGTGTAGCTTTCTGTTTTCTACATTTTTGTGTAAGATTTTGCAAGGTGAACTGCGTTTCGTTTAGGACTGTCGTTTCTACACGTGGCGTGTACCTAATTTTGTTTTCTCTGTGCACGCTGTTTTATATAGAACAAGATTTTTGAAACTGACCATATTTAAAAGAGCGGCTAACGAGGCTTGCAGGTTGGAGTCCGCATGTTCCACGTGCGGGGTTCGTTATGTGGTCAATAATGTGGCGAGCTGGCCGTAGAAACGGCAGAGACTAAACTTACTGAGACGCCAGCCCAAGAACTGCCTATGCTTGTATTTCACCAGTATATTACACTTTCCTGATATCACTTTTGAGAAACTTTTATGAGATATCAGACAAGTGAAAATACAGCTCAACCATACAGTACCATTTTGTTAAACTCTCACTCATATAGGGATGACTTTTTATACTCTGCCCCATAGTTACAAAGACTTTATGGGGTTTGAGCAGATGTATGCAACACGGAAAAGACTATCCTATTTTGTAACGCTTGGCCTTTTAATACCCTACCATAGTTCGAAGAAAACTAATATACTTAAGTCATGCAAATGGGATATGTGCGCAGCTAAAGCCCCTCAGTTCCACCAATCACACTGGTGGAGGTTCAGGGCCAGATCAAGATTCTTATCAATAAAAAGGCCCCTGGCGAGGATGGTCTTGACAATAGGGTCTTCAAAGGCCTCCCAGTAAAAACGGTGCTCTTCCTGGTCTTAGTTTTCAACGTGGCGTGGGAAAAGGCTACCATCGTTATAGTTTATATAGCCGGGAAAAGCCCATCGGAGGTCGATTCATACCGTCCAATCAGTCTCTTATCCACAATATACAAAATTTTCGAGAGGTGTCTACTAGCCCGAATTATGGCAATCGATGGGGTATGTGGCAGGATACCTCCCATTCAGTTCGGGTTCAGAAAGTCACATGGGACCCCTGAGCACCTGTATTAGGTGACTAACTTTATTCTCGACGGATTTCAGGCTAAGGAATACATGGTTGCGGTCCACCTGGACATAAGGCAGGCGTTTGATAGAGTGTGGCACGACGGAATGCTTTGTAAGGTAAAAAGACATCCTACCGCCTCAGCTTTACTCTCTTGTGAGAAGCTTTCTCACGGACAAGAACTTCTCAGTAATCTTTGAAGGAGCTGTTTCAGCGTGAGTGTAATACGCGCTGGTGTGCCACAAGGAAATGTCCTTGGAACAACCCTCTACTCTCTCTACACTTGTTATATGCCTACATGAGAAACAATACCCTTTGAAGACCCCCAAGACTTACTCATTGCAACATTTGCATAAAGATAAACAAAGATTTTTTAATGTAACATATGGATGGCATGGTTTTTCGGTACAGTACAGTTTCAAGGTCCTTCCGGTGCTATCATTAGCAGACTTCTTATCAATCGATTACGGAATAAGCATTTGGGGACTACAACAAACGCTAATTGTTGTAGAAATCTTTGGATGACCTTATACTCTAAAAATGTATATCTTGTAATCAAATTAATAAGTACCAACTAATCGAACATTTATAAGTTACTCAAATATAACAATCTCCTTTGGCCTTCGCAGTAACTGTACTGTAAGGTACAACAGTTGTCTCTCATAGTAATAATGCTGTCAGAAAGAATCCTCTGTTTATATCCTAACTCCTCTGCTTAGTCTCCAAATAATAGTTTGCATTAAATATTCGTCTATTTAACTTTATGTCTGCTAAGTTATTTTAAATATAAAATTTGCACAAACTAACACACAGTGGAAGCGCAGGCATGCAGCATGTGGCATGCAGTAGTTAATATTTTACAAGCTTTTTACTTTCAACATAATTACAGTTGTGGTGTCTACCGGCAAAAGCACGCGGCCAGGTTTCTGGCCCAGGTACTTTGAAAAACTATTTGCGCATAGATACTCACACACATACATACATGCAGACACAGACCTACACACGTGCACACATACATAATTTAGTATAGCACTTGGACAACATTAACGTGTGTAGCAAAGCGCTGAGTGCTGCGGCAGCTAAGGATACGCCTTGCTAAACACACACACACACACACAAACTTAACTGCACCTGCTGTGCATATATTTCCTGGCTAATACATATATAATTTTTCACCGCTTTTACCGTTTTTTGTTTTCCTTTTTTTTTTGCTATTTTATTGGTGCCTCGCAGCCGTTGGCTGCACTTTTATGCCCTGATGTCCTTGGTTAGGTCGCTTCTTTTTTATTTTGTATATATGAGCATATAGTATATTGTTTGCCTTAGCTACTTTATACTTTATATTTAAGTGCAGCTGCAAAATGCATTCTTTAAAAAAAAACTTAACAAGCAAAACGTTGACAGTGCGTATAAAATATTCTTTTGTTTTTGTTAAGGTTTTTCTTCTTTTTTTGTGGCTTTTGTGGTTGCTGCTCAAATATTATTCATACAAAAAGCTTAATAGGATGCAATGTGTTTTTCTCGAAACGCTGTTTCTTTTGACGCGTTTGCACCAGCCTACATCAGCCTGGAAATGGAAGCAATTGAACTCAAAATTATCTGAAGAATTCTTTTACATTATATTAAGATCTGGAAAATATTCAAAAACTGTGCGTAAAGTCCGGAAAATGGCAATTTTTATCATTCAATCAAATAAACTCAAGATCTTTTATTTAATATACATCATTCAAATAGACTCAAGACATATTAGATTAAATAAATCAATCTAATAAACTCAAGAACTTTAAATTAATACGTATCATTTAAATAGGGTGCTGGAAATAAACACCAATCAATAGATTAGACCCAAGAACTTTAAGTTAATATAAATCATTCATTAAATTAATATAAATGTAAAAGTAGTTGGCTCAGTAATCGTTGAGTCGGACTGTAAAGACCCTCTAGTTTGGCCGACCAACGCTGTATCAACGTTCCGTCGACGATTTTGTGACTGTCGTCGCCCCACCCTTATACCCCTTACAATGTGTTCGACTGGCGTATTTTGCAAGGCGACGCTAGGTCGACGCAATGCCATGCAGGAACCGACATAAGGGACGCTCGATAGACGCAATGACATGCAGAGAAGCGACATAAGCTTTAGTCGTTGGCTTCACGACGCATCACCGTACAAAGAGCAACGCTGGGGTGACGAAAATACTGCGACTGACCCCAGCCGGACTCAAGAAAAAGATTCGTAGAGAGTTTATGGCAAAAGTGGAGATCGATGGGATGAAGCTTATGCACAAAATATTGGTAGTGGCGGACGAAATTATTGAATGTGATTTATTACTCGGACACAATTTGATAAGGCAATTTACCATGATGTCATCGCCCGGAGGATATCAGTTTTCTTCCCTGCCGAGGAAGGAAGACATGGATTTGAACAAGATAGATATTTACAATAGCAGCAAAAACTGATGTAGACGTTCTTTCGCAGTCCAAAGATGTTGTGAAATTGATGGTTCCTGATTTTACATCACTCAAGAAAACAGCAGAGATCGTAACTGAACTGAACCGAGCCGAATCGCTTTCAATGAAGCGGAAGCAGTACAGAAGCAATAATATGAGGGACACTAACCAGGAAGCTATAAATCGCCCGAAAGAAAAATAGAGTTTTAAAAAAGAGAAGGCCGAACTAAGAAAGAAATGCAAAGAACTAGGGCTCAAAGCGAAATGCGCCAAAGCGATGAAGAAAAATCCGATTCCAAAAAGCCAGAAGACTTAGAAGAAGAGAAGCAGAGCGAATTAGAAAAAGAGAGACGCCAAGAAAAAGAAATGCATTTGCCGATGAACGTAAGAAAGCCCTATTTGCTAAGGAAAGAAGAAAAGGATGATCAGCAAAGCAAGCTGGAGCCGTGGAGACTGAAGAAGAAGCGCGAGATACTGAAAGAAGAAAAAGATGGAAAAAGAAGAGGAAAGAAGCTGCGAAGAGCAAAAAAATATGAGGAGAGAGATGTGCCAAAGTGGAGAGGCAAAAAGAGCTGGAAGCTTTAAAGAAGAAAGAAGAAGGAGGCCAAGAAAAAGAAGCGGCAGGAGGACGAACAATCCTCCTATACTAATAGCTGCTACAAGAAACCAGACGATAAATACATCTACCAGTGGCGACAAATTGAAGCTATGAAGATCCGACGGGGAAAATGAAGAGTTGTGGTCATCAGGGACCGATGACTAGATCAGGAGGGCCGATGTAAAAGTTGACTCAGTAGTCGTTGAGTCAGACCGTGAAGAGATTGTCCAGAGAAAATGTTGAAAAGTTGTTAGTATTGTTTCAGTCGTTCAGCCGTAAAGTCGGGAGAATTTCAAACAAATAAAAGTACTAGGATTTTGCAAAACTTTGTTGTTAAATATCTTCTGAAATTGGTTTATTTGGAACTTACTTGCATTAGTAGTAAGGGACCTTATATAAATCAATCAAATAGACTCAAGGACTTTAAGTTAATATAAAACATTCAAATAGACTCAAGACCGTTGAACTAAACTAAAATACAATACAAATAGACTCAAAAAATCATTGAAAATATACTCAATCTTTTAAAAATAAAATAAATATTAATAATTTAAATAGATTAAAAAGCTTAAATTTAATTTAAGTCAATCAATTAGACTGAGAAACATTAAAACTTGCATAAATCAATCAAAAATAGACTCAATTGCTTTATATTAATTTAAAAAAGGTAAAACAAAGTAAGATTGTAGTAGGAAGGGCTACATTAGCAAGGCCACTCAAGTATAAACAATAATTAATTATTGCATTGTGATATCTATTAGAGTATAAGTCTTCTTTCTAAGCCGATAATATGTTACACTTTGTTATCGATAAGCGCTAGCTTTGAGAATAAACCCAAGCCGATTCAGTCCTGATCGAGCGCCGAAATAGAGTGGAAGTGTGTGTTTATTCTGTTGCCACCAGGTCATTTTTGTCTCCCACAAGATTTATTTGGTTAAATTTTTACAGGACTTATATTAAACTAATGATAACCACGAAAAGAGCAGTACTGCAAGCTGGTTTTGGCGGTCAATCGTGGCATCCGATATTTATCCAGTAATTCGCCATCTTGAGTCTTCATTTGTCCTCGAATGAACTCATTTTTCCGATTTACTCTTTTCAAGTAAGTCTTGTGACTCACAAAGGGTCAAATTATTTTTCTACCATACCAAATTTTCAATTGGAAAAAGAAGATTCTCTCATTGTGTTTTATTGATTTTATTGGCTTGTACTCCGTAATCAATTCTTCAACCTCTTTCATTTTAGTCTTTTCCAAGTGGCTTAAGTCAATTGCATCTAATATAGACTGTTCTTCAACTATTTTCTGACGCACATGGTTTTAAGCTTCTCCACAAAATCTTTCTCGCAATGAACTCTACTCCTTTCTCGCTAAACAACATATTGGGGGTGCCCCAGATATCTCTAGAGATTTTCGTATAAACAAAGAGATTTGGAGAACTTTCAATGTAAAGTGACAATAATAATGTTGGCTACTAGATTATGGGGAAGGAAAACAGTTCACATTAAATCTAATTAGCCTTGAGCAGTCGTTTTCAAATTTCTAAACGTTTGTCATCTAACCTAGTAGCCATGCATTTTGAAGAAACTCCACATATAAAGCAAGCACTTTTATATCTTTCTGGGACACACCCGATTAACATGTTTTAGTACTGCGTTACCGATAATAACAGCGTACTTTAACTCTTCCTGTTTAGGGGCGTGAAAAATTACAACAAAGCATAAATGATCTACACAAATCTTTAGCTCAAAGCATCCAATCGTTGTCAGTTCTCCTTTCCCAATACCTTTGAGTTGTTTTACTTCTTTCTTCAAGGACAATACTTCAAATTTTTGATACATGTCCTCTCTCATTAAACATAAATCACTTCCAGTGTCAATCATCGTAGTGAAGGAAATATCCTGGGCAGTATCCTGGGCAGTATACCTCTTTGAAAGATGTATCTTCAAGGACATTAGTAGGTGCCTTCTTTACTTCGATGGGTGGCTTTCTATATACGCAATCCTTCGAAATGTGGTATACCTATTGCATGACTAGCAAACTGTTTCTTCGCTGCAATCTCTAGCAAAGTGACTTAAAACAAGTTTTAGAAGCACGACTCTGATTTTAATTTACCCCGCCATCTTTGCGTTGAATCTGGCTTGACTTAGTTTCTTCACTTCCTTTCTTATAAATTTCAATTTCACCTTTGAGTTTCTTAATGGTTTTTGCTCTATATGCTCTGCAATTAGAAATTCCTTCAGTGAAATACAAAACCAAACTTTCTTCATCTGGCTTTATAGGTTTACTGAGTTCCATCCGGGTGTACAAATATTCCATGAACGAAACTTTGGCTGTTTCTGTCTAAGCCTCAACATCTTGTGAATTTCTGATGAACACAACTGTTTCCCAAACTCATTAAAGTCTTGCTTGACTGAGCCAGAAAAAGAGGAAATACCATATTGCACGTCCTTTAATGTGAATCTAGAATCCATTCTAGTCGAAACATTACGATAATTAGAACTATCTGATTCCACCTCGCTCATAGCTTCTTCTTTTGCGAACTCAAAGTGATCTTAAAGCCTGTCTTTCAACACACTATTTCTGCCTTCTAAACTCAAACCAAGTTGAGCGAGTTTTGCCTTTAATGACGGAACTGTCATGGACAAAATAGATCAAGTTTCCGTTGTTTTGCTGCAAAATGCCATTTACACCAAAATCATACAAATTTCGAACACACAGAACTGCGCACTCATATATAGACATTTACTTGACCAACAAAAACATTTCAGTAAGTTAATTTCATATCAAACTCCGTGGCGAGCACTTGATATTGTATGTATAGGATATTCAACTCTGTTAAAATTTGTTTCATGGAAAATCTTTTTAAATTTTTGTTTTATTGTTGCTTGTTCAAGGGGCTAGAAGACGGACCTCGATGTGGGCACCGTTGTGTATTGGTAAATTTGATTTGGGTATTTCTAATTAAATAATCTACAATAGTCAGATACCAAATAATCAAAACACATTCATTAAGACTAACTATTTCTGCTGAGCGTACTTGCTAGTTACATATTTATTTTATTATCCTTGGTTTCATGCCAGCAATTTGCTACAATCTGATAGCAGCACAAAAAAGAATGTCATTCCCCAAAAATGTTGTCTAGTGGAAAAGCTTTAAAAAGTTTTCACTTTAACACCCCCTCCTAACGCATTAAAAATTAAACATAAATAAACAAATAGAATGCGCTTGCTTGTGAGTGTTGCTCGAAGCGAAGATGATAGAAGCCGTATTCTGTACTCCTTCTGCCAGTGTTGCTTCTGCTTGTACTCGTATGTTAAGTCTTTACAGCTAACAATTAAGTCGCAGAATAACAAACGTTTTGTGGGCGGTGGGCGGGTAGTTATAAAAAACTTTTTAATGCCACACACTTGCGGGCGTTTTGAACTTCACTCCAGCTGCCAGATAAGCAGCAACGCAAAACTTTTGCACCCATATAAACTCACACTCAACTCTATAGCAAGTACAACTATAACTGCCATAACTACCATAAATAAAAGGACAAGTTAAAAAACCCATCCGAAAAGGCATACCGAAAACTACAGCCGCAATTAATTTGTGGCCCACGATTGCGTGGCTCGTTGGTTTTTGTTGTAATCGCCAAGTAGAACGTAACGAGACGTGCCTGGTCCGTTATCATTATGGAGTCATCTTGTACTGCCATTTAAATAATTACGAACCAACCGAACTAACCAACATTGCGTGCCAACCGAGCGAGAGTTAAAAATTAACAAAAATAAAATACATTTTACTACTTTTACTACTCGTATTTATTTATAAATTGTCGGTTAGTTGCCAGGAAGTGTGCGTTAAAAGTTTATGAAAACGAAAATGGTTGGGCTGATGATAAGGAAATGTAGAAATTAGGCAAAGATAAGGACAGCTAAAGTGGTTGCCCGGTAGCGATAGAAAAAGAAGAGTAGCCAGTACTAATGGAGAACTACTAAAAGATATGCGAGCGATGCCCTGTGGTTCAAACATCTTACATCAGCCTAGTTAAAAGATTAAACATATTGGCGAGACTTTTGAAATGATGCTGATACATGGATTTTAACTGTTTTACTATCGATGTAGGTTTCTGTCTAAATTTAAAACAGAATGGATAAAAATAAAATATTAAAACAAGAAAGAAAGTCGGTCAAGCACGACTTTAAATATTCTGTACCTGTGAAGTGCAGCCCATCACCGTTGCCACCGGTGCTGCCCATAATTTTTTGTTTTCCTTATAACTCGACAACCGTTCATCCTTGATCTGCCTGCAGATAGAAGAAGCATATGTACCATACATGTCAAACCTCTATCTTTTACCATCTCTGAGATCTGTTTGTTCATACGGACAAACGGACAGACCGACCTCAACAGACAGACAGACAGACGGCGGACCGCCGCTGATCGACTCGTTGTTGTGCTGACAGATATATCTTAATAGGGTCGGAGATGCTTCCTTCGCTGTTACTACTTTTGCACAAACTATATCTCTGTGTACTGGTACGTATAAAAAATGATTCTCTTTTTCTTTCATTCTTGTCTAAGTTTTGGTAAGTATGCTACAAATTTTACAATTAAAGTTTCGCAGAAGCTCTCAATAGTCAGAAGAGATCACTGAGCAGATATATTCTCCAAAGAACTAGCGAAACAGCTCTCAGTCCGTTTAAAGAAACTTGTGAAGAGTTTTCCCGCGACCGCTGTAATCTGGCCCTGAAAATTCCTTTTTGGAATCAAGGCTGTAAGCCCAATAAATTTTTTCGGAGCTCCCATTCGCGTGTTTGAACCAAAATTTATACAATGCTCGCTGGTCTGTATCATAAAGTTTAGACTTAAACCTAATTTCGGAAATATTTGCAGATCGATCGGACCACTTTCACTCCTTTTTCCCTTACTAGTTAGTCCATTTATAATACTTGTACTCTTTGTAGCCTAAAAGCCTAGAAGAACTTCCGATGTAACGAGAAGTTTCATTCAAAAATTGAGGGAAGAAGAATCAAACGTAACGATTTTCTTACACTTACCATTTTGCACGACGAACTTTAAAATAAAATTTTCCCTTAACTGTGTAATAGTCGAGTTTTAATTTTATTAGTTTACGGGTGAGAGCATGTAGCAGTTCGAAGTGCCTTGGTAAAAATCACAAAAATCTCAGCGCAACCCTGCGTGTCTGACATTAAAGCTATTGGTATGGCGGCTTCCGATTACAATCTTGCTTTCCCATTGCTAACGTTGAATGGAGCAGACCTATTATTCGACCATCGAGATCATCTCATTATATTGTTCCTAATTCAGTTGAAACATCAAAAAGCAGCGAATATTGGGGATTCTGAGTTTTATTTCGGATTTCAGTTTATGTGCTTGTTTCCGGTAACTATTAATTATCCACCTTTTGGGAGCTACATAGCCTGGGATGTGTGACACCCCCTATAAATACCTAGTAGAACATCACTGCCAACCTGAAATGCCAATTTGTTGATTTGATACTTGCCAGCTAAATTACTGACTTAGTGTAATTGAGAGGATTGGCCAATTGAAAGATTAATGTGTAGATACTTCTGCCAACCAGACAACAACAATACAGTGCAACCTCGAATTAACCAAACCAAGAAGCCTCTGAAATGTTAATTTACTGCAACAAAAAGCTTAATTTATTTCTTAATGAATTCTCCCGAAATTGGGATACGTTCCACAGCATCGACGATGGCCTTCATCAATCTGTGGGTAAGTGCTGGGATCTCTAGCTCGGATGTCTCCGATAGGTTGAGTAGGAGAGGTTGAACTAGTATCCTAAGCCTCCTTCTACTCAGGGCGGGGCAATGGCAGAGAAGGTGTTGTACTGTTTCCTCCTCTTCTTCGTACCTGGAGCTTCTGCAGAAATCATGGTGAGTGACGGCTAGGCGTGCACCAGAAGCGATATGTGTTCCTTTCTGTGGTGTAAATGCGTGGTGGTACGCTTTAGGTTTAGTGTTGGCCACGTAAGCCTCGCTACCGTACAGGAGGAAAGGTTTCTCCACCTATCCGCAGCGATACGACTTGTTTCAGCTTTTGTGTGGAGCTTAAATGTTGCCATAGGCGTCCCTATCGTGCTCTTCTCTGAAAGGAGCTCGACGATGGTACCTATTCTGTCCAGTTTATCCGCAGACTCCTTGCCTTCTATGTTGCGATGTCCTGGCACCCATATAAGGTGTAAACTGAAGTGTCGTGCTATCTCATTTAGAGATAGGTGGCATTCAGTAAGAAAAAATATAACATTGAGCCGCAGATAATAAAATTTTTTTGTGTAGCAGCGGCTGGAGTTATTGATTAATAATGTGATTCCTTTAAATTTCATAAAAATAAGAACGAAAACCTTGAATTAAGAATTCTTGTAAAGTATTACCGTGTTATTCCACTTATTTTAAATTACTCCAAAGAATTATGATCTTGAATTGGTAGAGACCCTTATGTCTTAAAGACCTTCTATAAGGCATAGGGCGGCCAGACAAAAAAAAACAAAATCCATTATCTCTTCATTCATTAAGAGTGTAAGTATTTTACAATAAGATAAGTAATTTAAAATCCGAGTTAGTTTAGTTGCAGATTAGAGGCCAACATTAATATTGAAATATTTCATTAACAATCAAACAAGTTTACACTTAAAATTTTGTCTTTCAAACTACTCCTGTAAGTAACTGTGTCTGTTTGGGTTTGTATTATGTTAACACAGAATTGTAGTGGTAGTTTCTGAATGTTTTCTGTTTAGATTGTGGTAAGTTTTGGTTTAATATCATTAAAAACGCAACGACTTCGTGTCAACATCTGGATCAAATTTGAATTGTGTGCCATCGGAGGTTGGATCCAGGTTACCTTGCTCGCCATCATCCGAAAAGAAACGCTCAATTTCAACAAATGTTTTCTGTTGATTGTAATTTGTTTAACATCATAAAAAAAGATGTAACATCATCAAATAATTGTGCACGTAGGCCAATTTGTAGATTTGTACATTCTCATGGGTTTGCATAATGTTAACACAAAATTGTAGTGGCAGTTTCTGGATATGTTTTCTGTTTCGATTGTGGTAAGTTTTGGCAACGACTTCATGTCAACATCCGTATCAAATTGTGCCATCGTATGTTGGTTCTCGGTTACCTTGCTCCTCCCATTTAGTCTTTTAAACCAGTCCCGTGTGTGATTGTTTGTGTGACTTGGTGTTTCTTATAATGTTAACACATAATTGTAGTGGCAGTTTCTGAATGTTTTCTGCTTAGATTGCGTTAAGTTTTGGTTTAAAATCATTAAAAACGCAACGACTTCATATCAACATCCGTATCAAGCTGGAATTCCTTGCCATCGGAGGTTGGTTCCAGATTTGGCTGCACCTCGTCATCCGAAAAGAAACGCTCAATAATTTCGTAGGCCAATTTGTAGATTTCGGCATTCTCGTGTGTCTGCAAGCTTTCAATTTTATCCAACCCCCCACATTCTTCGATTATATTTGCCACCGTCTCTACTTGGACGTCAGCCCTGTTGAGAATTTGTTGGATGCCATCCAAAATAACAATGATCATCCGAGGGTCGTGGCATGTAAGTAAATCAATGAATGGCGGTATGGCACCCTCCTTGATCAACATACCAATCTGTTGGCCATTGCCACTGACGGCCAAATTACGTATGGCCCAAATGGCCTCATTTTTAACTTGGAAGTTGTCATTTCTCAAAATATCGACTATTTTTGGCAAAAGTCCTGTGTCAATGACTGCCTGAATCTGGGATTCAGTGCCTACGCAGATATTTGACAAGCTCCAAGCCGTTTCTTTCCGTATGTTTTGGCAGGTATGCTCCAGCAGTGGAGGGAAATATGAAAGGCAATTACAATTCATGACCACCTGGGTTTGGTCATCTGTTCCGCTTATTATGTGGCCCACAGCGGTTATTGCAGCCTTTTGAATGCCTGGATCGCTGTTGCCTAACAATAATATAATCATTGGCACCACACCGCTGTCGATCACCATTTGAGCTTGACAAATGTCGCTGCCAGTTAAATTACTAAGACTCCAAACTGTATTCGCCAAAACCTCTGTATCCGTGGAGTGGATAAGCTCACTGAGTTTGGACAGAATTTCTTGGACTATGGAGGCCGGCGGTGGTTGATGCAGGTTGCGGCAAATATTGGCAATCACCCATGTGATGTTGCGCAAAAATGATATTGAGATGTTACTCTTGATTAGGGATAAAAGTGTTGGTACCACTCCCAGCTCGATGACATAGTCACGCAATAAGGGACAAGGATCACCAACGATGTTACCCAGAGCCCACACGGCCTGCTCGCAGACACATGGTTCGGGTGAGTTTAGCAGTTGATGAAAGAGTGGCACCGCACCAGCGGCTACAACCTGATTGGTCTGATCCGGTGTGCCGGATGCAATATTGGTCAGTGCCCAGGCGGCCTCAAATTGCAGCATGATACGATCATCTTGCTTTAGGCACTCCACCAGTATGGGCAACATACCGCTATTGATCACTTCACTGATGGGTGGATTTTCATTACTTGATAGGAGACTACGAGCCGCCCGAACTGCAGCCAACTGTTCCGCCGGTTTGGTGGCATCTCCAGCAGCCAAGACCAATTTCTTCATATTACACAATTCGTCAGATTTCTCACCTTCTTCTGTGCTGGGCACATTGCGTCGCTTGAGTAGGGCCTCTGCACGTTTGTTCTTCCTGATCTGCACAGTAACTTCACTGCGGCGACGGCGCATCTCTTCTTCATTCTTTCCATTGTTTTTGTAATATTTCGAATAGTGCGACATTTTTTTTATTCAATATAAATCTAAAGAAAGCTGGAAAATTGTTTGTTATTTACTGCTTGCACGTTTCTAAATGAATAACTTGTTATTTGGCACCAAACTGATACTGAAACTTTTTAGGACCAGCCTACTCGAGCTGAAATATGGGAATCTAGATGTCATCGTTTGACAATAGTGTCAAAGGTAAAAAAACAAAACCTGTTTTTGTTTAACTTTAGTAAACTTAACTGGTTCCTCTTCTCATTGTGTTATACATTTTGGTTACAATTTCCACAAAAAAATTTTCCGTCAGCAAACGGAACTGCGGTTAGCTGAATTCGAGTGTTTCATGCTAGTTTGCAAAACAAAGTTTTACTGTTTTAGTCTCCAAAAAGATAGAAAAAATGCCATTCAAACGTAACAAAACAATCAAAAGTGATTCCCTTGGCATTGGTTTCTGGAACAACAAAAGGCTTGGCCGAATAAGCAATAAAAGGTGAAACAGCTGTTTCTTGATTAACTGAGCAGCCATTACCTAACCTAAGATGAAAAAAATTGAGCTTTGAAGCAGCAGT
Organism: Lordiphosa collinella; assembly: GCA_018904265.1. Taxonomy (NCBI): domain Eukaryota; kingdom Metazoa; phylum Arthropoda; class Insecta; order Diptera; family Drosophilidae; genus Lordiphosa; species Lordiphosa collinella. Next base: position 298,749 of record JAEIFV010000345.1, on the reverse strand, counting down.
GGGCATGCCCGTGCTCCCATTGGAATCTCCGAGAGTTATCTTTCCGGCAACAGGCGCCGCGCCTTTCGTTGTCCTTTCCATAGCTTAAAAGTTAAAACAACAAATCCATTGCGTATACAGCTCAGGTGAAAAAGGTGGTGGGAGCGCGATCGAGACGTTTTCAAAAACAAATATGGAGTATGATTCTTGTTTGCCGACGTAAGCCTCGCCAATAAGGTTTTTGACATCCGTCAAAAATAAGTAATAAATGGTTCAAAATATAGTCTTCGGAACAGGGTTCTCCAAGAAGAGAGCACAGCAAATGCTTAAATGTATTGAATTACACTGAGACATAAAGATGTGAAAAACTGGCCAACATCAATCAAACTTACTTATTCTTAAGTTTAGCCGGGTATCCAGCACCGCGGAAACCAAAAATTCCTGCCAAACTTCATATAAATAAAAAACTGAGCCAGGAATTTTTTGTTTACCTTTTCGATTGTTGTGTATCCAGCAACATTAAAGAAAACGATTTGCACTTCAAATATTTCATATCAAAACTGTTCCATTTGACTACTCTTTTAGCTTAATCAGCTAGCTAAAATCTCTGAAGATTTTCGTATAAACGGTTTCATTTCGAAATAAAACTGCTTGCCTTAATATGTGAAGTGTCTTTTAAATGCTAGGCTACTGGATTTCAGTACAAGAGAGATTTGAGAGATTTGAAACCGACTTCTCAAGGCAAAGCAGATTTGATGCGTACGGATAATTCCGGGTTTGAGCCGGTTCGTTTCAAAACCGTTTTGCAGCTTTGGTAATGATCGTAGTAGGGTGGCTATCCAGGGTGCTCAGAATAAGTGCCGACAACTTGGGGGGTGTTTCACTTAAATAATTATACTTAATTTTGAACACTTCGCTTCTGTCTTAAAAACTGCTGCGCTTAAACACATCTATAGCCGGTTAGAGATGACACTCTCATCCTGATAACAAACTGATCAGATTGGTGATGTGTTTCTTATGAGCTAACTATAATTTAGGAATGACGTTACGACTGAATTAGACTATAGAGCAGGCACTTCATTAGCTTAGGACTCGAAAAAATTTAAAAATATGGTCCCGGAATTTATCGAGCGCAGGATCCGGACAATATCCATCCAAACATAGTGCTTTGGGCTACGGGGAGCCCGTCTTGACTCGCTATGAAGCTTGCCTGCATAATACGCGGATAAACATCTGCTCCGAGCACCAAAGATACCGTTGATGGAAGATAAAACCGCTCATCGGCCATAAGTGGTTGAACTTCGCTTTGACGCTATCACGCGAAGGAGTTCGAAAGGCGTACTGGGACACAACCTTAAGAACCACCTCCAGACGAAACTCAGCCTGGGTTCCTGACCGGATTACGGCTGTGCAGACCTTCTCGGAGCCAACATTAGTTGTGGAGAGGTGAAATGCCGACGCCAAGGAGGAATCGATGAGGCTGAATGGAGTGCACGGATTGAGTAGTGCCCTTGTGTCGTATAAGGTCTTCCCATTATCGATGAGAACCGATGCCGTCGGAAGGACCTTGGTACTCTGGTGTTGTAGAAGGACCGACAAGGATGGAGGAGGAATCGGAGCTTGGGACCGCCCTGATGAAGATGGAGATCGGTGAACTTTCGAATGGATGTGAAGATCGACAGCGTTCACGCATGTGCAAGAGCGAGTGATGGTCCTGATGGCAAATGCGACATTTATCGCCACTGCGGCATGATTTACCTGAATGCTGATGCGCCAGACGTTTCACCAGTTCTGCGCGGAGCCGCTCTGGTGCTGAGGCGGAGAAATCGCTTCCGAAGAGGATCTACGAGTTAACACACGAGGACGAGGTGCCATCTTAATCTTCGGACAAAAGAAAAACTAGAATTAGTACTAGGATCTAGAGTTAACAATAAAGTAGGACCACAACAAATGGATAAATTTTGGATTTGGAATTATTCTTGAGGTTCGAGTTTCTGGGTAGGAAGGAATAATAACTTTGCGATCTACAACTCGGACTCTATTATTGGCGCCCGGATACACTGCATGAACTCGACCGAGGCGCCATTCATTGGACGGAAGATTGTCCTCTTTTACGACGACCCTCATATCCTTCTCTGGCTGTTGCCATTTACTCCTCTTATGCAATTCTTTTAAGTATTCGTCTTTCCACCGAAGACAGAATTGCTGACTAAGAGCTTTCAGGCGGCGCCACCGATTTATAATAGAAAAGGTCCGACTCCTTAACTTCTGCTTCGGCTGTGGAAAGCAGAGGGCCACCAATGAGGAAATGGCCTGGTGTAAGCGCCAGAGTCCGTAGATCTTCGGACATGTTTTTTTTTTCTTTTTTTTTATATTGAGAAAGTGCTTCTAGAAGGGCTGGGGGTTTTGGGGATTTTTTGTTTTTAAAAAATACGGGGAGGGTTGCTTTCCGCACCGACGAACGTTTTCCCGTTGTCGCAGTTTGTTTTGGGACTGCCTCTTGGCTATAAACTGAAGAAGCAGCTAGGAATTTCTCAGTCGTTAAATTGGGGTGACTCCAAAGGGATAGCTTTGGTGGGGAGGCACACAAATACGCATAATACTACAATTGGATAATAAAAGGGTAAATGATTTTTTAAGAGCTATAGGAAAGTTTTTAAAAAAAACCCAAAATTCAGAAAAATGCATGAAATCTTTATTTGAATCGATAGTACGGTCTATATATATCTTAATGTTTGGAGATTATTTCATGCAAATGTTGACCGTGACTGCACCTCAAATGGTCCATCCGCTTAGTCCAATTTTGACATACTCTTTCCAACATTTCGGACGGTATCTCACGAATAAATGCTTCAATGTTGTCTTCCAATGCGTCAATTGAAGCGGGCTTGTCTGTATAGACATGGGCTTTAACATAGCCCCACAAAAAATAGTCTAAAGGCGTTAAATCGCACGATCTAGGCGGCCAATTGACCGGTCCCGAACGTGAAATAAAATGTTCACCGAGCTCGCCTCTCAATAAGTCCATTGTTGCGCGTGCCGTGTGGCATGTGGCACCGTCTTGTTGAAACCTCATGTCATGCAAGTCAAGCTCTTGCATTTTGGGCAAAAAAAAGTTCGATATCATCTCAAGGTAGCGCTCACCATTCACAGTTACGTTACGATTCGCATTATCTTTGAAGAAGTACGGTCCAATGATGCCACCAGCCCATAAACCGCACCAAACTGTGACTTTTTCTGGATGCATTGGTAGCTCTTGCAATGCTTCTGGCTGATATTCACTCCAAAATCGACAATTCTGCTTATTTACGTACCCATTGAGCCAAAAATGAGCTTCGTCGCTGAACACAATTTTTCGGTGAAAGTGGATCTTCGGCCAACTTTCCAAGAGCCCATTCACCAAAAATTCTACGTTGCGGTAGGTCGTTCGGCTTCAATTCTTGCACCAGCTGTATTTTGAAAGGCTTCCGTAAAATTTTCCACGTTGTTGAGTAACAGACGCCCAATTGCTGCGAATGGCGACGAATCGATAATTGATGGTCATCATTAACACTGGCCGTTACAGCTGCGATATTTTCTTCAGTTCGCACTCTACGTAAGCGTGTTGGTGGTTTAATGTCCAACAATGTAAATTTGGTGCGAAATTTAGTCACAATAGCCCGAATAGCCGCTTCAGTGGGTCGATTAAACCGACCATAAAATGGAAGAAGCGCGCGATGAACTTTCTTAACAGAGCACGCATTTTGATAATAAAATTCAATAATTTGCAAGCGTTGTTCGTTTGTAAGACGATTTCATGGTTAAATTAGAGACCAAACTGAAGATGTTTGACAGTGAAACAAAACACGAAACGTGCGTGAGCTGTTTAAACCAGTGTTGCCAAAAAGATAATAGCTAAAAAATCACCCTTTACAACAAAACACACAATCTGGCCTGTTCCCGTTTTCGATTCGATCGAAAAAACGAATATGTTATTCGGTTTCGAATTTTATACGTATGAATACTTCCCATATTTTCCGTATTCCATATTTTTAATAGATAAGCCATAGGACACGTGCAAATTCGATCAACTTTCGGCATCCATTTTCGATTATAATGATTCAAAATCGTACGCGACATCAAAAAGAGATCAATGAAGCAAGGACGATTACGAAGAAGAGAATTTGGATCTCGTCAAAGTGCTGAAGCAAGATTACAACGTGCGACTATGGAACGATAACGTCGGCAACAACATTTAAGGTGTTTCCTTTCGATATGAGCCAAACATTCAATACACTGGCTTAAGGTTCGGTTAACAGTTTACCAAAAGTCAGAATCCCGTGTTCAAAACGGTTCCGTTCATAAACACTTTGCTGGCAGTAGTTAAATCTGTCATCGCTTCAAATCAAATCCCTTAAAAATGCCTGTCACCTCCCCTCTCTCTAGGCAGCATAAAATTTCATAACACACACACAAAGAAGTAACAAAAAGTGGCAACTGTGTTGCCTAACTGCAAGCAAGTGTCAATTACGCCTTAATAGCTAAAGGATAACCGAAAAGGCCGCAGCAAAGTGTGAGGCGTGGTTAGACTGCGGTAGCTGTTGGCCGTCAGTTGCTATCCATTCTTTTTTTTTTTGTCCCCCACACATTCCCAAACACACAGAGTGAAAGTGCAGAGAAGCAAAACGGACAATCAACGCGTGGCCAGACGATATTATGGAGCTTTGAAGTGGCCGCCAGGATGATGATGATGGTGATGGTGGTGATGACAATGGTGGCGGTTGATGTGGAAAGTGCAACAGAAAAAAAACAGAACAAAACTGGGCAACAGGAAGTGGCACAACCACTAAATCAGTGAAGTGCATTTGAACATGATTCGATGTGCAGGAAGTGACCCTGCTTTTGACTTGGGCAAATATTGATGGCATTATAACAAATGAAATAAAATGGTCGCTCTTCCTCTGTGTGTTTGCTTATAAATCAACAAACGGAAAGTTCGTATTTCAATTTCACTTTGACGCTGCCTTTGAAGTTGAAATTAGCAAATACTTTTGGAGAGCAAATGCAAATGTCTGATTACGTGAGCGCCCAACAACTCGTTCGTGCGGCAATGCCAACAAGAAAGGCAACATCATCCTCATCATCCGATGTCAAATTACCCGCAGACGACAACGCGGTTTGCTATTGTTGACAATTTCCTGTCGCCGCTTCTTCTTCTTCGTCTTGTTGCGCTGGCATGTGTGGATACTTCTGCAGCCGCTGGGCGTGGCAGCTGCTCATCAGTGAGTTGCAAAAAAAAAAAAACTGAAACCGCACGCGGTTTGCTGCCAAAACAAAGCTGCATTGGCATGACTGGAAAGAGGCAGGAATTCTTTAAATTTCCTGGAAACTTTTACCTCATATCACCTACTTATCGAACCAAAATCTCCCTTCCTCCCCTTTGGTAGAAAACTAAATACAGCTGCAAAAGCAAACATAAATGAAATGTCAAAATGTAAACACAGAAAAATGAATTTTTAATAAAAAGTAAAGAGTTTGGTCCCTCGGGGGGGAAGTGAAGCAGAGCAGGACGCTGCACATATCAAGGACAAGAAGAGGATGCTGCTGCATTGTAAATGCATAAACACATTGATATTATTCCAACGCCAGCTGTGCACATTGAATCCTGATGCGGATGAAAAAAGGATGGAAAAAAGCACAACACGTTGTCAACGCTGTGTCGTTTGCAGGGTAAATTGCATTACACATCCTACCATCCGTCTGCCCATCACTTTCCAGGGTATGTCTCCGCCTCGCGGCATAAAATATTCAAAATATTGTAATCGCAGAATCGCTGAGCACACACACACACATAGCATTGCATTGAACCCAAAAAGTTATCCTTTCAACGTTGTGCATAATTTCCACTTTCGGTACATTGCACCCTCCCCGCTCCACTCCACCGACCAAGTGAATTATTTATTCACCATGTTCTGTTTGCTCGGCAAATTTAACAAACTTATTAATAATGCATTTTTGTGCTGACTTTGCGGCGCAACACGTTCTGCCACATTTGCCCCCGTCGCATTTAGTATGGGCAAAAGCTGTCGTTAGTGCCAAATAGTCGAGCAAATTCTATTTTTGGCCCTGTCTGTCCAATTTTATTGCCGCTATTATTATTATATTGCATTGTTCAACCATCTCAACTGTCAATGATTTCGTGATTATTTGAGGGTTTTCCTTTTTTTTTTTTTTTTGGTTTGTGTGAACGTGTTGTGTCTGACATGTCGAGCGTCTGGCTCAGCGTAAATTTACAAATTTCAACAAAGAAGTCAGCACAAAATTATTATGTTGTGTCGATGGTGCACGATATGAGGTGATAATACAGTGGACAGAAGTCTTTGTTACTTAAAGACCTTGAGAAAAATTTTCAATAATTAAGGGAACTGTTCCAAGAACCAAACTTGAGACTATTCAATGGGTTCGAACCTTCCAGAATTTCAGATGCTTGCAGTCTTGTTAAAGATTCTCCTTGAACGTTATAATGCCATCTCTCATACATCAGCTCACTGAAAACTGTTTTTGACTTGGAGTTCAATTGTCATCTAATGACTTCGATTTAAAAAATCTCTCGCTGAGGCAATACATTCTGTGTGGCAAAACATTACCAAGTGTGAACAAAAGGTTCTGAGTAAGAATATGCCTAAATATGTTGAACTTTTTAAATAAATGTGGACAATGTGGACCTAGAAAGACATAAGGCAGCCAAGTGTAACATTATAAGTTGCAAACCTCAATTAGCATAGATAAAAACCAATGCTGCAAACCGGTTTAGAGTCGAACCACTCCTGAGTCGGAGACTGAACGGTTGTAAAATTGCGGGAAATCACTATCCCTGCTCAACATGGTATATTTGTCGCACACAAGATCTAAGGGCTGCTGCAAAATACAGTAAAGCTAAGTTTACACGGGCAAATTAATTTACACAAACTGTCATGGCTGAGTTTGTCGGATTTGTGTCCGAATTTGTCTAGGTGTTCACACGCACTCCAAATTAGTCAGCAAATAAATTTGTCGGAACTTCGAAAGTTTGCATTGAATTTGGACTCGCAAGCTTGGTTTGCGAAAATTTTGTGATTCCCCACAAACCAATTGGTTTGTCTATAGCAGCTGTCAAATAATTGACTTAGTGCATTATAAAATATCGGGCTAATCGAAATCTCTATCGCTTAATATTTTTGCCAAAACAAACATGGGCAAAGATATAAGGAAAAGAATTTGTTAATTATTTGCTTCTCTGCAAAAAACAACCGTAAAATATAAAGTAGAGAACGGGTGAGCCCATGCAGCGTAAAATTAATTTATATATTTTTATTTGCGCCAATCATTTCCAAAAAGGTCACGCCAATGCGCAACTCAATCCCTGCAGCAAGTCGTCTGAATCGTTTGGGTTATTTAACAATGCAGCCTTGAAGATTTTACAATAAAACAGTGTTAATGTACTCATTTTTACACAATTATGCAAATCTTATCCAATTTAAATATTAAAATTGATTTACAAACGTCATTGCACTTTAAATTACTCAGACAAGCATCACAAGTTTGCCATAGTTTGTTCTTACATTTGCCTTGTAAAAACAAACAAACAGCACGCTAATTTGTCGAAAACTTCACTTGGCAAACTCGGCAAACCGTTTGAAACAAGCGTTTGGCTGCAAACTAATTTGGCGTTCACACACACGTAAAACCTTACCTTACCACATTGACTGGGGATCGAACTCAGAACCCTTTGCATATAACACGAATTGCATGGACCCAGCAAACCAAACGCTCGCAAACGATATCCAAAGCGAGTGAATTGCGTGAGTTAACCCGGCAAAACTCTCGCATACGGGTCGGGAAATGATAGTAAAATGATTCATGTGTCGTTCAGTTTGTGGCAGGAAAGTATCATTACGATGCGCGCACGGTAGGTAGCTTTAAGCGGTATCTTTTGCGAGACTTTTTTGATAGTACTTGCGAGTCATTTAAAATATTTGTTTTTTATTTAAAATAAAAAAATATTTGTGAGTCCGTAGTGTGCCAACCGGCCCGCCGACTCACCTTGTCTGGGACTCGAACTCAGGACCGCGGCACTCTACACGAATGACTGACATCTTAACGCTCACCGATACAATCGGGTCGCGCGTGACGCTGGCGAAATGACAGTCAAGAATGAAATCAACACGCCCGGGTGGTCGAATGGCAAGACATTTGCCTTGCAACGGCGGGGTCTTGGGCTCGAGTCCCACTCAAGGCGTTAAATTAAAATCAATTTTTCTTGTTTTTTTTTTATTTTGTTTTTCTATTTTTGAGTTTTTTAACATTGTCTATATTTTTTCAATATTTTTACAATGCGCTTTGGTCCCAAACTCGATATTTTTCGTAATTACGCAAAATGCTCACATGCTGGCTCGCTTATGAGCTCACTTGCGGGTGCTCTGCGATAATAAAAATGAACTCTCATTCCTTGCTTACATGCGAGCTAGTTTGTGAGCATTCTGCGATAGTCTCGCAAAATGCTCGCATGCTGGTTTGCTGGGGATTCTTATCGTACGCCACCACGTGTGTGCTCACGCTCCGCAGAGCCTACTTAAATATTTCGTTAGGTTGCTTGAAGTTTCGAAATGTTACACTATTTGTCTCTTTCCTTCTTTACAATTTCTATACGTCCCTTTATTTTTACGGTCAAAATGACATGTTATAGTTTAGAAATGTTATGAAAATAATATTGTTTGACAAAATATCAAATTGACCAGCCCAAATTGATATTGACAATATCTTTTTCTGTTTAGCTATTTTGTAGCTTTTAACCAGGCTTACAAAACACTTCTTTCGAACAGCTCAGAAAAATTACGTCTTCTTGCTCAAAATCACAAAAGGTTGATATTTTTTTTTAATTTTCTTCTTCTTCTTTGGCCATTTGATGGTAATAAAATCATCACAACCGTTTTACGGTCTCGGCCGCTGCCACTAATGCCCGCCACTCGCCTCTGTGCAGAGCGTCATCACACCAGGAGGACACACCCAGCTCCGAATTATCTCCCTGCACCTGGTCGCGCCATCTCCGCTTCGGTCGACCCGGCCCGGGCTTGGCTCCTAGCTCGTTCGCATGCCGACACACCCGTAACATGTCCTATCCAGCGCAGCCGCTGTTGTTTTATGCGCTGGACAAGCTTAGTGTCCCCATAGAGCTCGTACAGTTCGTGATTCATTCGGATGCAAAATTCGTCGCCAACTTTTAGATGTCCATAAATCCTCCGAAGAACATTTCTCTCAAACACGCCAATAGCCGCCTCATCCTTTGATGACATTGTCCATGCTTCTGCGCCGTATAGCAGTTTCCGAGAGAGGGCTCTGCTCTTGAACTCCTTACTGAGCCGGTAGTAACATCGGTTTGCAAGAGTAATTCTTCTTCGGATTTCCAGACTGGTGTTGTTGTCGCTGGTTATCGTCGTTCCGAGGTAGACAAATTCCTTAACAACCTTGAAGTTGTATTCTCCCGTAGCAACAGATTGTCCAAGCGTAGACTCACTGCGCGTTGATTGTAGGTACTTCGTCTTATCCTCATTTACCGCTAAGCCCTTAAGTTTTGACTGCTCCATCTCTGAGAACGCCTGTCTTACCACAGATTCGTCTCTGCCGATGATATCAATATAATCTGCATATGCAAGTAGCATGTTATCTCTGGTAAAGATGGTGTCTGTTCGGTTAGCATTTGGGCACTGGTGCAGTATATACTCCATCAGCAGATCAAAAAAGTCACCCGATAAGGTGTCACCCTGACTAAAACCTCTTTTGGAATCGAAAGGCTCGGAGAGGTTTTTCCTATTTTGAACGAGTCTTTGAGTGAAATTCCTTCCACAGTTTTGAATATTTCTGATAATTCATGCATTTTCAAACGCAACAAAACACATTCGAATTCGGCATGAGTTGCGGCCAACTTAAAGATGGCCATATCACCATCATGACGCGCAGTAGTCGGAGATTCTGTGTGCCATTACGCCAAAACTGCTTTCACCATTCTTTATCGCATTCCGTGCATCCAAAATCTCTAGGTTTAAAATTTAAAACGAGAGATTTTGGATGCACAGAATGCGATAATCAATGGTGAATGCAGTTTCGGCGAAATGGCACGCAGAATCTCAGACTACTGCGCGACGTGATGGTGACATGGCCATCTTTAAGTTGGCCGCAACTCATGCCGAATTCGAATGTGTTTTGTTGCGTTTGAAAATGCATGAATTATCAGAAATATTCGAAACGGTGGAAGGAATTTCACACAAACACTCAGTCAAAATAGGAAAAACCTCTCCGAGCCTTTCGATTCCAAAAAGAGGTTTTAGGCAGGGTGACACCTTATCGTGTGACTTTTTTAATCTGCTGATGGTGTATATACTGCGCCAGTGCCCAAATGCTAACAGAACGGTCACCATCTTTACCAGAGATCACATGCTACTTGCATATGCAGATTATATTGATATCATCGGCAGAGACGAATCTGTGGTAAGACAGGCGTTCTCAGAGATAGAGCAGTCAAAACTTATAGGCTTAGCGGTAAATGAGGATACGGTTGTGATGCTATCATCAGGCCAAAGAAGAACAATGATGGATTTCATATCATGGTGAAAATAGATGCTGATGGATTTCATATAATTGTACGAACAGATGCGAACAGATGAGAAAATAAAATAAAAAATTAAGAAAAAAATCAAAACGTCTTGACAGCCCAAGGCTCAACAGACTAATGAGAAATCTGAATGAAAAAATATATACCGAAACAGTTCTTTCAAACAGAGCCAACTAAGATTAAAAAAGCATTTTCAAATTTTCATAGATTACTCAGTTCATAAAACTTTCTTCTTCTTCTTCTTTGGCCATCACAACCGTTTTACGGTCTCGGCCGCTGCCACTAATGACAGCGACATTCCACCAGAAGGACACTCCCAGGTTCGCAATGTCTCCCTGCACCTGGTCACGCCATCTCCGCTTTGTTCGCCCAGGCGGGGAATGCCTCCCAACTCGTTCGCATGCCTATTGTACACACGCTTTGCTGCAGCGTTATCATCCATACGGGTAACATGTCATATCCAGCGCAGACGCTGTTGTTTTATGCGCTGGACAAGTGATTCATTCGGATGGGAAATTCGTCGCCAACTTTTAGAGGTTTAATTTTGATTTACTTTATTTGAGCGCACCTCATCAGTTCATTTGCGGCTAGAGTCCTTATGAGCCACTCGGTGTGCTCATCCACTTCGGGTATTGCACACTTGCGATTATTATCTCTAGATTATGTATGGCGAACTATCCAAAAAGTTGGTTATCCTGTTATAATAGCAATTTGCTTAATCTGCGAATACACCATCTTTTGTAACAGCTGCATGGATGGTTTTAATTTTTATCTGTTTTTCATGGGAGAATTCTTATCCACGGGGCATTTTGAGCTTAAAGAAGAGTTTGTCTCTTTAAACAATCTAAACTGTTTAATTCATATTATTGCTAAAACACCTCTTTAATATTTTCACTCAGTATATGCCATTGATGTCGACGTTGCTGACGTCAAAAGACAAATAGATCAATTTGCACAAATATCAACTTGCTATCAGAAGCACGAAGGGTTCGCTTCTTTCATATAACAGTACTAAAGATTTGGAGTCGATAATAAGTAAATCTATTTTTATACTCTTGCAGAGGGTATTATAAAATTGTGCGGATGTTTGTAACGCATTGAAGGAAGCATCTCCGACCACATAAAGTATATATATTCTTGATCAGCAAGACGAGCTGAGTTCATTTAGCCTTGTCCGTCCGTCCGTCTGTCCGTCTCCTCCGTCTGTTTTAAAGCTATCCTCACCAAACTTTGAACGTAGTCTTTTGGTACATATACGCTGCACATTTGTCGGAACCGGCCGGATTGGATGAATATAGCATATAGCTCTCATAGAAACGATCGGTCAAAAAACTAGTTCTAGTGAGAAAAACTTTTTTGTTTTTAATGAAAACGTCCTTATCTTTGGCATACACCTATTTTATATACTTTTACACAATTCTACAAAGTTTGGTCGAAATCGGATGACTATAGCATATAGCTCCCATAGGAACGATTGGTCGAAAAACTAGTTCTAGTGAGAAAAGCTTTTTTGTTTTTAATGAAAACGTCCTTATCTTTGGCATACACCTATTTTATTTCTCTTCCGAAGTTCAAGAAAACTTGTTGTGCTCGTCAGTAGGAAAATTATAATTAAAGCTTATTTCTAAATTTCATCAATTAGTAGTTTAAAGATACTAATATCCAATTCTCTTCACTTAGATCCGTCAATCGCGGATTTCTGGACAGTGGGATCTTAAAACGTGGCAAATGTTATGTTCTTGTAAATCAAAATACCGCTGAATACAAACTCTTAAAAGAAATCAATAGTAAGTTCTGCGTGAAATCAACTTTTGCCAATTTTTTATTATTTCTCCACCCACTGTAAGTTAGTAACTCTTTTTATTTTTTTAGCTAAGCAACTCCCGTCCAATCTGCCTTCTGCTGTGGATCCAACCATAACTCACTCAATCACTGAGCAGCTGCCTACGATTCCATTTCTGCCACGCTGTCTCTGTCTCCGTGCTTTTTGTCTTCGCGTTTGTCTGCTGTGCGCTTTTTTGATTGACAGCCAAACAGCGAAAATCGGCGCTAAAAAACGATTACCAAGTGTTGCATTTTTGAAGTGTAGGCAACCAAAAAAACAATTTCTTACTTGGGTAATTGAACTGTAAGTACTGGGCCACGCCCAAAACGTGAAACAACGCCCCCCCAATTGTCTGACTTGAGGCCACACAAAAATGTTCACCGAACACCGTGAGCAAACAGTAAATAAAGTTTAAAATTCAATTACAAGGCAATGGCTCACAAGTTGATTGCCAGGCCTGGTCAGCTGACTAACTGACTGTCCAAGTAAATGATAGAGTCCTGCAACAGCAGCAGCCCGTTCGAAATGCCTTTTGTCAATGCTGAAAATCAAATCCTTTATTGCTCCTTGCTGTTGGATCAATTAACGTTGAATGTGTACGCAAAGGCAATACCGCAAAAACTACACACACACACACACACACATTCAAGTGAAAATGTACGAGTGTCGGGTATAGTAGAAAAAACCATCACAGAAGGGGGGCTTACCGAAAGATGCATGCAAAAAATGATAAGAAATTGCTTAAAAAATATAGTCAAACTGATTGAAGAAAGTCATTTTGTGTATAAAATTTGTTGATCTTGGTGATTCCTTTAAATTTCATAAAAATAAAAACCGAAAACCTTGAATTAAAAATTCTTGTAAGGCATTACAGTGTTAAACAACTTTTTATTAAGTATTCTAAAGAATTATGATCTTGTATTGGTGGGGACCCTTCAGTCTTAAAGACCTTCTTTAAGGCATAGCCAGAAAAAAAAAAAAATTACAGATTAGAGGCCAACATCAATATTGAAATATTTCATTAACAATCAAACAAGTTTACACTTAAAATTTTGTCTTTCAAACTACTCCTGTAAATAACTGTGTCTGTTTGGGTTTGTATTATGTTAACACAAAATTGTAGTGGTAGTTTCTGAATGTTTTCTGTTTAGATTGTGGTAAGTTTTGGTTTAATATCATTAAAAACGCAACGACTTCGTGTCAACATCTGGATCAAATTTGAATTGTGTGCCATCGGAGGTTGGTTCCAGGTTACCTTGCTCGCCATCATCCGAAAAGAAACGCTCAATAATTTCGTAGTCCAATTTGTAGATTTGTACACTCATTGGGTTTGTATTATCACAAAATTTAATGGCAGTTTCTGGATATGTTTTCTGTTTCGATTGTGGTAAGTTTTGGTTTACAATCATTAACAACGCAACGACTTTATGTTAACATCAGTATCAAGTTGTGCCATCGTATGTTGGTTCTCGTTTAACTTGCTCCTCTCATTTAGTCTTTTAAACCAGTCCCGTGTGTGATTGTGTGTGTGACTTGGTGTTTCGTATAATGTTAACACATAATTTTGTAGTGGCAGTTTCTGAATGTTTTCTGCTTAGATTGCGTTAAGTTTTGGTTTAAAATCATTAAAAACGCAACGACTTCATATCAACATCCGTATCAAACTGGAATTCCTTGCCATCGGAGGTTGGTTCCAGGTTAGCCTGCACCTCGTCATCCGAAAAGAAGCGCTCAATAATTTCGTAGGCCAATTTGTAGATTTGGGCATTCTCGTGTGTCTGCAAGCTTTCAATTTTATCCAACCCCCCACATTCTTCGATTATATTTGCCACCGTCTCTACTTGACGTCAGCCCTTTTGAGAATTTGTTGGATACCATCCAAAATAACAATGATCAGCCGAGGGTCGTGGCATGTAAGTAAATCAGTGAATGGCGGTATGGCACCCTCCTTGATCAACATACCAACCTGTTGGTCATTGCCTTTGAAAGCCAAATTACGTATGGCCCAAATGGCCTGAATTTGAACTTTTAAGTTGTCATTGCTCAGAATTTCGACAATTTTCTGCAATAGCCCTGCATCAATGACTGCCTGAATCTGGGATTCATTGCCTGCGCAGATATTCGACAAGGTCCAAACCGTTTCTTTGCGCAACTTCTGGCTTGGATGCTCCAGCAGTGGAGGGAAATATGAAAGGCCATTAGAATTTAGGACCACCTGGGTTTGGGCATCTGTTCCGCTTGTTATGTGGCCAACAGTGGTTATTGCAGCCTTTTGAATGCCCAGATCGCTGTTGCCAAGCAATAATATAATCCTTGGCACCACTCCGCTGTCGATCACCATTTGGGCTTGACAAATGTCCCTGTCAGTTAAACTACTAAGACTACAAACTGTATTCGCCAAAATCTCTGTATCCGTGGAGTGGATGAGCTCACTGAGTTTGGACAGAATTTCTTGGACTATGGAGGCCGGCGGTGGTTGATGCAGGTTCCGGCATAAATTGGCAATGACCCAGGTGATGATGCGCAGAAATGATATTGAGTTGTTACTCTTGATTAGGGATAAAAGTGTTGGTACCACTCCCAGCTTGATGACATAGTCACGCAATGAGGGACTATCAGCAACGATGTTACCCAGAGCCCACACGGCCTGCTCGCAGACACATGGTTCGGGTGAGTTTAGCAGTTGATGAAAGAGTGGCACCGCACCAGCGGCTACAACCTGATTGGTCTGATCCTGTGTGCCGGATGCAATATTGGTCAGTGTCCAGGCGGCCTCGAATTGCAGCATGGTACGATCATCTTGCTTTAGGCATTCCACCAGTATGGGCAACATACCGCTATTGATCACTTCACTGATGGGTGGATTTTTATCACTTGATAGGAGACTACGAGCCGCCCGAACTGCAGCCAACTGTTCCGCCGGTTTGGTGGCATCTCCAGCAGCCAAGACCAATTTCTTCATATTACACAATTCGTCAGATTTCTCACCTTCTTCTGTGCTGGGCACATTGCGTCGCTTGAGTAGGGCCTCTGCACGTTTGTTCTTCCTGATCTGCACAGTAACTTCACTGCGGCGACGGCGCATCTCTTCTTCATTCTTTCCATTGTTTTTGTAATATTTCGAATAGTGCGACATTTTTTTTTATTCAATATAAATCTAAAGAAAGTTGGAAAATTGTTTGGTATTTACTGCTTGCACGTTTCTAAATGAATAACTTGTTATTTGGCACCAAACTGATACTGAAACTTTTTAGGACCAGCCTACTCGAGCTGAAATATGGAAATTGATTTCAATTTTAGTAACTTTTGTAAAGTTAATGGTCCTTTGTCATTTGTGTTATTCATTTAGGTCCGATTTCACAATTTTCGGTTAGCCAAACTGAACTGCGGTTAGCTGAATTCGAGTGTTTCATGCTGAGTTTGCAACAAAGTTTACCGTTTTAGTCTCCAAAATAGTCCCATTCAGACGTCGCAAAAATCGGTCCCCCTTGGCCATTAAAGATAACAACTGCGCTCACTGCTTCTGTTGTAAGAGGAGAGCAACACTTTCTCTCGTGTCTTGTTCGGCCCGATTCACAACGACCACACAGGCAAAGGGTCTTTCTTGTATGTACGAATCGGTGTGACACCGATCTCAACGCATGTTTGCATGTAGGCGGCAAACTACGTGCGCTCTCTCAGTCTGCTCAGTCTGCTCACCGCAACCTTTTCAAAATAACATTTCTACGTTTTGGTCTTTGAAAATGGGCCTGTTATTGGGTTGTAGTCAGACCGACCAGTGCTGTGTTCACAACCACAGTCACTTAACAGAGAGCGCGATAACAAGCAGAGCTGACTGAATATATGGATTGAGAGCAGTGTTCCCCAGCCATGCCCCGGGGGCCGAACACACTCGGAAATTTACACCGAATGCTTGCCGAGTGTGTGTTAGAGAAACAAAGAGAGCCTCTCTTCTTGGGGAACCCTTATTGAGAGTTATTTACATGATATGGTCCGAATAGAACTATCAAAATTTTTGTCTACAGACCAGAGAACTGCAAAGAGCCGCCACGAGTACAATCGCTCAGTGCTCAAGGCTTGTCAGACTCGAGTATTGCCCTTGCTCATACTTAAGTTGATTCAGCGTTTCGGCCGCGAGTGGACGCAAAGCCCCTTGTTACAAAATTGAAGTTCTGCTGCGAGCCTACATGAGTAAAGTTCGTTCGGTACAAATACTCGAACTTACTCCAAGCTTCGGCCGGGAATCACCGAGTGTACTTGTTGCCGAAGTCAAAGATCTGCTGCGATCTGTTACGATCATCGCTTGTACACAATTGTCACAAGCACACAAAAAACCACAATTTGTAAGAACAGAAGAGATAGCATTTTGCATTTGAATTTGCATACGCTTTCTCTTTCCTTCTTGTGGCATGTTGTTGTTTGAAGTTCTCAAAACACAACAACAATTTCATATGAGGCTTGTCGAAGCAGAGTGATTACGAGTAAATTCTGTTGCGAGTTCGAGTAAAAACGAGTAGAGTGTCGAAAAGGCTTGGCCATTGCTGGCAAAAGACTTAATTTCACTCGTGGTATGAAAAGCATGTTCATATTATCACTCGTACGAAGCAAAGAGCTTACTCGATCTGATTCAATGTGCTGGCGATCATTTCAAGTGTGTCGAACCAAGGCGACGAGTCCAACCAAGCCAAGTAAACGTACGAGTGTGATCGTACATTAGAGGCTTTTTGCAGGTCTCTGCTACAGACCAACAGCTGACTCGGACAATTGCTTGTTAATTGCCGTAACAAAATGTTTATGAATAAATGATTTGTTTTATTCACGCAATGGAGATGAAGTTACAAGAGACATAGCCACGAATAAATTTTTGATTGAAATTTTTGATCTGGATGATGACAAAGGGCCTGGCCGAATAAGCATCAAAAACAGTTTTTTGATTTAACTGCACCGCACTCTTAACTCCACTCCAATAGCGACTATCAGACTAAAAATTTAGAAGAGTGAGTTTCTCATTGGTTATCATGAAGACTAGAGATTAAGTTCAATTTAACAAGACTAGGATTGTTAACAGAAATCATGCATTGTAATCAGAGACCAAACTCTTGTTGGCGCTTCGTTTTTATACAAGTGGCTGCTTTCTCATCACTGCGGGGGACTTCTGTGGAGTCAGGATTATAACCAGTGACTTGAGCGGCAAACTGATATCCAAGTTTTTGGCTTCAAGTCACCACATCACTCTTCTTATTCCATAAAAATATATTTGTTTAATTCACCAACTCCACAAGCAAATGTTCCTCAGACACGGAAAAGCTTTCCCTGTTGGTCTTTTTGAAGTTTTAATTTGTTTTTTATAGCAAAACAATTTTATTCAACTTTTCGCAAAAAAAAGGACCAGCAACAACCAAATTAACAACACAATCAAAGCTGATATTTTGCTTGCGGCGCAGAATTGAGAGGTTTCTTTTAGTCTTCATCTGTGGTGCATCTATTGCATTACCACTGCTATATTTACCAAAAACAGGAAGAGGGAAAGGAAGAAGCTGTGGAAGAATTGGAAGAGGAGGAAGGGGTGGAAGGATTGGGAGAGTGAGCGGTGAATGGATTGGATAAGGAGGAACGATGAGGTTAAGCCACTGTGGTAAGTATGCAAAAATTATATTTGTTCGTCAATGTTACTAAAATTCATTTTGCAGCCACTAATAACTAATTAACTAAATAACTACTTTTGGGCTTCAATGTAAGGGAGTGAATTGCCCAATGTGTTCGGCCAGAAGCTTTAGCAGGGTAACTCTGCTTTAGACGTCCTAAGAATAACAGAGACATACAACAGGGTTTTGTATGGAAAGGGAGTTTGATCAGGCTTGTTATAAAGACTATAACAAGGCCATTTTGTCTCAAATTTTGTTTCCAGTTTCCGAGCTAAACTGTTAACAATTCCCAAACTATTGTTAAAGATTGAAAAGAAACTGTAAGCTCAAACAAAAAAAAAATTCACGAAAAGTCTTAACCCCTTCACTAGTTTCCCCTTAGGGGCCACACCACTGCCAATCAGTGGCGACAACCACTGACAACCACTCAACTGCCTGCAGTTTTTCGTTTAACAATCCTTTGGTAATGTCTGTGTGTGTGTGTGTGAGTATATGCATTTGTCTGTGCGAGTGTTGACAGTGCAATTGCGTTTTGCAGCGCGCGGACGTTGGCGAACATTTTTGCGGTAAAACGTTAATTTTCCAGCGAGCACTTTTCAACAGTTTGTCAACTGATGGTGCGGTACAACGGCGGTTTGGCATTTCAATAACAATAAATACACTCGATTTTCATTTGAAAATTTTGTAACATAAATTCCAAATTATATCCCTGTTTACCCCTTTTTGGGGCACCTACCTACCTCACTAACTCCGCTGCCAGTTAGGACATTGACAAAACGCAAAATTTGCTTTTAGAGACGCAAATTGAAAGTGTTTGCTTACATGAGCACTTTGGTAAATATCAATTAAAACTGATTTACTCTCAGCTGAGACTCCTGTGTGCGTTCACTCTCTACCTCTGTTGTTAATCCCCAGTGTATGCAGCATTCGAATGAGAAAATGCGAATTTTGGGGTTTTTTTTCGTTTTTGCCTTTGCTTTTAACTAGAGATTTGGATACCTTTACCTTGTTCTTGAGCTCAGGTTGGCATACTGTTTAAGTGAATATTCACTCCCTTAGCAGTTAATTAATTTTGAAGTAGCAGCAGATTAAGCATACGCCCTGTGTGTGCATTGATTCAATTAAAAATGGAAACAGTTGTTGTCCGATCAATTGGAAAGACGCAAAAACTTTTCGGTAAACCCAAAGCATACCAATTATTTTTAGCCCAAAACTTTTACTTTAAATTCACAAAAGCAATTCCTGGCCAAACAGAAATTTAAGCACCGAAAATATTCCACCAAAACTATTCAGTTTTATCAACTTCAATACAATTTTTGTATACCATGCCAAGTGAGCTGCATAATGGACTGCCATAGTCTTATCAATGCTCAGCCATCGGCGAATGGCAACAGCCACACCAACACCCAACAGCAGCAGCAGCAGCAGCTGTCCAGCTCCAGCCTGGTCACGCCTCCCCAGTCAAGTTTGAAAAAAGAATCATAGCATACTTTTCGTTGCTGGAATGTGAAATACATATGCACAATTTCATTGCTTTGCCTTTAGTTTTAGTATTTTCATTGTTTGGTTACTTGTAGCATATTTTTGTTGTTTTTGTTGTTGCTTTCGCAATCACAAAAAAACCGCCACAATCGTGAAAATTCAGGTGCTCCTCCGCCACCACCATAACAACAATGGGAAGTAATAACAACAAAGCTGGCAATAATACAACAACAACAATTGCAACATGAAAATAAAAAATATTTATATACAAATGTGCAAATGAAAAATGAAGCTATTTACTTTTTTGTGCAGTTGCTGCCACTGTTCCTCTTTAAATAAATCGATTCATTTCACAAATAAAGCATGCCATAAACCAAATACATAAATATTCAAATTGAATCAATTGAAGCACTGAAAATTAAGATATTTAAATATTGACGCTTAAATTGAAATCACTAGAGATTTTCGTGTAAACCGTTTATATAATATAACGTTTATTAATAAACGATTGGATGTTAAGCTAAACTATGTTTTAAAACTCCAGAGCTGACAAGCAAGACGCTGTGACTTATCCCTGAAGACTGATTCCAAAGGAATCCTTAATATATCGAAGGAAAAAAAATCCCAAAATAGTGGAGTATCATTTTTTACATCATGATGATGATTTTATATTTTAAGGGACAAGAAATAGTTCGGTTACTAGATTGTATGGTAGAAAAATCCTGTGATTGAAATCTAATGGGCTTTTTCTTGATCCAAGAGCTCCAAAACTAGAACCAAGTACAAAACATTGTCAAATCAAGTGGAACGATATTTAATCAAGTGCTAAACGCACTCAAATCCAAGATTACTCATTCTTGAATGAAGAGCATGGGCAAAACCCAAGAATGATCGTTATTGTATCAAGAGTTCATCAGATTCAAGGATCAAGTTCGTTCACTCTTGAATCAAGATCTCCACAGATTTTTATACCCTTGCAGAGGGTATTATAAAATTGTCCGGATGTTTGTAACGCATAGAAGGAAGCATCTTCGACTACAAAAAGTATATATATTCATGATCAGCATGACGAGCTGAGTTGATTTAGCCCTGTCCGTCTGTCCGTCTATTTCTATGCTCCTCACCAAACTTTGCAAGAAGTCTTTTGGTACAAATACGCTGCACATATGCCGGAACCGGCCGGATCGGATGACTATAGCATATAGCTGTCATAGGAACGATCGGTCGAAAAACTAGCTTTAGTGAGAAAAACTTTTTTGTTTTCAATCAAAACGACTCCAAACTTCGAATTTCTTAGTTTAATATGCTTTTCCATGATTCTACCAAATTTGGTCGAAATCGGATTGGTCGAAATCGGACATTGCTCTCCTCCTACAACAAAAGCAGTAAGCGCAGTTGTTTTCTTCAGTGGCCAAGGGGGACCGATTTTTACGACGTCTGAATGAGACTATTTTGGAGACTAAAACGGTAAACTTAGTAGTAGTAGTAGTAGTAGTGGTTCTTTATTATTATTAATAAAATAAAATAAGAACATTTTGCATATTTAGGCATGGCTTAATTGCCGTCAGCCTTTATCGAAAAAATTATATATAGCATTTATGTTAATCCTAGTGAGCTACAGGAAGACTTACCCTTCAGAGTTACACCACCTGCCTTCCCCGCTCGTCGCTAGATAGCAGATCTTTCACTCTTAAGGGGGCCATCCCAGGCTCTTAAAACTATAAAAGTGAATACATTTTGCAAATACAAAAACTTGACATGAATGAAATAGAACTGTTGTACATGAACTTAAGTATATTAAAAGTCCTCATTTACTATACTCCTTCTATAAACTATAGCACCCTCAATATAATCCGCCAGGTTTGCCCAACCCATGGCTCCATCCAGAGCCGCGACGACCTCCTCTGCCTCAAGCACTTCCTTCTTAAAATATTGAAATCGAAACTCTTTCAAAATAGGGCATCTTCCGATAAAATGATGCATGTCCTCTATCTCCTTCCAGTTGCAAAGCGAGCACAACCCACCGTTTACCGTGTTTCTGGGGTTGCTATTTAGCCGCAGCATATCTCCTCTCGCCTTTAGGATCCATGTAATAGTCCTCTGTGTGGAGCCGTTATTGCAGAACTCAGCCCCTACCGCATAGTTTAAGTTCTTGAATATGCGAACTTCGCTCGATCTGGCCATGTTCACGTGTTCCTTCTTCGTTTCTTCTGATATGGCTGTGAGTAGAGATACACTACCTAAAATCCATTCCGAGTGCGTTGCATTTCCACTAAGGGTGATGTTATGATCCTCGAGTTTTCTTCTAAGCGTCGCGTACCATCCAATCCCCTGTCGGGCATATACCGAGACAAAATATGCGGCAATCTGGTGCTGTTGTACTCGAAAAGAGTTCTCGCTATATATCTTAGGTGCAGATTTAGGCTATAAATATGTCCGTCTTCTAGGCCTGCATCAATCGCTAATAGGTAGTTTGGCGTATTTTCCGGCAACTTAAGAATTCGTTTTATGAAGTACCTCTGCAGGTGGTCTGCTTCTTCGCTTACCTCGCCTCCCCAAACTTGTGCCCCATAACAGAGAACAGCTCTACTTATGGCATTGAACACATTCCATTTTGCGCTAAGGTTTCCTAAGAATTTACCCCATACGGTGTTTATGCTTTCTTTTGCTTCTTTTAACCTGGCATCCACATGTTTTTTAAAGCTCCTAGTGGGTGTTAGCACGACTCCAAGGTATTTAAATTCCGAAACAACTTGAACAGCCTCCGTATGAAAGAACCATTTTTCTGATGATGCTAGTCTTCCTCCTTTTCGGAATACCATAATTTGCGACTTTGACCTGTTGACCTCCATTCCCCACATAGAGCAGTAGCTTTCTAGTTTACTTATCATGTCCTGCAGTGTCTCGGGCTTGTCCGCAAGAATGACTAAGTCGTCCGCATACATGAGCACTCGTATATTTGTGTCTCCAACCATTACTCCACCTTTTAAATGCTCGTGAATGTCATCCAGATATAAAGCAAATAGCAGCGGTGACATGAGGCATCCCTGTTTAACTCCATTGTGTGTTTCAAAATCCTCCGATAGACCGTTACCTGTCCAAACTGCGCAAGAAGTTTTTGCGTACACGTTTTCTATTAGATTAATCATTTTCGTTGATACTCCTAATCGTTGCAGCTTGTATAGGAGGAGTCCTCTAGGCACACAATCGAAAGCAGCCTTAAAGTCTACGAAATAGGCATAAACTTTGCGTTTTTCCTGGAGTTTTATTTCGACTATTGATGCCAGATTAAATATCCCATATACTGTCGAGTATCCACGCCTAAATCCTGCTTGGTATTCACTTAGTTTTCTGCCGGTAAGCGGTAAACTTTGTTGCAAACTCAGCATGAAACACTCGAATTCAGCTAACCGCAGTTCAATTTGGCTAACCGAAAATTGTGAAATCGGACCTAAATAAATAACACAAATGACAAAGGACCATAATTTTTACCAAAGTTACTAAAATTTGTATTTTACCTTTGGCACTGAATTCCGAAACGATTGAAATCGATTCCCATATTTCAGCTCGAGTAGGCTGGTCCTAAAAAGTTTCAGTATCAGTTTGGTGCCAAATAACAAGTTATTCATTTAGAAACGTGCAAGCAGTAAATACCTAAAAATTTTCCAACTCTCTATTGATTTATATTTTATAAAAAAAAAATGTCGCACTATTCGAAATATTACAAAAACAATGGAAAAACTGAAGAAGAGATGCGCCGTCGTCGCAGTGAAGTTACTGTGCAGATCAGGAAGAACAAACGTGCAGAGGCCCTACTCAAGCGACGCAATGTGCCCAGCACAGAAGAAGGTGAGATATCTGATGAATTGTGTAATATGAAGAAATTGGTCTTGGCTGCTGGAGATGCCACCAAACCGGTGGAACAGTTGGCTGCAGTTCGGGCGGCTCGTAATCTCCTATCAAGTGATGAAAATCTACCCATCAGTGAAGTAATCAATAGCGGTATGTTGCCCATACTGGTGGAGTGCCTAAAGCAAGATGATCGTACCATGCTGCAATTGGAGGCCGCCTGGACACTGACCAATATTGCATCCGGCACAAATGATCAGACCAATCAGGTTGTAGCCGCTGGTGCGGTGCCACTCTTTCATCAACTGCTGAACTCACCCGAACCAAGTGTCTGCGAGCAGGCCGTGTGGGCTCTGGGTAACATCGTTGGTGATAGTCCCTTATTGCGTGACTATGTCATCAAGCTGGGAGTGGTACCAACACTTTTATCCCTAATCAAGAGTAACAACTCAATATCATTTTTGCGCATCATCACCTGGGTCATTGCCAATTTATGCCGGAGCCAGCATCAACCACCGCCGGCCTCCATAGTCCAAGAAATTCTGTCCAAACTCTGTGAGCTTATCCACTCCACGGATACAGAGGTTTTGGCGAATACAGTTTGGAGTCTTAGTAATTTAACTGACGACATTTGTCAAGCTCAAATGGTGATAGACAGCGGAGTGGTGCCATTGCTGATATTATTGTTAGGCAACAGCGATCTAGGCATTCAAAGGGCTGCAATAACCACTGTTGGCCACATAACAAGCGGAACAGATGCCCAAACCCAGGTGGTCCTAAATTCTAATTGCCTTTCATATTTCCCTTCACTGTTGGAGCATCCAAGCCAGAAGTTGCGCAAACAAACTGTTTGGACCTTGTCGAATATATGCGCAGGCACTGAATCCCAGATTCAGGCAGTCATTGAAGCAGGGCTTTTGCCCAAAATAGTCGAGATTCTGAGCAATGACGACTTCCAAACTCAAAAGCAGGCCATTTGGGCCATACGTAATTTGGCCTTGGGTGGCAATGGCCAACAGGTTGGTATGTTGATCAAGGAGGGTGCCATACCGCCATTCATTGATTTACTCACATGCCACGACCCTCGGCTGATCATTGTCATTTTGGATGGCATCCAACAAATTCTCAACAGGGCTGACGTCCAAGTAGAGACGGTGGCAAATATAATCGAAGAATGTGGGGGGTTGGATAAAATTGAAAGCTTGCAGACACACGAGAATGCCCAAATCTACAAATTGGCCTACGAAATTATTGAGCGTTTCTTTTCGGATGACGAGGTGCAAGCTAACCTGGAACCAACCTCCGATGGCAAGGAATACCAGTTTGATACGGATGTTAATATGAAGTCGTTGAGTTTTTAATGATTTTAAACCAAAAATTAACGCAATCTAAGCAGAAAACATTCAGAAACTGCCACTACAATTATGTGTTAGCATTATACGAAACACCAAGTCACACACACAATCACACACGGGACTGGTTTAAAAGACTAAATGAGAGGAGCAAGTTAA
Source organism: Lordiphosa collinella (assembly GCA_018904265.1). Lineage (NCBI taxonomy): Eukaryota > Metazoa > Arthropoda > Insecta > Diptera > Drosophilidae > Lordiphosa > Lordiphosa collinella. The sequence continues at coordinate 273,831 of JAEIFV010000345.1, read as the reverse complement.
CCGAGAACCAACATACGATGGCACAATTTGATACGGATGTTAACATGAAGTCGTTGCCAAAACTTACCACAATCGAAACAGAAAACATATCCAGAAACTGCCACTACAATTTTGTGTTAACATAATACAAACCCATGAGAATGTACAAATCGACAAATTGGCCTACGAAATTATTGAGCGTTTCTTTTCGGATGATGGCGAGCAAGGTAACCTGGAACCAACCTCAACTTGGCACTGAATTTAAATTTGATCCAGATGTTGACACGAAGTCGTTGCGTTTTTAATGATATTAAACCAAAACTTACCACAATCTAAACAGAAAACATTCAGAAACTACCACTACAATTTTGTGTTAACATAATACAAACCCAAACAGACACAGTTATTTACAGGAGTAGTTTGAAAGACAAAATTTTAAGTGTAAACTTGTTTGATTGTTAATGAACTATTTCAATATTGATGTTGGCCTCTAATTTGTAATTTGTTTTTTTTTTCTGGCTATGCCTTATAGAAGGTCTTTAAGACAGAATGGTCTCCACCAATACAAGATCATAATTCTTTAGAATAATTAATAAAAAGTGGAATAACACGGTAATACTTTACAAGAATTCTTAATTCAAGGTTTTTGTTATTATACCCTTGCAGAGGGTATTATAAAATTGTGCGGATGCTTGTAACGGGAGTCATTTGGCGTCTTATGTGCTCAGCATTTCGAATGACTCTTTTCAACGTGGATACATTTTCGCTTTTAAATCATGAGAATTAAACGCAGCCGTAAGAATGGTGCATCTGTCGGCTGGGGTAATGGCTATACTGGGATATGTTAGAAATTAACTACTACATTTTGACTTCCCAATTTGGCACAAAATGCATTCATTGAAATCACTTATCTGACCCCTCCTCATCTCTTTCAAGCGCTTGCCCCTTCCCATTTTTCAAATAATTGTCTAAGGCCCGATTTCTCAATGTGCGGTTAGTCAACTTGACAGGCAGTTTAACCGAATTTGCGTGTCTCATGCTGTGTGTGGCGCAACCGGAGGAACAGACTTAACCGCTGCTCGAGCACTGGTTAAAGTTAACCGCGAATTCAGTGTCGATATATTATATCGTTTACCAAATAGCTGGCTCCAACACTTGATTTGATTAGTGTACTGCTCTGGATGATGCCACGTTTGTTCAATGATTCAGGTTGACAAAATCTACATGCATAATAATTTTTGCTAGGATCAGAGCTTAAGTTAAAACCTTGACTTCAGTGGACTTGGTGGCGCTGCATTCTTATGCATGTGGCAACTTCCTTATCACTGCAGCTGACTTCTGTGTAGTCAGCGTTCCTTTGATAAGCCGCGCAGGTGTCCCCAGCTATTGCTTTTGATTCATCGCAATCAATTTTAATAAATTTTTCGCAAAAATATTATCATTCAATAACATTAAAAAATCCCTAACAAAAATACCTAATTTGTTGACCGTGTCTGGCCACCCTAATGTAGCGATAGGAATTTATCGATATCAGATGAAACTGCTGTTGAGAAAACCAAATGACTTGACCGCTTGTCAACTGTAGGAACAAATTTGACCGGCCAACCGGAACCTTTGAGAAATCGGGCCTAAATATGATGAAATTATTTGTGAACCATTCGAAAACAATCGATTTCGACTGACAATCAAAAAACAACTAAAACTGTTTCGCTTGAACCTATTCAGGTAACTCAAAAGGAAAACAAAAATGCATTTAAAAACTACGTAGAACTATTTGGCCAATGTGAATGATGTAAGGCATTAATCTATAGTTGTCAAATGAATGCAGAATTGAGTTTTCATGGAATCTTACAAACTGGGGTTGAAACAATGTGAAAAAGACAAATCTTAAGGGTTATCAATAGATAATTTAAATGAATTCGAGTATAAAATTTTGGACTTAAATATATATTTTCTTTAATTTTAGTTGTAATAATGCATTTTCCACCACAAATTAATTCTGTGCCAGCAATTTTAACCATAAGAGCTCACAAAAATTTTTTTGTAATCTTCAGTAATTTAGCTTATATTCTTGTTTCCATTGAATAATTTTAGCGATCTTTCTCTGGATGTTCTGATTGACCACATTCTATCTGTGTGATTTCATAAGAGATAAATGTCCAAATTGTCCATGACGGATGATCAAGTCGTGCTGGGCTAAACGAAAGGCTTTTCCGCTCAAAATAAAGAATTTTATAGTGTTACTAACAGGAACAGGTTTGTGTCCATAGCGTTTTAAAACTTCTGGTAGTGTGAAAGGGGGGTGGTGGGGTCTCTTAGCACAGTGCTCACTGGGACCGAATGGAAAGCTGACTGGCCGAATTTAAAGGAACCCTTAGGTTCGCAAAATTTTTTCGATTTTTTTTGGCTTAAATTATGCGTTATGGTGTTAAAAACATCCCCTGAAAATTTCAAGTCAAAAGAACATATGGTTTTTTTGCCAGAATTTTTTTGTGCAGGTAGGTCGGGCATAAAATCACATTATTAGCGCACAAACGAGCTTTATGTTTTTGCTTGTTATATTTTTTGGCTGCTGTCAGGCAAGTTGGAAAAAGGGATGCAAAACCAGTTTAATTTCAACAACAAGCTGCATTTCCGCAGAAGGGAGAGGTCCTTCCAGTGGGAAACGTTACGTCTAGGAAGAGGGCAACTCTATGAAGCTGGCGTAGGAGATATACCGTAAGTACTTTTCCCTTAACTTACTTTTGACCGTACCCTCGTATTTAGAGAGAAGTTTTTCTTCCAAATACCTACATACTCTGCCAAAAAATCAAAAATACAAAAACAAAAATTAATAAAAACTAAAATATTAAAAATTAAAAGTCTCATTATTTTTTGAACGACTTCTCATTAAAAAAAAAATTCCAATTTTTTTCCAAATTAACTGTTGTTTATGAAAACACTAAAAAAACCACGAAAAAAATCTATTAAAAATATATTTCATTGAAAAAAAAAGGTTAAAACTTTAAACGCGATTATCTCGAAACCACTTTATTTCAAACTGGTTGGGAGGATAACTTGAGTAAATGTAGACCGATTTTCAAATTCTTTTTTTAAAATACTTTGGAATACCCACGATTCTCGGGGAGAGCATTAGGATATTTGGATCGGTCAAAAAATGGAGGACCTAGGACCAAAGAAAGGTCAAAAAAGGCCGATTTTCGAAATTTTGACTTTGAAACCCGTTACCCCCTATATATAATGACCGATCCCAAATATCCTAGTATATGCGATAACCACATCAATTCTTAACAAAACCCCATTTCTACTTTTTTCTTCAGATGATGCGTTCTCAAAAATCCTCCCAACCATGGACCATGTTTGAATTTTTGGTCAACTTTGAAACGATCACACAATGTAACCGATGCACAACAACGAAAAATTTTTTTATTTTTTCATTAATTACCTTCCAAATAAACTAAACTGCATATTGATGCGTCTCATACCTTTTTGCGTAATTAATTTTTTGTAAACCCTTGCAAAACGAGACACCTGAACCTAAAAGGTTCCCTTAAAGCTTTAAGCTAGGCTTTACACGTGTCAAAATCAGTATCCGGAGGCTTTTAATTGCTCTGATTTCATTTCTGGCCATATTTTTCCGATGTACCAATCACCAGCCTGCCCCCATAACAAAGATCCCAAACACCACTTTTCAATTTGAAATTTTTATTATTCAAAAATGTCCTTGTTGTATTTGTTGAAACAGTAAAAAGTTAAGTTCTTTTCTATGTTATCAATTAAAAAAACGTTGGCGTTTTTCAGAAAAATAAGCTTGTAGGACGAAAAGCTTCGTTCAATATCGCATCAAGTTAGCGGTGCATATTTGAATTTAAATACGTCCGCCATGTTTATCTGTCCCGCGTCGTTTATTTCTGTCTCAGGATTTAAAAATATTTCATTAAGCAAAAAAAAAGGACTGCCTGATCCAAAACATCCTTCATTTTTTCGCAATTTAAAACCAAATTCCCCTTTCACACCATTTAGAATTTCCTTTACTTCAGCCAATAGCTTGAACGTGCTTGTAATTTCCATATTCCCCTGTTCTATGGAGGTAATTGTTTCCGGAATTCTCATAAAATGATGTTTTATAAAAATTAGGTTTGTACGTAACATTGTCGATCCTGAGCATTTCTTGAGCGTTTTGTACAGACAGCGCACAGAATCACAAAAAGAACTCATTAAACCTGGCCTACTATTATTTTAATTTATCTGAAATATGTGTTTGCATATAAAATATGTTTTTGCATATTTTCATATTTTTATATGCAAGTATGCAAAAATGTTTTTAGCGATCTGAGATCTATTTTGAATAAAAAATCAAATCGGGTTCAAAATATGCAAATATGCAAAATCCCGCTGTCTAGTTATCAATGTTAATAAATCAAGTTTAAAAAGTTACACCACCAGACAAGTTTCACCATCGTCAGGAATCATGGGGAAGCCTCTCTCCTTGAGAAAACTTGGCACAAGACGCTAGGGAAAAAGTTAACATAATTATAAGTATTATTAGCCTTGTTTCTCAATTCCACTTCCGCAAAATGTTTCGTGATTTAGATACCAAAACTGGTACAAAAACCGGATTGAAATCATATAATTTTTGCGGAAGTGGAATTGAGAACAATGCTGCATAACTAACTTTGTTCGATAGCCGCGTGTGAGAATCGCATCGGAAGCTTTACTACTTAGATTCCAGGCCACAAGACAAGTTCTGCTTGTTGAACATTTTAAAGTGCGAAATAAATTTTCATGCACTTACAACTTATTTAAAACTCATACGATTTTCATCAGCACTCAAATTGAAACACCTGCACACAAAATGCAACGTATTATTTGCTAATTTTACAAACACCAAAAATACATTTCAATTTATATCAATTTGAATGCACACGCACTCGCACACGGTATATAAAATAGACAGATAAAATAAGAGGGGGGAGGGCGAGGGAAAGAGTGCTAGCTAATGGGAGCACATCAAAGCCAAAAACCGGTAAACCAAACCGCTAAGCACACAGCACTGCACCGCACTCCACAAACACCGTCCGCAGACCACAAAAAGAATAACACATCGCTTATACGACATGTAAGCCGCATTATGAATATTTTGTTAGCCCGGCAAGCACTAAGCGCTGCTCGACTGTAATTTTTGTAAATTCCACTCTTTCTCTCTCTCCCACATACCAAATATCAAATAGTCATAATCAACACTAGAAAAAAAACATTGAAAACGCATTTTCGCTTATTTGATTTATGGAATATGCAACGCGACAGTTGACATTGGAACCTAATGCATCAATTATGTCCCTTGTGTTGGTGTTTTAGGGTAAATTGAAATGCATGTGACATGCACTCGAAAATACCAAAATGAGAAGAAAAAAAGAACTCAGCACTTTGTGGCTGTTGAATTTTAATTGCGTGTATAAAATGTTGCAGAATTATGTGATAACCATTATTGATTGGGTACGCCCAAACCCCAAATTGCATTGGCTAAATTTGGAATCATTTTTTGGTAAAATAACCACAAAATATTTGGCCGTAGTGCACAATGAAAACTGCACAAATTAGCCAAAATCATTGGAATTGGTTCTAATGGTGGTTTTTGAAATGAAATGGCTGCCAGAATCTGTCGTCTGCGTTTTTGCCTCTTCAATTATGTTCTTCTCTTTGGGCTGTAAATCAATTTTAATCAATTTTTTTTTTTTTTTGTTGTGCCAAACCCAAGTGCTTACAAATAATTGATTTGCTTGCCATTAGTGGCGCAAATCGCAGACAATCAATTGCAAAAGCTGGGAAGCGGGTACGGTGGCTGACGCCTGTCACTGCTCGCAGGCACAAACAAATTAAGGACAATTATTTCAATTAACCAAATGCAAATAAATCGAATGGCGTTAAGTAAACAAAAAGCCAAACAGCAAACGTTTGACTTGTTCTTTAGGGGGGTAGGAACTTTTTCACTTTGTTGTTGATGGCGGCGGTTGAATTGATAATAATTTAGCCCGAGTTTATTTAGGCTTTAATTAATAATGAACTGAGAAACTCATTACGCTGAGGCAAACAACAAAATGGTTAGCGGCGTAGGTAAGCGAGAGTTGAACCAGAAATTTAACAACAAAAAAAAATTCATATTGATTTCAATCCAAGCAAAACAGACAGTGTTTGACAGAGTTTGAATTGCCTGGGGGTGGAATATATCCATTTATATCGACCATAGAATAGCAACAAACTTGGTACGGCGCAGATTTTTTTGGAGTACTGAGCTATTGTTTTAGCACCAAGAGTACGCAAAGCACAAACGTTTTGCGTACTTTTGGAGTACTTTGCTGAGGGCGCAAACTGGGAGCGCCCATGAGCTAGACCAAATAGTGTTAGTCCAAACAAACAATACCTCTTAACTAACAGTTTATAATATGTTCGAACCCAACGGACCTAATTTTATTTTACATCAAATAGTAGGTCTTAGCTTCAAAAGTCCAAGAAAATTACTTTCTGAACAGATTTAAGGACATTTCTGAATGTTAGACTTTCGAAGGGGCTTAGAGTGTTTGAGATTCAGTGGAATTAGGGGCGATCCTAGCACAAAAGAAGTTTTTGACATCAGTTTGGATATGCCGCAACTTCAAAAGTACGAAAAAATGACTTTTCGAGCAGATTTCAGGGTTTGTTGCGGCGACATACTCAAGGAATAGGGTAAAATTAAGGGCGATCCAATAAAATAATCGAGTTTCGAGTCCAAACAGGGACTTTATACTTAAGAAAGGTTTTAAGGCTTGAGACTCGACGAAATGAAAGACAATCCTTGGATAGAAATGCGATTTTGGCAACTTTTGGGACTGATAGTCTTTCCGAATAGATTTAAGCAAAATTCGGGACGTTATTCTTACGTACAGGCCATAAAGGTTGAGAATCGAAGGAATTCAGGGCGATCCTAAGAGAGAAGTTGACGATTTTTAACACCTTCTTAACAAATTAATCTCAATTTCAAAAGTCCATCAAAATATTGAGTTGTTATACTTAAGGATGGGCTTTGAGATTTGTCAGATTTTCGGAATCCATGAATATAAATTTCGTTGCGAATTCCTTTCCTCGCAGATATAAGGGAAGATCGGGATTATTTGCAAAAGCGGAAACTGGCTTTCATTAAAATTATAATAAATTAAAACTGAACCACTGAACCGAACCGAAACCGCGGTTCAGTTGGCTTCAAAAACCATGTAATAGACCGAACCAGTGGTTTCAAAACTGTGTGAACCACTGAACCGAACCAGTCCTTATTTCCGATCGGTTTGCATCCTTGGTTAAAAAAGTTTACTAGTTCAATACATAAAACATTCAAGCTGTTGTTAAAAACTTTCACGAATAGAGTTTTTACTGAAAATTTTATCAGAGCGTTCTGCGTTACGGATTTTTTTCTTTTTTACGGAAAATGAGTGATAAATTATTTTTTATGCTGGTAAAACTGTTGTTTCTTGAATTCTTTTCTTGCTGCAAGCTCGCTCAATTTGCGCAAGAGTCCTCCAATGCTCCAATGATCTAGTATTGGAAGAGGCCAAGCTTATTTTACAATTGCCATCTATCAAATCTTTATGATAATAAAACTTAAAACTTTCGACTTTTTGGACAGTTTGGTCTTCACCTCCTATTTAGGAGAGTACAATTGCCATTTATCAAATCTTCATAATAACACAAGGCAACAAAATTCGACTTTTTTCAGTATCTTGAAGGGTTGGTTGTGATTCTAGATGATTTTCGTGTGCTAAGCAAGACTGCGTTTCAGAAATTGTCCATCACGTCGAGATTTTTAGTAATTTGAGCTTAAAGTTGCTAAAAGTACCTATTTTGACCCTTTTTAGGAGCGTTTTTCGGGGAATCAATTCTATTGTTTGGACTCTCTTTGATATCATCGGAAAGTACCACTGCTTATCTTTAAAATGAACTATCCCAAGCAATTCTGCGGTTTTTTTTCAATGGAGATATACCTCTTTTAGCACTTGTGTAAGAATCCAAAAATATCCTATTTGTTGCTGGTGCCCGGGGAGAGACGATTACAATAAATTTCTTAAACGATTTGTGAGGTTTTTTTAGTATTACAAATGACCACACAAATGACCAGCCTTCTTTACTGTTTTTCGAAACGAAAACATATTAGAGTCTCTACCACCCATACCATACACAAGTGCTAAAAGAGGTATATCTCCATTAAAAAAAATCGCTTCAGTTCAACTTCCACCGTTTTTTAATAGCTCCACAGAGCATCTTACAAGATGCGTTGTGTTTAGCAATTTGTTGCCGTCGATTGGTCGCCATTTCGGTGTTTCTGCAGACCTAAAGCTCCACCTGTTCATCGCGCCGGACCCACCTCTCTGGGATGCGATGTTTATGAATATAAGTGGCGTCGACTGCTTCGACATTTTTGCATATCACAGCCTGGCCTGCCGCTTAACTTTCGGAGTCTCAAAAGCCCCCTGGGATGCGATGATTTAAGCAAATTGCTGCCGTCCATTGCTAGCCTGCTCTGACGTTTCAACAGCTCTCCGATCCGCTCTACGTCTTAACTGTTGCATTCTCTTTAGTCTTTTGATTACACTTATACAGTTAGAGCGGTTCCGTTCGATCTACGCCTTCTATGCTCACATAAAAAATGAAAAAATGTGAACATTTATAGCTTTTTTTAGTTTGTTTTAGTTGTTTGTTTACCGGACGGACAGACGGACAGACAGACAGACAAACAGACAGACAGGCAGACAGACGGACAGGCGGACATGGCTATATCGACTTGGCTGTTGATGCTGATCCAGAATATAAATACTTTTTTCTTTTCTTTATTGGCTAGACATCCTTACGCTGGAAGTACATAATACTGACAATTTTAAGCTCTAGTCACTTTATGGGCTCGGAGATACTTCCTTCTGGTTGTAAAATACTTTTGCACATTCTAGACAACTATTTTATTAAGGGGTCGCTATACAAAATTTTTGCACGTGGAAACATTTTTGTGTATTTCTTAAGAAAAAGAAGTTTCTTTTGGTACCATTTACTGGGACTTAAAAGAAATTTAGAGGAAAGCTTTATTTATGATAAGTAAACTAGCAACTTTAGCCGTCTTTATGTCATGTTATGGTTCCGCCTAACTTTAACCAGAGACACACAACTCGAGAAAGAGACTACTAGACTGTACAGCTGTTTCACAAACCTCCCGGATTTTCTCATCAGCAGTCTGTTTAGCTGCCGACTGTCAGTCCAGTGGTGCCATAACTGCTTGGGAATTCCAAAGCAGCAACGCCAGAATGATAGCTCCAAAGCAGACACAAGCAAAGTGAATGGCAAGGGTAAATTTCAACGGGGAGTTTCGATTTTACATTAGTGTGATGTGCGTGTGTGAGGTCTGTCGCCCAGTCGGATTTGTCGGAATGTGGTTCCGAAAAGAATGCCTTCTGTCACTCTTCCTTTTACCAGGAAGAATGCATTACCAACTTTTGCAGTATGATAGAAGGCATATAATCCATATGAAAACTGATGCACGTTCCTTTTGGCAGTAGGTTAGAAGCGAAGCAGTCAGCACAACATGCAAATGTCCCTTCTAGTGGCACGCATGCAGCACCCGTGCTACTGAAAACCAATAAGCGAAACGAGGCCCGAACGATTGACGATCGTTCGTTTTTTTTTGCAAACATGTTCTTTTTGCTGTATGTTGGAAGGCATAAAATCTGCATAACATGCAAACGTCCCTTCTAATGGCACGCATGCAGCATGGAGCACAGAGAGCCGAGCGTTTTTACGAAGTTGAAGCAACAACAACAACCCATGCAAACGTCGCTTCTAATAGAACAGTTCCTGCTGCATTTCGACCCTATACAAACGCGAAAGGAAGACTGTAGATATTTGCAACTACTTCTTAGTGGCAAAAGTTGTATTCGAGATGTGCTTCTGGCATGCAGTCAAGTCCGACTGGGCGAACAAACTTTGCACACAGACATCACACTAATGTAAAATGTAAAATTTCCCTTCAAATTTGCCTGACATTCATTTATATGGCCGTTACTAATCTTGTTGTTCTATGGCTTTGCCTTGTGTGAGTATCCCCAATTGGCCTTTCCGTATTAGAGGGAGAGATTTCCTCCCCGCTGCTTAAACAGTGACTAAAATGTTTGAGTGCAGAATAGCATTCAAACGGAGATTTTTGTTGTTATAAATGAAAATATTTTTGCTTAGTTTTTTGCCTTGCCTTTTAGCATTATTGTGCTCCGGTTTAGAGTCGGTTCGGTCTTAAAGAACAAGTCCAAGGACTGGGACTTAGAACCGGTTGACAGCCTTGACGATATTATTTTGAGTTGATTATTGAATTCTCATTGTACCTCCACATCAAAAACAGTTTGCAAGTTTGACTTATTTCGACTACAATAGAGGTGTTAAATGCCTAATATTATTTTGAAGTTATCTTTTTAGAAATGGGAAAGTGTTTCAAAAATTGGTGAGCAAAAGATTTTGGAAAGCAGTTAAATGACTATCCATAACATATCTTCAGTTTCGTTTAGTTGCAACTCAGCTTCTTCTGTTCTTTGTCTTTTATACCTTTACTCTCTTAATACTTTTCTATACAATTCTTTACAAGGTTTTTTTGATTCATCATTTCTTCAAACAGAAATGTTTGCCCTTTCTGTTTGAGTCTTGTTTTCTATATCTGTTTCGTGCTTCTTTCATCTACCCTCGCATTTGTAGCCAGGGCTAAGCGTTTTCTGCCGCTTTGACGCTAATTACAATGCCGAACTCTTGTCGATGCTGAATGCTTCAGTGCCCCCCAATGCAGGATGCAAGAGCGTTGTCGAGTTGCCAGGACGATGATGCCAGAGCTACTTAGTTAATGAACCTGTTGAGGTGAAGTGAGTTTAGACCAGGAAACAATGCGGTGGTAGGCATTTGATTGGTTTACCCCCCTTAGAATCAACATGCTCATCGAATGAAGGAGTCAACTCCTACCGCCCCCCACCCCCCAAATGTACCAATTGTGATATTTATGTGTGAGTGTGTGTGTGTGTGTGCGAGTGTGTGTGGCTGTTTGTCTGTGGTTTATTACGCTGCTCTTGGCAATTATATTTGTTACCCAATTAGCGTAAAATTGTGTTTATTGGCATACTGTGGCTCCAAACGTCGCCGCACTCACGTAACGGGCCGCATTGAATTAGCTAATGAAGTTGTAGTAGTACATAGTAGCTGTTGCCCCTCCTCTCCTTCCCCATGGTGGGTTGTGTATCTATTAGTTTGCTAACATAATTTGCTAAAAACACACAACCACTCGAGAACTGTGTCTAAGAAATGGCCATAACTTCTTGGCTCTAAGGACTTAAACTGAATTTTCTTGTAGGTGTTATAGCTAATGTTTAGATGTTATATAACTAATTGGCCCTGATGAACTGAACTAAATTGTTGATAAATGTCGGCAGGCTCTGGCACAGATATAAGATATCAAATATTAAGACTATATTAATATCTGAGATGCAATCCTTATATACAGAAATATCTGAAGAGTGAAATAACACAACATTTCCCTTTAATTTTGGATTATAATTTAAATGGTTCACATGAACGGATATTGTGCTTTGTCCGCCTCTCAAGCATTTTGGTATAATCAAACTTAATTAACCCCTTTTGTTCTACTTGTCTTGGACTTGAATTATGACCAACAATTTGGTGCTAATTGTGCGGTTCAAGTTAAAGCCACTTAAAGTGCTCGCATAGCCAATTTCCAAATTAGTTGTAAAATATGAGAGCCAAGTTCTAATGCCGTCTTTTGTTTGCCAGTTAAATGCTGTGGAATTAATTAGAAATAACAATTTTAAGCATTTAAAGGCACAGTGAGTGCAATAAATCTGTGAACATGAAGTTTATTATGCAAAAGTTTCTACAAAATTTAATGAAGAAACTTACCTGAAATGCACTTCAACTGTTGTAACTTTAATTTTCCCCACTAACTTTTGCTAAGTAACAAGCCACAGACGTTAATTTGCTCCACCCACTGTACGGATGAGCCTAAGTAGTAGATACACATGATTTATGTGGACTTATTTATGTAGCCCATTGCTAGGGAATTTTTCAACCCGTCGCCATTTCTGCCTTTTGTCTTTGCCTAACCAGACAATTATTTATTAGCTTCTGTTGCGGTTGCTGAATTTCTATGTGTGTGTTGGGTAGATGTCCCTGTGTTATCCCGCCTGCTTAAGACAGCTTAAGACGACACACCCTGTTGAAAAATTCATTTTCTTGTTTTGCCAGCTTAAGCAATTTTTCATAAACATACGCAAAAAGGGCAACAACTTTGGCTGATCGCTTGTTGCGTTCGCATTTGCCGAAAAATTTAATTTGAGCTACTTATGCTGCCTGCCAACTGGCAACTGGCAACTGCCGCTGTAAGCTGCTTAGTTCCCTCCATTCCATATGTCGCCTGTGCTCTCCGCATCAATCATTTCGCCATGCAAAAATTGTTCTCTTTTTTTTGTATTTTGCTCGAGCAAGTATTTTAAATGCCAATGGTTGGCTCAATTAAGCATGTCCAGACAGCTGCAGTTGTAGTCCTTTAAAGAATTTAAGGTATTTGAGGGTATATTTGTCTAAAAGAGAACAGTCCTTTATGATCCAGTATAGTCAAAAAATTGCTAGTTTGAAAAGTAAAACATTCTAAGATGGGCTGGGTCAATTTTACAAATTGTAAAACATTCTAGTTCTGAATTGATTTGAAATTGGGACTAAGTAGGTCCCCTTCTTCACCATCTATAATGGAAGTTATATGGGAAAAAAATCAATGACATTGAATGCAATCCCAATCTGGATCACTTTACAATCTTCTGATCTTAAATTTATCGAAATACCATATGCTCCATTGCACCTTCGTATTATTTAATTTAAGGAGTTCACTGCAAATATGACAAAGCTTCTTCAAAAGAAGCCAAGTAAGTTGACAAAAGAGTTCTTTAAAATTAACAACTATTAATATAATCGAGTTTTTACCCCACAAAAACAAGAAGTGGTGTGGTTTAGTGGTTTAAATTGTTTCTTATTAACCCGCGGTTTCGTTTTTTTTTTTTGGTACATATTACGATATATTCTGATTTTTGCCGTTATGTGATTTTCGCACTTATCAGTGACATTCGTATAAACCATTTTAATATCTTTAAGATCCTCAACAATTTTTGAAGTCGGATTTGTAGGATTCGTCTATAAGTTTTAGGAATACACTTTAAAAAGGGAAAACGTCGGCTAGAAAACAATACGCATTCTCCATCTTACACAGCCTATTAATCGTATGAGAAAAATCTCTCTTAGCTAAAATTAAATTAAGGTGAAGAGCTACTATTGAAAAAATGAGACAATTTTTTAGTAGAGGACGACAAATCAATTACCCAAGGCAACAAAATTCGACTTTTTTCAGTATCTTGAAGGGTTGGTAGTGATTCTAGATAATTTTCGTGTGCTAAGCACGACTGCGTATCAGAAATTGTCCATTACTACAAACAATTTGAGCTTAAAGTTGCCAAAAGTGCCTATTTTGTCCCTTTTTAGCAGCGTTTTTCGGGAAATCCTTTCTATTGTTTGGACTCACTTTGATTCCATCAAAAAGTACCACTCGTTAGCTTTGAAATGAACCATCCCAAACAATTCTGCAATTTTTTTCAATGGAGATATACCTCTTTTAGTACTTGTGTAAGAATCCAAAAATATCCTATTTATTGCTGGTGCCCCAAAGTATGCAATGGGTGGTAGAGACTCTAAAGAAGCCTCACAAATCTGTCCTTTTTTGGCCTTTGAAATTTATTCTAATCGTCTCTCTTTAAGCATTAACAGGAGGTTAAGAGGTTAAGAAAGTTGAACAATATAGTTACGGCTTAAACTAATTTACCGAGGGGACCAAACTTTTAAGGAAACTGCTTGAAAGTGCTTACAATTTATTATCAGAAATTCATCTCCTGTTAACACATTTTTAGTCCATTTCATTTCGGGTCATATCTCGCAGCCCCCGTGTTGTCGACATTATTCGTGTCACTTTACATATGAAGTCCTCTTAGTTTTGTTCAAAACCCAAACGAATATATCTAGAGATTTCTGAGACACCCCCAATATTCCAATTTGGGATATCATTTCTAATGAAAAAAGGAAATTATTTTATTTTTCTTAAAACTCGACGGTCATCTTTCGTCGTTTCAACGACGCTTTTTTTACATTTTGCTGTTTTCTTCCTTTTTTGTGTGTTTTGTGCTGACGACAAAAATACTGTGCATAAAATGTGAAAAACACCTCTGATTGAAGCATCAAATTGTGCACTGTTCCTATTGCTCAAAATGAAAGTTCGCTAAAAGTTTCGCTTTTTGGTCCAAAAATACATTTAATGCATAAGTTTGCTTTAATTTACTTCCATTATTTACATAAATATGCAAAAAAACAGACAGAGAAAATACTCCAATCAGTTCAGACGAATGCACCTCTGTTGAGCCCCCAACATAATCGAAGGCAATTGATGATGGAAATGGAGGCATATTTTTTTGGATGCCCTCGGTGGAGCTTCGAAGACATTACTCTTGTCATTGCTTTTGGTATGACATTCATCTGGAATAGAAGTCACATTGTTAATAGGAGGCCGCTCAGCTCACTCAGCTTTAAAATTGCCGTTAAGCCTTCAAACTATTGAACATTCGACATGAAACATTGTAAAACACTCCGCCATGGCCAAATCATCATTTGCGACGAGTGCACAATGGCGCACTAACACGCATTGAAGCATTCTGCAAAATGACTCGAAATGTTTTGAAGGGCAATGAATTTACTGTCTAGTGACTCCCGCCAAGCTCTGGCAGTCATTCCTAGATCGACTGCTGCGGATGAAATAAACACTTGCCACAAATCATCCAATCTGTGGCGCTAAATGAAGAATCTTAAACTGGCAGCGAACATGAGAGTTGCCTTGCTGAAAGGCGAACTCATCCGGAAGTATTCCCGAACATCATTGAGAACCACCAAAACAAAGAATGGTTGAATGAGCGAGCAATTTGAGCGTCTAAAAACAAAGATATGGATAACATAAACTGTGAAATTCATAATTAACTCGGACGTTGGTGGACTTGGACGGTGGATCTGGACGGTAGACCTGGGCGGTGGTGGATCTGGACTGTTTATCTGGACGGTGGACTTGGACGGTGGACCGTGGACCTGGATGGCGGACATTTTTTTGTGAGTTTAAAATGTTCTCAAAAACGGGACATGTGAACTCAAATAAAGAATTTGGCTTCTCAAAAAATTGTTTTTGAAGTGAGAAAATCCGTTCATGATTAGTTTTTGTGACCGATTTTGCTCATTTTGAGTCTAATGCTCTCGGTTTTTTCCCTCTGCGCAATCCACAAGGAAAATTCTTAAGAGTTTGTGGCCTGAATGTAGAATATGCATGTTTTTCTAATGGTCCATTTTGAGTGGCATGAACACGTGTTGACAAACCTGTTAAAAAAAAAGAAACGAGAGCGTAAGTTAAAGTCGGTCCTGCTCAGGGAAATTAATGTTGTATAGCCTTCCCTTATGTTAGTTAACAGAGCATTAACATTACTGAGAACATTTCAACATTAAGTAAGCAAAAAGCGCATGCGGCGCCAAAAAGTATGCAACGTTTTTTTATAATTTTTATGTCATTTTTACTGTCATTTTTATACTCTGTACCAGATATACACAGAGTATATTAAGTTTGTGCAAAAGTGTCTGTCTGTCCGCCCGTCTGTCTGTCTGTCCGACTGTCCGTCTGTCCGAATGAACAAACAGGTCTCAAAGATACTAGCACGCAGATCAAGTTTATTTTCCATTTTCGCCTCGCCCCCTCCCGCGCCCGCAATATCAAAAGAACGTCATATCTCCCACAGTTTTATAGATAGAAGGTTTGAACCTTCTGGACATATTTAGTATTCGGGATTCCCAGTTAGTTAGACGTCTCAGCGAGATTAAGGTGTACAGCTTCATGGTTGCATTTAAACCCGATATTCCTATATAGTTCTGAGATAATGTAAGATCTCCTTTTTTGTAGATTGGAAAGATTATACTTTCCTTGAAACAGTTGGGAATGCAACAAGACGACAAGGCCTTATTGAACGCTTTTTTTAACATCTCAATACACAATGGAGAGGCATTTTTGAAGAATTCTATAGGAATACGGTCGACCCCTGGAGCTTTGGTTAGGCTTTGCAGACTGGATGGCTAGGTACACCTCACCAAGAAGCATAGGCTATTTGGCCTATTTACCTATTTGGAGATGGTAAGAGATGGAGGTTTGACATGTATGAAACATATGTTTCTTATACTAGCACGCAGATCAAGTTTATGTTCAATTTTTGCCACGCCCCCTCCCGCCCCCGCAATATCAAAAGAACGTCATATCTCCCACAGTTTTATAGATAGAAGGTTTGAACCTTCTAGACATATTTAGTATTCGGGATTCTAAATCGATCCGCTGAAGGAATTCTAAAGATGGGATGCTTGAAAAACAGGTAAAGTAGCATTACATGTAGCATTACATCTTTATAAAAGATGGTGCCCGATCTGTTAGCATTTGAGCACTAGCGCAGTATATACTCCATCAGCAGATTAAAGAAGTTACACGATAAGGTGTCACCCTGCCTAAAAACCTATTCTGGTATCGAAAGGCTCGGAGAGGTTCTTTCCTATTTAGACGGAACTTTGTGCTAAAATGATAATAGGGCTAATATTAAAGTAATTTGCTAGTCGCTTGTTAACAGGTGTGAAGCAGATGACAGAGCGACGCAGTCTTCCGCAGACTGCAAAGCCACACCCAAACTCGAGCTTTGTAGGATGTCCGCTATAGTAGATCTCCCAGGGGCATCGCATTTCCTGGAGTGCGGTAACGTCTGATGAATATTTTTCTTCTCAAACAGCTGTCCGACAAGGAATGGAAAACTCGCTTGGAGGCACCAAGTAAAACGAAATAAAAACATAAAAAAAAGGAAAGGATCCAAATAAAAATCGGAAGTAAACGTGTGCTGTTGAAAAGCGATGCACAACTGAATTCCGTTGAGAGTAAATGTTTGGGGTTAACAAAACGATGATTTCAAGGCCAACTACGGTCAGAACTAAAACCATTTAAACTTAAGAACTGTTGCACAGCCTGCTAATTGCTGAAAGCAGGAATCATATATCTATACATCTATAAAAAAGTGAAAGTATGTTTGTATGTTTGTCCCTTATGGGCGTCTAAACCGCTAAACCGATCTTCACGAATTTTTCACAGTATGTTCAATGCGATCAGGAAAGTGTCATAGGCTTGCAATGAGATTGCAATGAAACTTTGGGGAATGAATTAAACGCTTGCCCAGGAGGGTTTCTAAGTTGAAGAAATTCGCGGAAAATGGTAAAAAAAAAACCGCGGAAATTGCAGAATTTTATGGTTTCGCTAACACTTTGGGAAATTGATCGACGCTTGCCCGGGAAGATTTTCAAGTAGAGAAACCGCGAAATTTGCAAAATGTTCGATTGTTATGAAACTTTGGAGAATGCGTGGACGCTTGCCCGCGAAGGATTCTGATGTGAAGAAATGTGTGGGAAATAGTCAAAAAACCACGAAAATTAAAAGACGATACCGTTCATTTGATTGATGAAATTTTGGTCAATGGTTGGATACTTGGCCGCGAAGGTTTCTAAAGTCCAAAAATCGCGAAATTTATAAAATAACCCTATGAGTATTTATGAAAGCGCTTAGTGCTTATATTACAATGCAGGCGTTAGTAAATGGAAGCTGAAGAGTACACGGTCCAAAATATTGCGAAATTTTCAGGTTTCCCACACCCCCCGCGACACCTCATCATAAAAAATGTGCTTTCTTGTTTTTCCAGTTGACCATAAAACTGCTTTAACGGCGGTCGTTTGGTTTCCTTTTGGTCACGACGTGCCTTCTGCCCGGCATTTAACTCTTACGCTCATTTATCATCATTTGAAAGCTTGCAGCGGTAGATGAAGTGCGTCTGCATTTATATTTAACTCTGAATATGTATGTACGAATGTATACAGTGTTTACTCGCATGTACAAACATTTATATGGGCAAACATTTTGGTCAAGTGCTTGCCGCTTCAGTAAAGTTAAGCGTCGCGTAGCGTCGTATCGTTTATATTTCTCATTTTTTATTGGCCATATTGCGAGCATTTCATTTCAATAATTTTGCACTCAGGCTGCTTTCGCTCGTTTAAGTCGAAATTATTTGGGGCAATATGGGACATCTTGCTAGCAGTTGTTGTTGTTGTTGTTGTTTCTCTGTCACATTTATTACTGTAAATTAATTGCTCATACGTCATGTATGATCGATGCATTTGACTTAACTTTAAACAAAGTAAGATGCTTGAAATGCAGCTGCATTTTGCATATAGCATTTGCCGTTGGCACGTTTCCATGGCTTACCATTTGCTACTTGTACGTTTTCCTTTGCATTCAAATTGAATTCATATTTCCAACGAGAGGAAAGTGTATTTTAGAGTTGTATTGGATGAGATGACTTGTCTAGATCTAATAAATAATATTTAATGTAAGTGGTTTTAATAATGAGATACAAAATTTGCCTTCCCTTTTCTTGAAATGACAACCATCAGAGGACCCAAACAGCCTCTCCCTGTTACTCCTAAGAAAATTTATTTAATTTAATATCAGAATTCATTCCTAAAAAGAGCATTAAAACTTCACTGCTACAAATTTGATCATTTATTTTATATTTCTTATGCATTTCCAAGGCAAATATACAGAAATATTTGCAAAGAGAACTCGAAGAAAAAACTAAATAAACACGTTTGAAAAAAATGCGGGTTAAATGTGTTAGATGGCAGCTAGAAGAAATCAACAGCAAACAGAACAGAAAGCATTCAGCTCTCATATCACAGGCACAAATGCAACTTCCGTTTCCGTTTACACGCACTCACTCATGCGCATGCCGGGTGTGGGTGTCGAGTGTCAAACACAATGCTTGCCTAACACTCCATTTGCTCCTTCCCCCTCCTGCTGCTCCTGCTGATTGCACATTCTTGTTTGGCCAGCAACATCATCTTCTTCTCTGCATATTTTGTATTTGAATATTTCATAAAAATCAGTTTCATCTGGCAGAAACGTGTTTGTTCTCCAATTAGCCCACTAATTGGTATTTTATCTTTTAATTTCTAGCACAAATCCCGGACACTTTGAAACGTTTTAGTTTCCAAGAGGATTTTCAAATGCTGCTCACCGCATAAATTATTTTATTATGCCAATTCTGAAAATATGGATAGATTTTTGTTATAAGCTAAGTGCTTTTAAAGCGGATTATCGGCCATTTGTCTATGATGGCCATAATAATTAGTTAGACATACATTTTTCTGGCTAATTACTGGAATGAAAATATATTACAAAAAAATGTGGTTCACCGCAGCATCAGTTACTCTTTGCACATGACAAACGATGTGACAATTTAAATCTATTGGGGGCAAACTACATGATAAATTGGAATCGACACAACTGCGAACGAACGAGGTTATGCGAATGGGGGACATCAATGGCCACACTTTTGTCTGACAGTGTCAATTTTGGCATTAAAATATCACACAGTGGTTTTTATTAAGACAGGCATCAGTGGATGGAGATAAGTTAGTTGACCGGAACAGCATTGCTCAGTAAAATACAATTCAGGCGCTTTAAAATCTTAATATGGAAGAAGCATTGGAGAGAATCTTCAGCAGTGGGAAAGATATAAGTGAAAACTATTCGAGGTTATAGCAAACTTTAATTTTCATTCAAGATCAGTTGAAACAACAATCCTGCTCGAAGGACCATCAAAGGTTAAAGTAACTGCTAGCCAAGCTGATTAAATTATTCGGCTCCAAAGACCCTAATAAGCTCAGAATGTCTAGGAGGAAGAAAGAATCCGGCTCGAAGGACCATCCAAAGTTCAAGGAAAAGGTTTAAGCTTATTAGACAGATTGGTGTGTTCGGGCCAGAGCCCCTGCGCTTTGTTGCCCATGTAAAGTTTTAACACTTTGCCAACCTATAATTAATGTCAATCAAATCAATGGCCATCTGCCACTCGCTCTTGTTATACATATTTCTCCCTCGCCTGTTCTATATTTAGACATTGCAGCTGCGCAGTCTATCTCTCAAGCTCACTCGCAACAGCGCAGTCGCCAGTGACGCTTTGGTCACATTAGAACTTTTGTAAAGTGCAGGCGAGTCACTTGCATACGAACAAGACTTGTTAAATTATTTGTGCGCCGTGTTAATTTCATTTGGCTTGAAAATTTGTATTGCTTTATATCAGGGACTGCAAATAATAATTATTTGTTTTTTTTTAAATCAAAAAATCATTCACTTTGTAGCCACTTTAAGACAGCGAGAGATATACCAAAATTCTTCCTTAAGGATCCTTTATCCATTTTCACCATGATTAAGGATTTTTCAGGATTTATTGTTTTACTCACAAAATAATAATTATTTTAGAGTTTTACTTTACAACTCAACCAATAATCATTATTTTTGAGCAAAAAAATAAAACTCATGAAGTAATGATTATTCTCTAAGTTTTATTTTTTGCTCAAAAAATAAAACTCAAATAGTTATTGCGCCTTTTTCTTAGGGATTAATGGAAAAAATTTTCTATATTCCTAGTCAGTAACCCAAGATCAACCAATATAATACATTTTTGAATTAAAAATGATCACGTCTAGCTGGGTGGATGGTTCAAACGGAAAAGTACACTATAGCAAATAGACAGTCGTTCAAAGAAATTATGTCTGCAATCTCAAGCGCTATTTGGCTGAACAGAACAAAAACGAATATGTGAACGAGTTGGCGGAGGAAAAGGCTGAAGTTCCAGAAAAAAATTAAATTTACAGTGCCCAAGTGAAGTCAAGGATGCATGCGTTGATCTTGTGACCACTCAAAAAATGCCGTTTTCTGTATTAAATTCAGACAGCTTCAAAATTCTTACATCACATATTTTTTATGGCCTGCAAGTGCCAGTGGTGACGTCAAGAAATGTAATGAGCTTGGAAGATAAAAAGTATGATAAAATAAAATCAGAAATCGTGGCTTCATTAACTGACAGAATGCTATGCCTAAAAACGGACACAGCCACTAGACTGAATCATTGAGTTGAGCGATTCCCTCCTCCTCAACATGGATATCTTTTCAACGCAAGACGTAGACGACGCCATCATACTGTTCTTGGGCAAAATCAAAGCTGCTGCTGTCAATGCCTCACCAGCCAACCCACTCCCCACACATAAAACACGTGGAGATTTGGTTTTGACACCGGCAGCTGAGGCACTGCTTGAGCTCAAGAAACGCCTGAGAAGGGAGTACACCCGCACATACGATCCTGCCATTGATCGTATCTACAGGAGGGTTGCAAACAGGGTGAGAAAGGTCCTGGCCAGGATCAAAAAAGAGGCCACAGACAAACTTCTTGAGGATGCCACGCCCAATGAAGATTCCAAATTTGCTCTCTGGAAGCTTACCAGAAGGTACAAGTGACACGCGCAGCCAAAATTTCCAGCCAGGAAACCTGATGGTACATGGGCTAAGCATCCTCAGGATCGTGCTGAAGACTTTGCCTGCAACCTGGAGGAAAGATTCCAGCCTTTCACCACTGCCTCAGCCAATAGAGCTTAATTGGTGCAGGAGTCTCTGCAAATCCCACTCCAAATGGCGCTGCCAACTGCACCCATAACCCTAGAGGTGGTCAAAGGTGAAATAAGATCGCTCAAAAATAGCAAAGCCCGGGAGAGGATGAGATTGACAACAGAGCAATAAAGCTGCTCCCTCATAAGGCAATTTTGTTCTTGTTGCTCATCTTTAACGCTGCACTACGCCTCAGCTACTTTCCTCGTGCCTGGAAAAGTGCAAATATTGTAATGTTGCACAAACCCGGAAAGCCACCAGACGATCTGGACTCTTACAGGCCTATTAGCCTACTACCAGTCTTCGGCAAACTGCTGGAGAGATGCCTACTGCGGAGAATTTTGGAGACTCCTGCAACTGAAACTAAGGATACCAAAGTTCCAATTTGGTTTTCGCCTAAGGCATGGCACACCCGAACAACTACACAGGGTGGTCAACTTTGTCCTGGAAGGATTCCACGCCAAGGAGTACGTTGTGGCAGCGTACTTGGATATCCAACAGGCATTTGACCGTGTATGGCATGATGGCCTGCTGGCCAAGCTCAAGGGAACGCTCAATCCTCAAATCTTCTAGACGGTTCAATCATGCCTCTCTGATAGAACCTTCAGAGTGGTCCAGGATGGCCTTGGATCCCAGAAGAGGAGGATTCGAGCAGGAGTACCTCAAGGCAGCGTACTTGGCCCAACCCTGTACAGCCTTTTCACCGCAGACATGCCCACATCGATTGATATCCCCACCTGCTGATCGCGACGTTTGCTGACGACACAGCGATAATTTCACAAACTGCAGGAATACCTGAAAAGGTGTGAGAACTGGGCCTGCAGGTGGAATATCTCAGTCAACCCTGAGAAATATGTCTGTGTCACTCACACACTCAGAAGAGATATAAGCCCTGGATTCTTCCTTCACGAAGAGGTGCTCCCACACAAAACGCGACATAAGTACCTTGGGGTCACACTTGACAAGAGACTTAGTTTTAAGCAGCATACCTCGGAAGTGGCTGGCAAGTTGAGAAACCAGGCAACAAGGATGGGCTGGCTCCTTAACGAAAACAACAAGTTGTCTTTGAAAAACAAGGGGCTGATGTAAAAAGTGATCGTGGCACCGATCTGGAGGTATGGCATCCGAGTCACTGGTGCAGAGTGGTTCATCAGAACCAGGGACATAGAGAGAGATTGTGTTGTCCCTAAGGTTGGCGATACCATAAATAGACAAGCCGCACGTTACCTTGACAAGGTAGCATGCCACCCAAACAACCTTGCCAGACGCCTGCTCAGAAGAAAAAGGATAAACGGGATCAGGGCAAGACGGAGACTTCAGAGGATCCATCCCACTAACTTGGCTAACCGAAGGATATAGGCTTACCCTTCAAAAACCCACCTGTCATATACATATTACAAAAAGACTGAATTGCCACCTATGTATACCTGAAAACTCAACCACATTGTACATACTCACCTTAAACCTACCATATTTACTTACCGTATCATATTATCATACCTTAATAATACTTATCTGAAAACAAAATTACTTACCTGTCCATGAACACAATACCACTTACATGCTACAACTTACCATTTGATGCACAATACCACTCACCTGACATGAAAACATACTACCCAATGTTAAATCACACACAAAATACTTACCTTTATAGATTTAAAATATAAACTTAGTATATACACAGTCATTACACAACACTATCACATATATATCAATAACAATCTAAATATAAAACAAACCTAGCACTCAAAACCCCTAGAACTAGAACCACACGTAAACAAACACACAACACAACAAATGTCTAATATTAAAATCAAAACAAACACTACAACATAAGTTATTTTTAGGAGTAACAATAGCTTGAAAAAACTTAGATGCAATAGGGTCATTAAGCTCAATAAAATTACCTTTAAAAAAAAAAAATATAAAAGTGTTGGCAAGTATTAAGCACGGGAATATCCAATAACATAATACGGCTCGGAGGATCAATTTAAAATGTGGTAGTCCCTGGAAAATTGCAAGGCTAATTAAGTAATGTGACTGCCAGGACCATAAAAAAATGAGAGAGTGCGTTGAGTGTGCTCCCAATTAAAGAATCCGTCTCGAAAGACCACGCAAAAATGAGAGCACAAGAAGGATGGTATCAAACAGTTATAGCTGGTCTGCAACAAAACTTGTCTTCTAATCTTAGCTTTAAGTAACAGCTAATGTGTGTACAGAAAAAAGTACTTATTTCATTTTTGGTAGTAAACTCGTTAAGCGGGATATACAAAAATGTTCAGAAATATGCAGCAAGAAAGCAAGGACACTATTTAACACCACAGACGCATGAAAACCGCAACAGCACATCGTCTCTCTCTAGGAGAGTGGGAAAAGTAACTTGATTCCCTTTGTCTGTGCCTTTTTGTGAGTTCAACTGCATCTCGTTTCCCCCTTGGGCTTCATGTCTTTTGACACGTTTAATGGACAGCTTCAGCTGTTGGTCCTGCCTGGGTACTTGTCCGACGGCCGCAATGCGGCTCACAACAGCTATCAGGTAGTCAGGACTTCATCATACTTTGATTTTGCATTCCGTTTTGCGCTTTACCTTTTGGCCCTTTTTTTGTTGTATTTTTAATGACATTTTCCGCATTCGTGTAAAAGTTTTAACAGAAGTGATTTGTGACACACAAAGAATGACAAAATGGTGTTAATTAATTTATAAGTAAGGTGAAAAAAATATATACATATATAAAAAGTCAGCTGGTCACTTCTTTGCTAGACGTTTAAGTACCAATTATTTCCCAACCACTTATAGTACTTCTCACTTTTCACCATCAAGATAGTGGCACAAACTAGCAAACCAAATGTTCTGACACATAAAACTCAAGCACAAGTAGAAGTATGTCCTGGCCATTTATTTGCCATTTTGTTGATGTTTGTTACTCCTTTCCTCTGTACACACTTGGCAAATGGCTAACACATAAAATCAAATAAATGAGCATCAATTTGATTTTCAACTCTGAACTCGCCTGCATAATTGCATATTGCTGTGTGTGTGTGTGTGTGTGATTCTTTTAGTGTTTTTGTTAACTGTAACTATAACTGTAACTGTGATTGTGATTGCCTGCCATATGGGGCTGGTCTTGACAACAAATTTTATTGAGCAACAAGGCAGAAACACACAAAGAATAGCACTTACTTACATATGCATATGTATAGCTTACTAAGAAAGACAAAAGGCATGGCATACTGTTAACAAGTGCATGAAATGATGGTCAAACGTAGAAAGTAGGAAAGGAGTAGACTTATAAATACTTAATTGCTCTCAGCATTTACTGTGCCAGCTACTTGAGACCAAAAAATGATCATCAAACGATTGAAACTGAAAAAGAAACTATCCGGCTCGAAGGACCAAAATAAATATGTATAAAAAACAAAGTAATTTTGGGCATGCCGCTGAGCTACTGCTTCCTCGAACCGGGCTGCCTAATATACCCCTTTACACAAAGTAAAATCTAATTTTTTTTTGCCTGCAAAAAGTAAAACGAAACAATGGTATAACTAAGATTTCGTATTTGAGTTAGCAATTTGATAAAAGCAACTGTATTTTTCTGTGTCAACAGTGCAACGAACGAGGCGGAGCATTTTCTCTAGATTTCTGCTTTGTTGCATGTTGAATGCACTGGGGCATGACAAACAAAGGAGAGAAAGGGCCGTAAAACAGACACAAAACGTACTTTTACTTTGTTGTTCATTCGTCTGACAGAGCAAACTAGAAATCAGAAAAATTGATATTAGCAAGCAATTAGTTTGGGACTCAAAGGTGCTGGGATTTCTCCTGGCGGCAGTTACAAGCAATTGCAATTAGCGTGTGACAAGGATATGGAAATGGAAATGGGATCACTCGTTAAGTTTTACTGTTTATTTTTTTTTTCTTTTTGCATACACGCAATTGTCATTTATCACGTTTTATTGATTGCCGTGAATTTATCAATATCCGCCACAGTGAGAGAAAGGAAAGGCCTGCGCCTTGTCCCACCCCAAACGAGGCAACCATTTTTAATGCCTTTCCATTGAGTTGTTTTTTTTTTTTTCATTTTATTCCTTTTACTTACGAGTATTTTTTGTTCAAGGCATGAAATTGATACGATTTTCTGTTGTATATGTGAGAAGGGGTCGTCATATTAAACGTGATTATTTTTGTACAATTTTTTATTGGTTGAAAGGTAAGCTGAATGGACACAAAAGGTAAAGGACAACAAAATTAATGCTGTTTGTTTCCATCAGATTCAAAATGTTTTAAAAATGAGAGCAATCAGTGATGCAAGGCTTCTAAAATTTCGTAGAGGCTTTCTACAAAGCTGGAAACCACAAAGCAATAGAGAATCTGGAGTTGGTTTTAAAGGTCGGTGAATCTAGGTAAAATTAAAGACTAGTATCTTTACGTGATTTGTCCTGTAATATTAGCAGCTAGAAAGCTGAGCTCTTGGCAGAAGTTTCATTTGTGAAGCACTTGTGTGCACTAAGACGGGATCTAGAAAAATTCTACCCCAAGTGAGTGAATATTTTAGAACAATTTAGTATATTCGCCTGCTTTGCCTGGGAAAAAGGAGTCATGAAGTTGTGCAAAATGTATGTAGCAGGCAGAAGGAAACACTTCCGACCCCATAAAGTATATATATAAGGAGGCTCGATTTTTTTCGCACAAAGCGTATAGCAAAATCGATAACTAGGGACAATTCTAAGAAACTTTCACCTCGAAACCATGGACCTAAGATGATTTCTTAACCCGCGCAAATCAACAATTTTAAATTTAAAAAAATTAGTCAGTAAATTTATAAAATAGTTATAGACTCAATACCCCCAAAATTTGCATAATCTGAGTAAGAAAGTCCGTCAAGCTCCGTCAAATTTGTTTTCCTTATAACTCGACCATCGTTCATCCGATCTTCATGATTCCTTTGGCAGATCGATACATTATGCTGATTAATAAATGTGCGAAAAGATACGAACCATCTATCTAAAAAACAGTTGAAGATATGACGATTTTTCCAAATTGTGGGGGCGGGAGGGCTTGGCAAACTTTGACAACAAACTTGATCTGCCTGTTAATATAACTAGTATATGTTCCAAACGTTTCGAGCCTCGATTGCTTACATCTTTGAGATCAGCAATTTTCTGTACAAAAACTTCACTAAAATATTTAAAGTTGACTGGGCTAAAAATTCGTCTTAGACCCATGGTTTCTTGATAAAAGTTTCTTAGAATTGTCTCTAGTTTCCGATTTTGCTATACGCTTTGGTTTTTTTCCTCTTCCTCCCATACAAATCGGACATTCTTTTGAATTTTATAACACGTGTATTTACAGTAAAACAATTAAATGCCATCAACACGCAACTGCCATTCTTACGTTCCGTGATCAATCACAAGATGTACGAGCTTTCGGAAGTCAACAATTGAAGCAGAGACGAGCGCGCCGGACAGATGTTATCACACGCAGAGCAATTGACCGACAACGCCAACAAGTACATCGAACATTTACATCTGCTTCGTTTCTTCGTCTCGCATTCCAGTATGAGCCAGATATCGAATATTCCGCTCATCCGAAAGTCCTGATTGGTGCTATGGACAAAGAATGTCCCAATTGGCATGAGCTCAAATTCAAAAATGAGAACGCAGGAATGTGTTGCGCATCAGGAAATTGAGACACCACCAGAACCATTGAACAGCTTGCTCATCGGACGGCTAAATGTACTACTGCTGAGTTTCGTTCATGAATGGGAAGCCAAAGATACGCCAGACAGCTTCATTGGAGCTGATGTACCGGCCAATTTGGTAGCGCATTATTTCGTCGTTGTCATTTAATGGAGCAGCATTCGCATCGGCAGAAAATTAGCGGATATTGAAGAGCATCGTATGAACGGTGTGTGTCGGCGATGTACTCCAGATTTTTGTTTCTTATTCAAATAACCATTTCTCGCGACGTTGTCCGATCTCTAAGCATTATTCTAGCAACGTCGTCAACAGTAGGCGCATTAAATCTAGCTGGGGCTTTATAACGGCTGTGCAACGGCACGAGATTGGTCATTAAAAGATTGATGAAAAACATTATCGAAGCCACGATGTTGAACGGCAAATTCCGAGCCGAAAATGTTTTGCTGCCACGAATTCCAATGATTTTGGCAGACGTCCCAGTTGAATTCAAACGAATCCAATTTCCTATTAGATTGGAATTCGCAATGACAATTAAAAAGTCAGTTTGCGGCTTAGATTTGGGAACACCATGTTTTTCCCACGGACAGTTATACGTGGCGTGTTCTCGTGTGGGCAAACCATCGAGCTTATCTGTGTTGGCTAAAGACGGACTAAAAATTAACATTTTCTTTATTTTTTCCTACTTTTATGGTAAAAAAATATTACTTTTTTCAAAAAATGATGTTCGTTATGTTAATGACAATGTTGGTTGGTGTTTTTTTTTATTTTTCGGCTGCCATCGTCTTTTTCTGTCATAGATCCCATCCCAACTCACTTACAAGTACATATTTTATAAGTATGTTATTAATCCACCGAAATATTAACCAAAATATAAACAAGAAACAATTAATATGTCAGAACACCCGGTTTACCGGGTCAGCTAGTAGTTTTATAGTACTTTAAATCAAATTCACAAGGCTGTGAACCGCGAGCTTAATGGTTAATTGGCCCGCCTCAGTTATTAAACTGCCCTCGTATCTACTTCTTTTCATTATTATTATTATTTTGTAAATTTTGGACCTAAACTCAGCAGCATAAGATAACCATTCCGATCCATTACCGTAATACCCATTAAACGTTTTGTACTTACACACAAGCTTTTGTTGTAGTGTTGTTACCCATAAAAATCTCAAACTCAACCCTCTTGCAATTGGCCACAACCGATTCACGAAGTATCAAACGATGCTAACCCGTTGACCCTTTTTTTTTTTGTTGGGAGTTGTAGGGGGAGCATAAACATTACTGAAGCAAAAGGCAGCTTAAGTCTGTGGAAATCCCCACCGACTTAATGCTAAGTCCCCGCTCGCATGCAATTTAGCCAAATGTATTACATTCAATTTGAATACTAAGCCGCTTACCAACACTAAAAAGTTTGATGTGCACACAATAAACAGGATTTTTGGTTACAATTAGCATGTAAGCTTTGCGTGAGTGTGCGTGTGTTGTGCATGGAGGGGGAGCAGTCCAAAGCTCATGCATAAAAAATGTGAAAAGGTCAAGAGGAATGAACCTCGAAATTGGCATTGTATTCAAAGTGGGGAAACCAAAGTTACCAACCAGCGCAATTAACACAAAGGGAATTTCAAATGGATATCCTGCCATGAAGGAGTGCAAGCAGGCAGAAAACGAAAAGGCGCAAAAGAAACGGATACTTATTTAAAATTTATGTAGCGTAATTACAAGCGATTTAACCCATAGCCAAAGGGGCTCAGGCCCAAACCCCATTCTCGTTTTTATATATATATTTTTTTTCTGTGTTTTGCGCATCAAATTAAAAAGTGTAAATGAAATGGATGAAACGCCGCAGGAGGTAGGGGGTGCCATTTAGAGAACCGCAGTTTCAACTAGTCTATTATTTTTATCGACAACAATCTAGACCCTTTTTTGAGAGCCATTTACCTTTAATTAGTTAGTGGAAGGTAGTTTTGTGTAGGCATTTATTATTTTTAGAACTGCAAACCGGTTCGGAGTCGAAACAGACCAAAAGCGGATTCTGAAATTCACTTAGCATTTATTGCATAGTTAAGTTCTAAGTCCAATAAACAAATAATTTGAAATATTGTGTAAACATAAACATGGGGCCGTTGGATTGGAACATCCCACGGGAATAAATTATCTGTTTACTTGTCTTTCAAAACGAGATTTCTTTAGATGGGCCCAAAATAACGTATATTGACGCATACCAAAAATATTTTAAGAAACATATATTTTACTAGCAAATAACCCGGTTTTCTTCGCTACGCCTTGGGGGTGGATTGGAAGAAATTTTACCTATTTTTGTCTCCGTAGAGCACACAAACCGAATCTTACATACATCGGCTCAAAGCAGAGATGAACTCTTAAGTCCCGCCCGCGGTTAAGAATAAGGTCTTACCTAACATTTCCGATCTTGGTGGTGGAATTTTGGAAATTTGAGCTTACAAAACAAAGATCTGCCCAAAAATACGGATTGGTCTTGAACACTCATTTTAAGACCTTTTCCACCAGTTCTCCAACCACTCCTCAAAGTTTCATTGCAATTGCGGATGAACTCTGTAATTTTGCAAGTTTCGCGGATTTTGGACCATTTCCAACTAATCCCCAAAGTAGAGCTGGGTTGTTCGTGAGTGAGTGAACAAAATTGAGTTGTGCACTAAACTGAGCAAGTGAGCATGTTCTTCATTAATTGTTCTTTTTTGTTCAGTTAGAGCTGTTCAGTTGTTCTTTGTTAGTTATTCAGTTGTTCTTGTTCAGTTTTTCACTTGTTCTATTTCAGTTTTTCACTTGTTGAATTGTTCTTGTTCAGTCAGAGTTGTTCACTTGTTCTTGTTCACTCGCTCTTGTTCTGTGAGCTGTTCTTGTTCAATCAGAGTTGTTCGCCAGCGCGTGTTCAGCTACTGTTGTTCTGTGAGTTGTTCAGTCAGTGAGTTGTTCAGTGACTTGTCCACTCAATACTTAAGCTGCTTTTTGACCGCGTGTCTGACTGTTCAATGTTAGCAGCTTGCTGGAGTTTTCAGGACAGATCCTATCGAAACGGAGTTCAATTCAAACCAACTGAACAAGAACAACTGAACAAGAACAGAACAAGTGAACTAGAACAACTGAACAACTGATCAAGTGAACAACTGGACAATAACAACTGAACAAGTGAACAACTGAATAAGAACAAGTGAACAACTTGAGTGAGTTGACTCACTTTGAAAAAAACAAGTGAACATGTTCAGTAAAATGAACAACATTTACCCAACACTACCCAAAAGTTTCATTGCAATCGGAAGAACGGTATAATTTTGCAAATTTCGCGGTTTTTGGACCATTTTCCGCCCATTTTTATACTCTGTTCCAGAGGTACACAGAGTATATTAAGTTTGTGCAAAAG
Source organism: Lordiphosa collinella (assembly GCA_018904265.1). Taxonomy (NCBI): domain Eukaryota; kingdom Metazoa; phylum Arthropoda; class Insecta; order Diptera; family Drosophilidae; genus Lordiphosa; species Lordiphosa collinella. The sequence continues at coordinate 243,055 of JAEIFV010000345.1, read as the reverse complement.
TATGTAAAAGCCAGAAGAAAGCATTTCCGACCCTATAAAGTATATATATTCTTGATCAGGATCAACAGGCGAGTCGATCTAGCAATGTCCGTCTGTCTTTCTGACTGTCCGTCTGTCCGTATGAACAAACAGATCTCAGAGATGGTAAGTGATAGAGGTTTGACTTCTTATACTTGCAGGCAGATCAAGTTGATTTTCAATTTTTGTCTCACCCCCTTCCGCCCCCGCAATTTAGAATAAACGTCATATCTCCGTCAGTTTTGTGGATAGAAGGTTCAAACCTTCTGGGCATTTTTTTGAAATTAAGATTATTTATCGATCCGCCAAAGGAATGGTAGAGATCGGATGAACTGTGGTCGAGTTACAAGGACAACAAACAATTATGGGCAGCTTCGGTCGCAACGGTAATGGGCTGCACTTCACAGGTACGAAGTAGGTTAAAGTCAGGCTTGACCGACTTTCTTTTGTATTATAATTCAAATTTTCGCGGGCATGATCTCAAACATTCGCCAAAGTTTTAGGAATTTTCGAGGTGTTTGCACCATTTCCGCCCATTTCTTCAACTTAGAAACCTTCCCGGGCAAGCGTCCACCATTCACCAAAGTTTCATCGAAATCAAAACAAAAATTTACCAAATTTCGCGATTTTCGTATTTTTGGGATATTTTCCGCCAGTATAGTCAACCAAGCAGGACCCCAAAGTTTCATTTTTGCACCATTTTCGCCCTTTTCTTCAACTTAGAAACCTTCCATCCAATACCCAAAATTTCATTACAATCGGAAGAACTGTTTTAGTTGGCAAATTTCGCGGTCTTTGGACTTCTTCTTCCTTCTGCCTCTTCCTGCCCATTTTCCTCTTCCTTCTTCTTTTCCTTCTCCTTCCTTCCTTCTTTGGAATAGACGTTCCGCACACAACCAAGTACAATGCTTATTATTACAATTTGTACAGTCCTAATAATTTTCCCATTCAGGTCAAATTCATGAATTGACATTTCATGGCCACCTCGATAATCCGGATATCTTCAATCCACACAACCTTTACCACCCCTCCCAACTCCCAACAAAGGGGGTACGTTTTCCAAAAGACTGGTATGCAGTCATTGCATTCCCGTACAACATTTTTTTTGAGAATTTTCCTCACACTGTGGATGGATTTTTCAAAATCGGAACTTCATTTGTCTAATTATTTTGCTTACTATTCTTACAAACCGAGTTTCAAGTCAGTAGGTTTAAAAAAACTTATTCCCATGCTTAATTTTTCACAAAATTTTCCACTAACAGCTCCATTCTATATTCGTGTGCATTCGCGCTCGCTCTTCCTCTCTCTCTCTCATAGGATTATTGTTTTTTTAGTTTTAGTATCACACAAAATCAACAGCTGAAGACAGTCGAGCGCAACTTTTGTCGCGACAGCACTGCCGTCGACAATTGCTTTTGATCGAAAGCAGCAGCTCCGAGTTGCGCTCCTGATCGAAAGCAGAGGCAAGGCAATTTAGAATAATCACTAAGCGACGACTGAAATGAAACTTGTTGCAGATTTTTAGACACTGATTGTCACAAAAAAAGACTTTAAAAACTATTTTAAAATATCCTTAAAAATGGCTGTGAATCATTTTTTTCATATGATAAATTGTATAGTTTCGGAAAAACTGATGAGACCCTAAAGGTCAAACTAAAAGCGCAGTTCGGACTCTAGAACAGAGGCAGGCAAGAAATACATGTGAAAGCAGAGCAAAAATTTCTCTCTATTCCAGTAGCAACGACTGCATCGCGAACACGTAACGTAGCGGAGCTTGTACAGCTTATACTGTGTGTGTGTGGAAGCAGCGCTGCTTTGAGATTTTTCCGTATGCACACGAGATAGCAATGTGCCTGCCCCTGTTCTAGAATGAATGTTTTCTTTGTTTAAAATAAGCAAAATAAGCTTAAGTTCAATTCAAAAATATAAATTTAACCCAACTTTACTCAGCAAAGAATTTTCTTGATGGTGTCAGCCATAGCTGTTGGTTTTCCTTTACTCTTAATACTGCAAACTCAAATGAAAACTTGAAAGTGGCGGCTGCTTATATACTTACTTAAACTCCTACACAAGACTTGGAAAATGAAAAATGGCAGAACAAAAGAAAATGCTAAGGAAGTGCTGGCGGTTGAGCCAAAGTAATTTCATAATTATGCAAACGCGAAATGCCATTGTGTGACACATTTGCACTTCCACCCTAGAAATGCACACAAAAAGTGTGTAATTATTTTTTTACCCTGCTAAAATTTTGTTGCACATAATTTCAATGGGGCTGGGGGGGTGCAATTATTTTAAATATATATTTCTCAAGATTATTACTTTACCAAAGGAGACGAAGAAGTGGCGGTGCGGTCAAAACAATGAATAAATTAAGACATGAATACAATTTTCTCCTAAGGTTATCAGTCACTGGAAATGGGAGAGCTGCCTAAACCAAAAAGCTTGTAATCTTAATTATATATTACAAAGTGTTTAAACGGGGACGGAGGAGGTGGGCCACAATAAGCAGGAAATGAATGAATTTTTCAGTGGCATAATCCTGAAATGTGCCGCCTCTTCCCTTGCTTGTCATAAAATATTGTCTGGTAGGAAAAGAAAAACTTTTCAATGTCCTTAGAAGACAAGCGACCACCTCTCTACTTCATTCTCTCCTTCTCAGCGTTGAGACATTGAAGTGTATAAGAATAAGTGTTGGGATTAGGCGCTTGACTTGAAAATTTTATAAAACAAAATTTTTGCATAAGCTCTGCGAGCTGCCTTCTGGCTGAGAAGGGGGGAATGGGTTTGGTTTGGTGGTTAAGCGCGTTAGCTGTGCCAAGGATTTAATGGAAAATCGCGCTAAGGACAACCAAGGACTGACTCTTGGGAACACAGCAGCGGCATCAGCAGCAGCAGCAACAGCCACAGCAACGGGGTAAATCACGCATTTAATTCCAAAACATTTAACAGTTTTTTGGCTCTTATCTAATATTTTACAAACCATTTATATGATGATTAGCTCAAAGTGTTTTGCGGCGTTGGGTTTTTGTTGAGAAACTTGAGAGGGAGCTTCTATTTATGACTGGAAATTTAATATTCACTTTGACCAAATCAAGCTCATCACAGGCAAACTGAGCGGTCTTTGCAGAACTTGGTTACGAATTCAATTCCTTCTTTTGGTTTAAATTTTCAGTAGGTCGTAAGGCTTAGAGTCGGGAAATCGTAAATCGGTGCTTATCAACTCAATAGTTCAGAATATATACGAAGTACAGAACTCAAGTCGCACCTAAAAGATTGCTGAAGCTTTATAAGAAAAAGTGGTACAAATCGACAAATCTTTTTTTGACATATCCATCGATCCCGTCTAGAATGTACCAAATGCACTTCCCGAAGAGGGTATAGGGTCAGGTTTTTCTCAATATTTGGTAAATTTTTGATAAGTGGATTTTCCAAAATCGCTGAAAAATCTCTCTAATTATTTCAAGTTCATTCGACGAAAAACAATTTGTGTACCATTTTAACTTTTTCGAACAAGTCTTGCATAATAAAGCCGAAAACTTAGTTTTTCTTGTGTTTTCTAACGTGAAAGCTAAGTATGAAACTTTATCATAATGAATAATTCAACATTTCAAGCGTAATTACTTAATAATTACACATTCATCGAAGTAATTGTAAAAGTAATTAAATTTTTTTTGAAGTTATCAATTTAATTAAACGGAACTCCTTTAAATTACCTGCTAAATCTTAAAATAATCACAGTTTCTAGTTCTCTCATAAAGTAAGTACTTTTGTCTTGCTTTCAGCTCCAACTGGGAACTCACCTCAACTCCTGGCCCAATCTGTGTGTGTGTTGTGCGCCTGTTAATTAACTTAAATTATTTATACATGAACCAAACACTGGCTAACCAGGCACAAATTTATTGCATTAGACGCGTTTTAATTACACCTGCGGCAACCCAACAACAGCCACAACAACAAATCTGGTGGGCTGCCTCTTGTTATCTATATAATTTAATTAGTGACAACCCGCAAATGCAACAGTAGCAGAAGCACCTAGTTGCCTCGTTCCACGCTCTAAATGATTTTCATGCCTTGGCATACTAATTTTATCCCACTTCCATTTCCCACCTCCTGGTGTAACTAATGGCTTGGCATTGCAGAAAAGAAATTACTCACCATTTGAGGCTCAAATTTATTGCGTGCGGTTGTCAAGACAGGAATGGTGGATGATAATGAGATTCAAATCGAAGGCTGATTAATGCTTCAGGTAAATTGAAACTCAAGCTGGCAAGTGTCTTCACCCACATACAATAAAACTATTTGGATGTGAAATGATGAGACATTTTTCTAGATTTGTGAAAGATATTTGGAAAATTTATTCCATTGGGGATAGTTAATTAAGAGATTGCGACCTGGAAGTTTATGTGATTTTATTCATATTGATTTTTAAAAATTTAATACCTTCAGAACGAGTTCAGTCCGGGCTCTTGTGATACCCCCCAACAGAACTCAAACTTGAACTCGAAACCAGTTTGAGCCCTTGTTTCTTATTGAAGTGGTTGCGCTCTGATGTTCACAACAGGAATGCATAACGGTGCTTAACCGAATCAAACCTTACCGATTCACTAGTTACTGCTCATAAACTGAATCGCTAACCAAACACCCGTTTTTTTTTAAATGCTAAGCCGAACCAAAAACTGTTCATGAAAAGATTGCGTTATGACTTATGTCAGTGTTAAAGTAATGCTGGGTTTTTACTGCGTCACAGAGTGTCACATTCCAGTGTAATGCTGGCTTTACACCGTGTCACACTGTGACACAATTGTCTGTGACAATTTGTGACAAAGGTTGTTACAGGTTAAAAGTGTTTACATTGAAGTCACATAAATTGCGTATCACAGCGCTGTGACAAGACAAATGAGTACTTTTGGTGTGTACGTAAACTAAACTTTGAACGAGTTCGTGCTCAATGAGCCAGTTCCACGTATACTAAAACAATCAATACATACCCTCTAGTACTGTTGACCAACGCTGTATCAACGTTCCATCGACGATTTTGTGACTCTCGTCGACCCACCCTTATACCCCTTACAATGTGTTCGACTGACGTATTTTGCAAGGCGATGGTCTAGGTCGACGAAATGCCATGCAGGAACCGACATGAGCGACGCTCTATAGACGAAATGCCATGCAGCGAAGCGACATGAGCGACGCTCGATAGAAGAAAAGCCATGCAGGAAAGCGACATAAGCCTCAATCGTTGTCGTCACGACGCATCAACGTACAAAAAGCAACGCTGGGTTGACGCAAATACTGTGACTGACCCCAGCCGTACCAGAGGGTATATATAAAAGTGAAAGTATGTATGTTTGTATGTATGTATGTGTGTTCCTTATAGGCGTCCAAACCGCTGAACCGTTGTTCACGAAATTTTCACAGTATGTTCATCTCGATCAGGAAAAAGTCATGGGCTATGTGTCATTTCTGTGAACAGGTTCAAAAGCGGTTAAGAACGGTTCAAAAGTGGTTTAGAGCCATATCTCAGAAGGCTTTTAAGCTACGAACTTGAAATTTGGTATGTAGGTTGGTAATATGGAGTTAGATATTTTACTGGTTCAGAACCGGGTTTGAACCGGTTCGAGTTTTGAACAGTGGCTCCGAGCTATATCTCAGCAGTTGGTTAAGCTACGAACTTGAAATTTGGCATGTATTTTGGAAATATGGAGTTGGATATTTTATGAAATCAGAACCGGGTTTGAACCGCTTCAAAAGTGATTTGGAGGCATGTCCCAAATCTATTTAAGCAAAGATCTTAATTGGTTTTTAGGTTGAATATTTAACTGGTTCACAAGCGGGTTTGAACCGGTTCAAATATGGAATCGGTTCAAGTGGCTCAGGCGTTCTCAGAGCTTTCGATCGAACTGATGGTAGATGGCTGTTTATGGGTTGGGTATTTTAAAGGTTCAGAACCGGTTTCGAAGAACCAGTTTCGAACCGGATCAAAAGTGTATCGAAGGTATATCTTAAGAGATATTTAAGCAAAAAACTTTAAAGTTGGTTTGTAGGCTAAAAATATTGAAATTGAATATTTAACTGGTTCAGAACCGGTTTTGAACCGGTTCAAAAGTGGTTCAGAGCCATTTTTCAGAAGCTTTTCATGAATCGAACTTGAAATTTGGTAAATAGGTTGGTATTATGGAGTTGTATATTTTACTGGTTCAAAAGTGGTTCAGAGCAATATATCGGAAATTGTTTAAGCTATGAAATTGACATTCGGTATGAAGGTTATTATTATGGAGTTCAATATTTTACTGGCTTAAAACCGGTTTAAAAAAGGTTCAAAAGTGGTTCGGAAGTTATTTAAGCTACGTAATCGAAAATTGGTCTGAAGGTTGGAAATGTGGACTAGAATATTTTGCTGGATCAGAACCGGTTCGAAGCTTTTCAAAAATGCAACCGGTTCAAAAATGGTTTTGAGCCATATCTCAGAGGTTACTTAAGCTAAGAACTAAAAGAAAGCTGTGTAGCCTGGTACTATGAAGTTGGACATTCTCCCAGCTTTGAACCATCCAATTGAACCACTACAAAAATGATTCAGATCCTCACCATTTGTTTGGAAAAGTGGTCTGAAGGCTTATAATTTGAGGTGACGTTTACCGAATTTCGAAATTTACTTAAAATATAAGCTGGAAATTTTGTGTGTGGGTTGGAAATATGTGGACTAGTTCAAAAGTGTATGTCGATTTGCAACCAGTTGAAACTTGAAACACATTCTCATAATGCAAAGGCCCCGGGCAACGCCTGGTATTGAGCTAGTAATTAAATAAAAAAGAAAAACAATGTAAATTGTTAATAAGCAGACGCTAGCTCACAAAATTGATCGTTCTTTTTTTGGTCTGTGTTATTTTTATTTTATAAACTATTCCAGATATTATTGTCTTTGACAGTTTAAGCCCGTATGAGGTAGTTGTCATGACGGATCCTGGAGCACCAAGAAAACCGGCGGACCACTCACAGCTAAAGTCTATGACGCCAGCCTGATCCACGTGACGGAGATGGTTCAGCCGTTTCAGTTCCGTGTGGATGTGAGTGCGGCGGGCGAGGGACAACTGGAAATATCCATCAGTGATAGCGAGGTGCCCAATCATGTTCAAGTGATCGCTGCCTGGTCTCCTTCACCCCGGTGCCGGCGAAGTCGCATCTGATAGACATCAAGTTCAATAGCGAATGCTAAAGTGGCCTCCACCTAACAAAGGAGCTGATCAAAAGTTGCTGCATCCATGCGCACATCATTTGTTAATTTATGCAGAGTACTTCGCAATTCTATACTCAACTTGGCATAGATTCCTTCTTTCCTTTAAGTCAAATTAATAATGTCGTCGCAGTAAGCAACCACAACCTAAGACAACAGCAAACGCCGCTTACTCTGCCTCCTCTCAGGAATTCATTTGATGAAACTAAAAATTATAATTTAATTATAATAAAAATCACGAAATCATCAAAAAAAAAATGGCTCATACTTACCTTTATCAAAACTCAAAAGTCCCAAAAAACATACATATTTCTAAAAATGTTTCAACAGATTTCTAGAAATATTTCTACATATTTCTAGACAGTGACAGAAAAACGAACTTGCTCGATGTGCTTGTCACTGGAAAAATGAGTTCAAGTGAGCGGCCTCATTAAAACAGCTGTTCAAGCAATTCACAAACGTGCCAACTATTGTCACAGAAAGTATAGTATGTAACGCCAAGTCTCATTCCTGTGAGGCATGATTTCTGGAACAAGGCATCCGACGTTCACATTGCGCTGTGACACTGAAATGTGACGCTGTGTAAACTTAGCATTACGGTGTAGTGTTTTAAAGTGCTGTAAAATTATTCAAAGAATCGATTGTAAATATCTAGCCAATTCTAGATTTTTGTCCTAAAAATTTGCGGTCACACTAGCAAACTGTAAATTATAAAAAAGAAAGCTGGAAGCGCCAGAAGAATGTTATGACGCCAAGCGTTTCCGCAAGGTCCATGGCCCAATGTGGAGCGACTGACCTGCACGCTGATGTTGAAGGGACGCAGCAATGACAAGCTGATGGCCTGTCGCACCGTCCAGCACTCGCTCGAGGTCATTCATCTGTTGCACGGAGGGAGGCCTCTGCAAATCGTGGTGACCACCATCATCAACTCTGAACCACTTGAAGATTCCACACGTACTGGTTATGCTGGTACTGCGCGTCGTCATGCTGTGGATATGTCGCGTTAACCTGGTCATCTGACTGGTGTGCACTGGAGCACGTTGGGCTGCCTTCAGAATCACCAAAATCATTGCCGAGAACTTGGCCGATAAGCTGATCAAACGTACGCCAAGAAACATAACAATTATACTGACATGTTTCTCACATGGGTCGTGAACTCCCAAGATTTAACAACATAAACACTGTCTGTAAGAAGACCTAGAGAGCCGCCATCAACTACTCCAAACATACATTTAATTTTCCTTTCCTTATTGATGCAGCTGTTTTGCCTACTATTTTATAAAGGACCAAGTCAATTTTCCGCTTTCTTTCAAAGCTTGTTGCAGCCTGACTACAGCGAATCACATGGGGTCGGTGCTGCCCATAAACTATCGTTCATCCGATCTTTACCATTTCTTTGACGGATTGACAAATAATCCTGATCACTAAATATGCTCAGAAGGTACGAACCTACTATCTAAAAGTTGGCCAAAATTGAAAATAAACTTGATCTGCCTGCTAGTATAAGAAGTTTTGTCCCGTTCATGTCAAAAATCTATCTCTTACCTCTATTTGTTTACACGGACGGTCCAGCGGACAGACGGACATGGCTAAATCGACTTGGTTGATGATGATGGTCAAGAATATATATACTTTATAGGATCGAAGATGCTTCCTTCAGACTGTTTCATACTTTGGCACCTTTGGTACAGAATATAATAAAAATTACCGGTTCCCAAACCGAATAATAATGCAAACCAAATATTTTTGAATGTTAAGTTAACAGTGTTTAATTATGAAATACAAAGTGGTTGAAAAATGTTCGCTCCAAGGAAGTCCAACAGTATCTGAGGCGAGATAATGCAATTCGCTCCAGTGTTCCAAATTTGTAAAGTGTTTTCAAAATCGATAGTCTCCTGCGACTATTGGCTTTTCCCAAGACTCAAAACCAAGTTCCATGACATCAAAGGATGGGGCAATGAATCATAAAGAAATAGTTTGATTGAACTTCGATGTTGGGAAATCAGCAGAACTTAATTTTTCCGCCTGGCTTAAGCGGTTATTGAGGCGATATGCGCAGCATTGAGATCAACACCAGCAATGGCGGCTTAATGCGTCTATCCAAAATTTTTCCTGTTTTCTCGTTGCCCAGCGTATAAAGTTGGGATTGGTCTGTAAAAACCAGTTGGTTACGCTCATCGATTGCAGTCACCTTGACATGCACCATTATTCTATGATTCATGGGCGGTAGCTCCGAATTCTCCGCATCCGCTCTGCGTTCGCACGAAAGGTACAAATTGCCCCCACTGATGATAACGACGAAATCTCTGCCCTGATTGATAACTGGCCAGCGCCACAACTGAAAGTCAGTGTCGCGTGGCTGCCAACCGAAACGCATACAATTCTGGAAAAAGAAATGTCGCTTTTGCACAGCATCCTCCGTCTGATAGCAGTTCCAACCCATTAGAGTCTGCCAATTGCTAGAGAAGCCAGGCCATTCAGTAGGAATGATATTGTCTTTGGTCACGGCTTCCAGGTGGAGCTTGTCTTCAATCAAGGCATGGATACGCAGTCGCTGAAAGACACGCAAATAGGGTTGACCCTCAGCTTTGGACAGAAATGGCTGCACCTTGTCCAGATTGGCAAAGTACCCAAACTGAATTCTCTGGGCCGAGATTTCAGGATGCAGGCGCAGAAACATCCAACTGCGCAGCAAAGCGTACACATCGAACTCGGTTTTGCAGACGAAGAGGTCAGCAGAGCCCACCAGTTGGGACATCAACTCAGGGGAAATCTCTCGAAAGTGCTGCAAGTTGGTAGGATCAGTGAACTGCCTCAGCAGATTCGACAAGAGCCAAGTGAAAGCGGTGTGCTGGACACGCGGAAGATAATACAGGCTGGCTGCCTCATAGTATAAGACGACCGTGTCTGCACATATGTTCTCCATCATTGCCTCTGCGCACTTCGCGACAATCTTTTCAATCGAAAAGAATCTTGCTGTGGCCAGCACACACACCGTTTCCTCCGGTTTGCTCAGCACTATCTTGTCCAAGTACAGGCAACTAAGTACTATGTGCAGACTGTCAGCAGTTATGTGCTCGTTGTCAAACTCCAGCTTTAGCTCCGTCTCCGCCGACTCCTTCCACGAGCCATTGAATATGGCGGCGAAGTATGGACTTTGACTGAGATAAAAGCGGTGTAAGTGCCAACGCTTCTGGAACGCCACAATTATGAAATCTGAAGTTTGAGTTTTATTAAATACACGTTGTGCTGCTGTTAATATCGGCCTTTCGGCTTCGCGCTGCTGCTCGCCAAGAAATGTTGGCTTGCTGTTGAACAGGCCCATTCCGAATCAAGTAAAAATATAAAACTTTGTTTGCTAGCTTCGCGTGCAAGAAGTCGAGAAACGTCGAGAACAAAGTGACAGAAGATTCAAGGCAGGCTGTACCTGGCAGCCAGTGTTGCCATCTTTTGTCGAGAAAAAAATAGCCGTTTTTGACGGGACGGAGGGGGAAAAAAAGCTGAAAAAAGCGCATAGCATTTCTTATTTTTAATTCTTCCAAAATGGCTTCCGAATTTGCTCGTAAAATTTTATAAACCGAAAATATGTCAATTTGTTGGAAAAGGCTGAAGATTATCAGCATGTAGCAGGTGGTTTAGTTTGACAAAATTGCTATAAGGCCCATTGTTGCTTGGTTATTGAAATTGTTGTTTGATCGACGTAAAATTCTGACGTTTGAAGGATTTGTAATTTCTGGCCACCATTTGGCATTGACCTTATATGGCCGCAGTGTTTAATTTGGTGATTTGGATGTGGCATTTTTTTTTCTTTCATTTAATTTGTTTCAGAGGGCCAATTGTGGGCAGATGAAGGTTATTTCTCAGTTGCATTGATATGTTGACTATTCTAGAGGCTTAATAAACTCACAAATTAATGCTTGGTGTGGCCTACGAAAATTTTTAAACGGTCCAAAGCCGGTAAACTGTCTTTCCGCCAATATCTTAGAAACGGAAACTAAGTTATGACTTTGATCTTCCATCTCGTATTCATCATGGGTTTTTCTACAGGCTCGGGATACTTACAAATGGTCTCAATTTGTAGAACTGTGTTATCAGCCATGCTCCCATTTTCGCATTCGCAAAAGTTTTGCGATTTGGAGAGTAAATTTGGTCGAAAGTAAATCTGTTATCAATAAATCTGGTAAAATAACACATTATTAGCTATCAATGCCATCTATCTGATCGGCCCTCGGACCCTGCAGCCAGTTTTCACGAGGTTTTTGTTTGAAAACTTTCAGCATTTTGGTCAATCGATCTGCAACTTGGCACGCACTAAGAAATGACAGCGTGTTAAAGGTGAGTGGTTGAAATTAGGGTTAGTAAATGATTGATAGAGTTGACAAACTATCAATTTTCTTTTAAGTGTAGACTGAAATGACTCAAAATTTAAATTAGAGCTGATAAAAGGCAGAAATAGTTTTAAAAAAAAGCCAGAATATCCGCTGGCCGCAGTTACCGAGTTTTTCGCGCAGTCCGGCTTAAAAAAATCTAGAAATGGTGGGGAAAAAAGCGGATCTGGCAACACTGCTAGATTCTGTAGAAACGTGGTGTTGTGCACAACCATTCACAGCTGCCAGCGTGTACTTAATGAACGGTTGCTCAAAAGTGTTGCTGTAAAATGTTATTGACAGACAGATTCGTTTGTTTTGCTCAACCGAAGATACGAAACAGAAAACACAAAAGGAGTGAAAAAAGTGTTGCGCTCGGTGAGAGACCGTTTGTGCTGCGTTTGTTCTGTTTTTCAATGTGGCTGGTTGCTTTGAAAAAAGCGTTAATCATTATTTGCGAGCTTATTTTAAAAAGTCTTTAATTTTTATAGTTTTTGTTTCATAACTTCTAAATGCGTTATGATATTAAAAAAGGGTAAGAGTAGCCACTCTTGGCAACGTCTTGTGTGGTCCCATACTCTTCAAGGTTGGTGGCCAAACGGAGCAGTGTAGGCGCAGTCGGTGTAGGGCGGCCGGGGAATCTGCGTCGGAATTCGCGCTGCGCCAACACCACAGACGAATTGTTACGCAAAAAAATAGATACGATTATTGAGCGTTCTTGGGGAGAATATCGATCCATGGCTTGTTCACTTGTATTCTACATCTGTCTTGTCCACAAATGTCAAAACAGGTCTGACTTTGGCGGCAATTTGTAAAAATATGAGCATCTTCCATTAGGGTGACTTCTTTTGGCCCACCTTGTATAAGAAGTTTTTGTCCCATACATGTCAAAACTCTATCTCTTACCTCTGTTTGTTTACTCGGACGGTCCAGCGGACGTCTGTCCGCTTGATGAGGATCATGAAGAATATAGACATATTCTTTATAGGATCAAAAATGCTTCCTTCTGCCTGTTACATACTTTGGCACAATCTTAATATACCCTGTGTACCTTTGGTACAGAATATAATAAAAATTACCGGTTCCCAAACCGAATAATAATGCAAACCAAATATTTTTGAATGTTAAGTTAACAGTGTTTAATTATGAAATACAAAGTGGTAGTAAAATGTTCGCTCCAAGGAAGTCCAACAGTATCTGAGGCGAGATAATGCAATTCGCTCCAGTGTTCCAAATTTGTCAAGTGTTTTCAAAATCGATAGTCTCCTGCGATTATTGACTTTTCCCAAGACTCAAAACAAAGTTCCATGACATCAAAGGATGGGGCAATGAATCATAAAGAAATAGTTTGATTGAACTTCGATGTTGGGAAATCAGCAGACTTAATTTTTCCCCCTGGCTTAAGCGGTTATTGAGGCGATATGCGCAGCATTGAGATCAACACCTGCAATGGCGGCTTAATGCGGCTATCCAAATTAATTGTTATCCTCTCGTTGCCCAGCGCATAAAGATACGATTGGTCTGTAAAAACCAGTTGGTTACGCTCATCTATTGCAGTGACCTTGACATGCACCATTATTCTATGATTCATGGGCGGCAGCTCCAAATTCTCCGCATCCGCTCTGCGTTCGCACACAAGGTACAATTTGCGCCCACTGATGATAACGATGAAATCTCTGTCCTGATTGATAACTGGCCAGCGCCACAACTGAAAGTCAGTTTCGCGTGGCTGCCAACCGAAACGCATACAATTCTGGAAAAAGAAATGTCGCTTTTGCACAGCATCCTCCGTCTGATAGCAGTTCCAACCCATCAGAGTCTGCCAATTGCTAGAGAAGCCAGGCCATTCAGTAGGAATGATATTGTCTTTGGTCACGGCTTCCAGGTGGAGCTTGTCTTCAATCAAGGCATGGATACGCAGTCGCTGAAAGACACGCAAATAGGGTTGACCCTCGGCTTTGGTCAGAAATGGTTGCACCTTGTCCAGATTGGCAAAGTACCCAAACTGAATTCTCTGGGCCGAGATTTCAGGATGCAGGCGCAGAAACATCCAACTGCGCAGCAAAGCGTACACATCGAACTCGGTTTTGAGGACGAAGAGGTCAGCAGAGCCCACCAGTTGGGACATCAGCTCAGGGGAAATCTCTCGAAAGTGCTGCAAGTTGGTAGGATCAGTGAACTGCCTCAGCAGATTCGACAAGAGCCAAGTGAAAGCGGTGTGCTGGACACGCGGAAGATAATACAGGCTGGCTGCCTCATAGTACAAGACGACCGTGTCTGCACATATGTTCTCCATCATTGCCTCTGCGCACATCGCGACAATCCCTTCAATCGAAAAGAATCTTGCTGTGGCCAGCACACACACCGTTTCCTGCGGTTCGCTCAGCACTATCTCGTCCAAGTACAAGCAACTTAGTACTATGTGCAGACTGTCAGCAGTTATGTGCTCGTTGTCAAACTCCAGCTTTAGCTCCGTCTCCGCCGACTCCTTCCACGGGCCATTGAATATGGCGGCGAAGTATGGACTTTGGCTGAGATAAACGCGGTGTAAGTGCCAACGCTTCTGGAACGCCACAATTATGACATCTGAAGTTTGAATGTCATCAAACAGTTCTTTAAATACATATTGTGCTGCTGTTAATCTCGGCCTTTCGGCTTCGCGCTGCTGTTCGCCAAGAATTGATGGCTTGCTGTTGAACAGGCCCATTCCGAAACAAGTAAAAAATATAAAGCTTTCTTTGCTAGCTTCGCGTGCAAGTAGTCGAGAAACGTCGAGGACAAAGTGACAGAAGATTCACGGCAGGCTGTACCTGGCAGCCAGTGTTGCCATCTTTTGTCGAGAAAAAAAGCCGTTTTTGACGGGACGGAGAGGAAAAAAAAGCTGAAAAAGCGCATGGCATTTCTTATTTTTAATTCTTCCAAAATTGCTCGTAAAATTTTATAAACCGAAAATATGTCAATTTGTTGAAAAAGGCTGAAGATTATCAGCATGTAGCAGGTGGTTTAGTTTGACAAAATTGCTATAAATCAAGTAAAATTTGACTTTGAAGGCAGATTTCGCCACCATTGGCATTGCTTATACCGCGTGTTTAATTTTTCTCAGTTGCATTAATATGTTGACTATTCTAGAGGCTTAATAAATTCACAAATTAATGCTTGGTGTGGCCTACGAAAATTTTTAAACGGTCCAGAGCCGGTAAACTGTCTTTCCGCCAATATCTTGGAAACGGAAACTAAGTTATGACTTTGATCTTCCATCTCGTATTCAGCATGGGTTTGTCTACAGGCATTAGTTAAAGATGCTCGGGATACTTACAAATGGTCTCAATTTGTAGAACTGTGTTATCAGCCATGCTCCCATTTTCGCATTCGCAAAAGTTTTGGCGATTTGGTAAATCTGTTATCAATAAATCTGGTAAGATAACCCATTATTAGCTATCAATGCCATCTATCTGATCTGCCCTCGAACCCTGCAGCCAGTTTTCACGAGGTTTTTGTTTGAAAACTTTCAGCATTTTGGTCAATCGATCTGCAACTTGGCACGCACTAAGAAATGACAGCGTGTTAAAGGTGAGTGGTTGGAATTAGGGTTAGTAAATGATTGATAGAGTTGACAAACTATCAATTTTCTTTTAAGTGTAGACTGAAATGACTCAAAATTTAAATTAAAGCTGATAAAAGGCAGAAATAATTTTAAAAAAATAGGGGAAAGTTTACTTCGGCTCGGCCGAAGTTTTGTATACCCTTGCAGCTTCCATTGAAAACAAAAAAGTTTTTCTAACTAAGACTACTTTTTGAACTTTACTATATAGATGTCTGATTTCGACTAAACTTGGTGAAATCATGGAAAAGCATAATACACTGTTAATTACGAAATTTGGAGGCGATCCCATTTAAAACAAAAAAGTTTTTCTCACTAGAACTTCTTTTTCGACCGATCATTCATACTGCAGCTATATGCTATAGTCATCCGATTTTGATAAAACTTTGTAGAAATGTGTTCAAGTCTATAAAATAAGAATATGCCAATAAATAGGACGTTTTCATTAAAAACAAAAAAGTTTTCCTCACTTGAACTAGTTTTTCGACCAATGTTCCTATGGGAGCTATATGCTATTGTCATCCGATTTCGACCAACCTTTGTAGAATTGTGTAAAAGTATATAAAATAAGTGTATGCCAATGATAAGGACGTTTTCACCGTCGTTGGGCTTGCTTGTCCCGTCAAAAAAGAAAGTGGGGCGTTAGGGGGTGGGTGTGTGTTAGGTAGCAGATGGACGTTTTCATTAAAACAAAAAGTTTTTCTACTAGAACTAGTTTTTCGACCGATCGTTCCTATGGGAGCTATATCTATAGTCATCAGATTTCGACCAAACTTAGGAAATCAAACGGATAGTAAACTAAGATTCGTACTTTGGAGGCGTTTCCATTAAAAACAAAAAAGTTTTTCTCACTAAGACTAGTTTTTCAACCGATCGTTCCTATGGCAGCTATATGCTATGTGTGACGGGTTGTGTGTATATAAAAATGTGGTGGACGTTTCTTAAGGGCTGGTTCGGCTTTTTACACATACTTAAGTATATGTCATGTTGTGTTTAAACTGTGTTGGTGGTTATTGATAGAAAAAAAGGAAGTTTAAGTGTAAATGAGAGGTGAAGGTTGACGAGAAGCGTGTTAGGGCGGTTTTTAGGTGTAAAAAAAAAGTTTTGAGTTTTCGACCGATTCCTATGGCAGCTATATGCTATAGTCATCCGATTTCGACCAAACTTAGTGAAATTGTGGGAAGGGATAGTAAACTAAGAAATACGTACTTTGGAGGCGTTTCCATTAAAAACCAAAAAAGTTTTTCTCTTTAAGAATAGTTTTTCGACCGATCGTTCCTATGGCAGCTATATGCTATAGTCATCCGATCCGGTCGGTTCCGACAAATGTGCAGCCTATTTGTACCACAAGACTTCGTGCAAAGTTTGGTGAGGATAGCTTTGAAACTGACGGAGGAGATAGCATAGAAACAGACAGACGGACGGACGGACAGACGGACAAGGCTAAATCAACTTAGCTCGTCGTGCTGATCAAGAATATATATACTTTATGTGGTCGGAGATGCTTCCTTCAATGCGCTACAAACATCCGCACAAGTTTATAATACCCTCTGCAAAAAAAAGCTAGAAATGATGGGGAAAAAAGCTGATCTGGCAACACTGCTAGATTCAGTAGAAACGTGGTGTTGTGACAAACCATTCACAGCTGCCAGCGGCTACTTAAGCTAAGTTCACACTGGCAAATAATATGCCCAAATTTTGATGAAAATTTTGCAAAATATCCACGATGCAGATGTTGTGTAACTTAAAACTTAAAACTAAAGCTAAATATGACCAAGAAGTGCACTGCTTAGGCCTGTTTAGTCAAATATGTATCGAAAGTTGTACAAATTATTTGCCAGTGTGAACTAAACTTTAGTTGCGATATCAGTATACCTCCATCCACACAAACTGTTTGTGGTTGCTAGGACATTCAAAGAATCGATAACAGGCTGAAGTCAAAAACTTCTGGGATGCGACATAGTAGGGGTTAGCTGTCAAATACATCATCCGCATTCTTTAGGGGCACTTGTTGGCTGTGCAGGTCCACAGCGGTTTTGATCCTTTCTGGGTGAGCGTGGGTCCAAGAATAAGAAAGCAGTAAAACTTTCATTGGCTAATAGCATCGGGGTTCAGCCTTCTATACTCCAATAACATAACCCAATTGTGCATAAAAACGAGTTAATTTCAGCGACATTTGGTACATGTTTTTAAATCCAAATCAATCAACACAACAATCAACGATTGAAAACAAAAATTATTTCAATTTTAAATTTTCAAATGAAACGAAACGACTACTCAGTTGATAGTCAAGTCAACCGAAACAACTAAATGGTCAATAGTCGAATGTAACAAAACGACTAATGAATAACATTTTGTTTAGTTTTTGTTCATATTTCTAAGCCTAGTTGATCAAATCATATTTTATGAAAACTATTTAATTTTTAGTTTTTATGATTTGTGATTAAAGTCAAGATTATGGACTTAGTCGATTCACAAATATTGACTAAATGATAGGTTAGTTTTTAGTCAAAATTTCAGACTATTGCTAAAATTTAGTCAGCAATTCGAACCCTGTTTTTATTCATGTAAAGTTCAACATAAAATTTAATTTTCGTGCGTTCTGGAAATCAGCCCGAAACAACAAATTTGTTCAAGGTTTACATTTAAAATTCTTATCTTGCAATAATTTAATTCCTAGAAACTGGCCCTGAAAAATCTTAGGAACGGGCTTCAACTAAAACACAAGAGTCACTGATAAGCAGGGAGACCCAGAGACAGCTTATGAACGGCCTTTACCAAGAGTTATTGATAAGCAGGGGCGGCAAGGTTTAAATAATATTGGAGGCAAACAAAATTTTTTTAAATCTGCCTTTTTTGAAGAGAGTCTGCTAAGAGTCACTGATAAGCACTACCAAAATTTAAATCAGCAGCTTTCCTTATACACTGAGCACTTGGGGCAAATCAGTATCATCTGAATCAAATTGAGCTGCGGTTGAATTAGTTATAAAAATGTTGAAAATATTTTGTGTGCTGGGGCTGTTCTTACTTCCATGGGAGAAAGGCTTCACTCGTGCAGATACTACGGTAAGAATACTAGGCAAATGTTCTTCAGCCAAAGTGAATAGTGAAATTTATTTTATCGTGTTGTGTTCTCGTTCCAGAACCCTGACGTGTGGCAAAAAGTGCAAAGTCGATTTTCTGATTTGGAAAACCAAATCATAGAACTGAAGAATAAAAATGCCATGAGTAACGAGAACAAAGATCAAATTAATCATCAAAATAAACTGAATGAACTTGACTTGAAGACAACCAAAATTGAGACTATAGTATCGAACATTTTAGATATGCAATCCAAGTTTATGGTAGCCACTGAAACTTGTAATCAGCAGAAAGTTTCACTGGATTCTATAAATAGGGAATTAGACTCGAAAACAGAATTGATCAAAGCTAAAGATGAAGAAATTTTGGATTTGAAATCGAAGTCAGAAACTCTTGCTACTCAGCATACGATTTCACTGGAATCTAATAATAAGGAACTAGCCTTGAAAACAGAATTAGTCAAATCTAAAGATCAAGAAATTCTATATTTAAAATCAGAGAATAATAAACTGGCATCTGAGATAATGGAACTAAGTTCGATTATGTTTACAGACAAAGGCAGATCTTTTAGAGTGCAAGCAGAAACTGGAGGCTAAGAATTGTTTACCTTTTGTGAATTCCACAGGAATTCATACCATTCACCTACCTGATGTGTTACCATTCCCTGTGTTTTGCGACTCTCAACTGATTGGTTCCGGGTGGACTGTTATTCAGAGACGCATTGATGGCTCTGTAAATTTCTATAGAAATTGGTCAGAGTATAGGCAGGGCTTTGGAGATCTCAGTAAAGAATTTTTTATCGGACTAGAGAAATTACATTTAATTACAAAGTCTCAACCTCATGAACTGTATATCCAACTTCAAGACGTTAATGGTACAACTCAATATGCTCAATATGGTAACTTCCTTGTGGGCAGCGAAAATGAAGATTATGCACTGAAATTGATTGAAGAATATTCAGGCACTGCTGGGGACGCGCTTCATGTACATAAGAACCAGAAATTCAGAACATATGATCGAGATGGACTTGGAAATTGTCCCTCAACGTATGGTGGCCCTTGGTGGTTTTCCGATGTTGATTGTGGTCAAAGGTAAATATCCATTTTATAAATCATTTTGAACACTAATTTATGTATCTTTCTTGACTTTAGTCTTCTAAATGGAAAATACTTCAAGAATGGTGTAGCACCTAAAGACAAGGGAATCACATGGGATCTTTGGAATTCCAATGACGACAGCACTTCCCTGACATTCGTGCAAATGATGGTTAAGCCAATTGCTGGATGATGGAAAATTGAAGGCGACATGAGCTCTCTGTTGCTTACAAGACATCACCGAATATCTTACTTAACGTTTTACTAATTATTCGGCAATTCTAATTTTAGTTTAAAACTTAATCCAGTTTTTGTTAAAATTAATTAATTATATTATATGACTTTGAACCATTTAATTTCAATTTCATCGATTAGCTAACATTTTATTATAAACAATTCAAAATAAAGTCTAAACCCATACTTCAATTATGTAACATTTCATGTAAAGGCTAGAGACAAACCATTGGTATGTAGACTTTTGGTTTAGCATATGGATGCTGTCTTCTTCGCATTGAGCTTCTATAAATCTCTTGGATCGTGTACTTCCAATAATCGTAAAGAAAAAGGGAATCTGAATAAGAAAGAAATGTATGAAAAGTTTTTCCTTGGCTACTTACTCCCAGCTGGCGCCAATAGCTGGTGAAAGTAGTGTAAAAATTTTAGGGAATGGAGAGCCTCTCGCACACACACACTACCCGCTGCACCACAACAGGCCAGAAAAAATTCTGAATCGGAATGGTTTGAGGGCTTCCTGCTCAAAAATAATGAACTGCGCGAATGCGACAACTGGCGTGGAATCTGAGTGCTGCCAACCATTCGAAGCTCACAGCTAAAAAATAGTTCTTGATTGCCTGAGAGATACCATTATGGACACCATAGGCGAAGAGGAAGCCGGATTCTGAAAGGGCTCGTCGTGCACGGACCACATAAACACTGTGCGCATCTTGATCGATCAATGTACCGAGTACAGGTCAGACTTGCACATGGGCTTTGTGGACTTCGCTAAAGCCTTCGACAGCTTAAGCAGGTAGTGCATATGGAAGGGGTTGCGAAAGAGAGGGATAACGGCAAAATTTATTTCCCTCATCAGAGCGACATACGACTGCGCCCAGTATAGAGTGCTTCACGGTGGAATGCTTACGCAGCCTTTTCCAGTCCTGAGTGGCGATCGGCACGGATGTGCTCTGTCACCAATACTGTTAATAATGGTGGTTGCAGACGTGTTCGCTACAATGCGACCTGCTTCCAACAACAGCAGCATAAGAAGGTCAGTGCAGAAGATATACGTATGCCTTCTGGCAAATAGGTTAAGCGACTTGGCAAATGCAGTAGCTGACCTGGACACATCAGTTAAATTGGCAGACCTCAAAACCAACACGACGAGGACGAAAGCTTCCGTTCCGGTCAATCCCAGCAATTCAGCCACCTGGGAAGCGTAGTCGCTGTTGATGGAGGGACGGAACTCGACGTGGATTGCACTCTTTTAAAATGATAAAGGTGCCTTTGGGATGCTGTCACCTGTTTGGTGATGCTGTCAGCTGTTTGTCGATGTTCGACTTATCCACACTGGCTCCAAATCAGGCTTTTCATGTCTAACGTAATGCCACTGCTCCTAGTATATTATTCTTTCACTTGGAATATTACAACTTCCATAGATTCGAATCTCCAAGCATTTGTAAAACTTTACCTGCGTAGCATCTACTGCATATTATGGCCTGAATACAGAACTTTGAGATACTTCGACAAGAGAACATGGAGAGTGACGACACCATAATGCGCTGAATGAAATGGAGCTGGATAGGACATACATGGCGAAAAAACGTGAAGAACATCGCAAGAAAGGCAATGGAATCCCAAAGACTTGAAGAAACTTTATCGCTTACCATCTCTAAGATCTGTTTGTTTATACGGTCGCACAAACGGACAGATGGACATGGCTAGATCGACTCGCCTGTTGATGCTGATCAAGAATCTATATACTTTATAGGGTCGGCGATGCTTCCTTCTTTCTGGCTGTTACATACTTTTGCACAAACTTAATATACTTACTAAAATACTCTGTGTACCGCTGGTACAGAGTATAAAAACAACTTTTCGCAGACACTTATTGTGTTTTACTCATTGGCAGACAGTTGTTTAATGAGCGGTTGCTCAAAAGTGTTGCTGAAAAATGTTATTGACAGACAGATTCGTTTGTTTTGCTCAACCGAAGATACGAAACAGAAAACACAAAAGGAGTTAAAAAAATAGTGGGGTTGGGTAGGAGACCGTGTGTGCTGCGTTTGTTTCTGTTTTTCAATGAGGCTGGTTGCTTTGAAAAAAAGCGTTAATCATTATTTGAGGAGCTTATTTTAAAAAGGTTGTTTTAAATCTTTTATAGTTTTTGTTTCATAACTTAATGCGTTAAGATATTTAAAAAAGGGTAAGAATTGTAGCAGTAGCTTCTAAATGCGTTATGATTTCAGGGTAAGAGTAGGGGGGGACACAAGGGTTTGTTTAATAGTTTTTATCGATTGGTTCTTGGAAAACTTGTATTTTTACGAAATCAAAAAATGTTCTAACTTTATGCCCAACATTTAGTATTTTATTGTATTTGGGAGTCCTTTTGATATCTATGGGGCTTCTACTTTCTCACGAGTTTAAAGCTGCAAAATAATTTAGTGGATTTTTTTCTTGCATCATTGTCAAGTTTTTCTTTACAAGGTATCCAATGATCTTTGCCTACGTAAGTATAAAGCACTTCCTAACATTACAACTACCATACAATTCTTTCTATGCTTGCACTTGGCTGATGACTCCACCATTTATGACTTCCTACGTGGCCTTTAACAATGGCAAAGGTTGTTGCATTGGTCTGTACTTCTGGTATACGACTGCAGCGAAGCATAAAATTATTATGCAAATTCTTAAAAAGGAAGAAGGCGAGGAGAAGGAGTGTTCACATATTAGGCATACAAGCGGGTAAAATGCAAATGCAAGGCAAAGCAAGATTACGGGTCTGAGAAATTAAGTTTTTTAAGTTCATTAGATACTTAATTCCCCCGCCTAATTTGAATTTAAAATTTCGAACCATTTTATCGCCCGTCACCCAAACAATTCCCTCTGGCTTACACCCCAAAAAGAACCTCATTAAATTTGACAATGTCCGCGCAGTCACTACTTGAGTGTTTTTTTATGAAGCAAGTTGATTATATGCGGCACATAATTGTCCTAAGAGGAATACTGCCCACAAAAGTGGCAAAGCATCAAGTGACAGACACACACACACATTTACATAATTATTAGAAACAGTTAAATGTCCACAAATTGTACACAGAACACGAGGGAGTCATTTGGTGGGATCATTATTCACTGAATGCTGCTGCTGCCCACACAATCTAAGGACGAAATATCTTATAGTAATTTAGAGGACTTGCTCCCTGGCTTTAGGCTCTTGTTGATGTGCGTGCCTTGGACTATTTAAAAATGTTTGCTTTTTTCACAACGAGAGGATGAAATAAAATAAAATGTAATTTTTATTATGCTCGGTGGTTTTTATTGTCTGCTTTATCGTTTCTACAAGTTCTTCTTCGGTTTTGCCCTTGTCTTGTGTGATATTTGTCTATGGCATGTCTTGGGCACACACACACAGGCTTTGTGCTATTTTTTTCCATTTTTATGACTTTTTTATTGACTTGATTATTATGTTGTTTGTTGTTCTCGGTCAAAAAAAAAAATGTCTGTATAAAAAAATAGAAAAAGTTTTCTTTCGGCCAAATCCAAAGAAATTAAAAAATAATTTAGAGCCCCACTGGTTTCAAGGGTTTGTGTTTGTGTGCCTAAATTGTGACCCACAAGCTGTGCTGAATTGCCCCAAGGTGTTGCCATTAATAAAGCCAAGACGGAGATTTGGGTTGAAACAAAAGGGTCTAGGATTACAGCTAGACTATTTGTTAACTTCAATTTGAAGTGCAAGTGCAGACTATAAGTATGAAAGAAACAAGAGGTAAGACTAAGATGCATATCAGAGAAATGCAACAAATACACAACTTTATTATGTTATTTGATCGAATTTGTATTCACAAACAAAATACAACGCATAAGCATTTATTAAGGACTAATTCATGATATTTCATTTTCAATTTCGAATCACCATCTACTAAAGCTTTTCAATGTCCTACTATAATCTAGATTGAAAATCCTATTTTCAAAAAGATTGAATCCAAAGGTTTGTTTGGGCTGGCTCGAGGTCATCCGTCTCATCCGAAAATAAAACGGTATTTTTGCTTATATTTTCCCAATATATTTCGAGCCCACATCGGGGTCCGTCTTCAGGGGGCTAAGAAACAACAATTGAACAAATATTTTACAAGCTTTTCCATTAAATTATTTTAACAAAATTAAAAACCTATACGAGGTGTGTTCAAAAAGTATCGCGAATTTTGAATTTTCGCGGGTTACGTATATTCGAATTTCGATTTTTTTGTGGCGTTATGTTGGTACTCAGGTCTCTCACTTATGCCGACAAGCTCGGCCATTTTGAATGTTCACTTAATTGTTGACAGCTGCTTTGCTTGCACGTGTTTTGGATCGTCTTCGATTTTTACCTATTCAAAAAAATGGATCAAAGAACCTGTATCAAATTTTGTGTGAAAAACGAAATTAAGTGCGCGGATGCATTCCGAATGTTGACTGTGGCATACGGAGAAGCTACCTTGGACCGAAGCAACGTTTATCGGTGGTACAAAATGTTCTCAGAAGGCCGAGAAGATGTGAACGACGAAGAGCGTGGCGGACGCCCGAGCACTTCAACAACAGACGAAAAAATTAATGAAGTGGAGAAAATGGTATTGGCCAATCGTCGAGTCACCGTTAAAGAAGTTGCTGAGGACCTAAAAATATCGATTGGCTCGTGCCATTCGATTTTTATCAATGATTTGGGCATGAGACGGGTCGCCGCGAAATTCGTACCAAAATTGCTCAATTGCGACCAAAAACAGCATCGCATGAACATTGCTAATGAGATGTTAAACTCTGTCCGCGACGACCCAAATTTGCTCCAGAGGGTCATAACTGGTGACGAATCGTGGGTTTATGGTTATGACGTGGAAACCAAAGCTCAATCATCTCAATGGAAGCTGCCGCACGAACCAAGACCGAAAAAAGCGCGCCAAGTTCGGTCGAATGTGAAAGTTTTGCTGACAGTTTCCTTCGATTGCAGGGGCGTGGTGCATCATGAGTTCTTGCCACAGGGAAGAACGGTCAATAAGGAATATTACCTGCAAGTTATGCACAATTTGCGCGAAGCAATCCGCCAGAAACGCCCGGATTTGTGGAAGAACAAAAATTGGCTTTTGCACCACGATAACGCCCCTGCTCACACATCGTTGCTTGTGCGCGACTTTTCGGCCAAAAACAACACACTAATGATGCCGCAGCCACCGTATTTCCCAGATCTGGCCCCCTGTGACTTTTTCTTGTTCCCTAAACTGAAGAGGTTCATGAAAGGACGACGATACGCTACGCTTGACGAGATAAAGACGGCATCGAAGGAGGAGCTGAACAAGATAAAAAAAAAAAATGATTTTTGGAAGTGCTTCGAAGATTGGAAAAACCGTTGGCACAAGTGTATAATATCTCATGGGGATTACTTTGAAGGGGACAAAATAGATATTCATGAATAAATAAATAATTTTTGAAAAAACACAAAATTCGCGATACTTTTTGAACACACCTCGTAGATAAAAGATGGATGATGGATAATGGAAGATAGAAGATTGAAGAAATACTTAAGCATTTCCCAATTCGTTCTTGATATGATATAGACTTTAATTCAAAGATGGTTAGAAAAACCCAAAGAGCAAGATAGATTTACTCAGAGGTGTAAACCGAACCGGTGGGTTTTTAAAAATGCTGAACCAAACCAAAAACCGAAAATTAAAATAGTTCGGTTCGGTTCACTTCAATGACTAGTTTTAAGACGTGAAGCGCCTATATTTAGACAATAATATCTGTAATTTTTGAATATTTTATCGACTCTCTAAGCTACGATTTATCCGACCTTTGGTTAAATTAAGATTCGAACTGCCAGATTGATGTAGTTTTTATGAATGATTTGTCAACAATTTTAAAGCATGTGATCCCTCACATCTGCTGCAAAAGCCCACAGACCTTTTATTACACTTGCCATTACACTGCATTTGTGTGAGTATTCTTCCCTCCATTCTCAATTATAAATCGAAGATTAGCCTGGACATTATTTTCCTAAACCAAAGTTAACGTTTGTAAGGGCACGTTACGTATTTCTTTCGTTCGATTCAGCAATCCGACTTGTCTGTCAGACAATCTAATTGAATAATGGACTGATTGCAAAGTGAAGTCCTTGTTGACGAAGACCGATATAAGATTTTCATAATGGGCGCATTCAGCAGATAAATTCGATTTTCGATTTGTGATTTATGATTGCCGATTTTACCTGCTGAATGAAGTGATTTTCGATTTCGATAGGTAAATTTAACCATCGCGATTGTTGAAAAGCAATCGAACAAAAATTATGATTGGTAACCGATTGCTGATCGTTAATCAGACTCATCTGCTAAATGGGCTCAATGATTTCAAAGCTATTCTAATGTTTTGTAGGAATTCAATTATGTAAGTATGCAAAAAGTCAAAATATTCGGAAATTCAGAATCGAAAATAGCCCTTCATAAAATATATAAATAATAAAAAGTGAACCACTGAACCGAACCGAAAGCGCGGTTTAGTTACCATTTAGTGAACCGAACCGGCGGTCTAAAATCTGTATGAACCACTGAACCGAACCAGTCCTTATTTCCAAAGGGTTTGCATCCCTGGACTTAATGTACCATCAAAAGTCCAAAATAGATCTCTACCATCATCCCTCCACAACAAAAGGGTTAGAACCAGTTGGGTATTTTAAGAATTGATTCTTTTTTAAATTATTCGCATATTTCGTTGCACACTTTGTAAGTAAGTTGCGAAATCAATCTAAGATATTTTGTACTTGAATTAGGATCGGGTTTTTTTTACATATTTCAGCTTACTTTAAGTACAAAAAGTGCTTGATTTAAGAACGTTAGTTCCCATTTTAGTTTTAGAATGATTCGACCTAAGCTTAAGTACTTCCTTCAATCAAACAATTATAAGTAGAAAACGTTATAGATTTGATCCCGATCGGTCTAGAACTCTGCTAGTCGTTTTATTTTCTTTGACTATAAAAAGCCCCAAGCAGTGCGATTTAACTTGAGATCTGGCTATTCTATACGTCGACTCCTAGAAAATTACCCAAATGTGGCCTCTTCGAATGTCCCCTTAAACGAACTGCTTTCAGATCTTAGATCCATTCTAGCCAGGGCTCATTACAAGCTTGGATGACGGTGTGAAAAATTAGCCTCAAGTCTAAAATTTATTTCAAATAAATCCCAAAATACTCCTTGCCAATTCTAGTAATTCAACACACATTCAATTTATGGCGCAATTCTTATGACACTTCCACTCATATTTCATCCCAAAAAGCAAATCACAATTTACCAACTGCTGATACATTCAATAAATTGTCAATTTTTGTTTACTGCTGCCATTTAATTGAAAATAAAATACTGTCGCACACACCTTGACGACAAGAGCAACAACAACAAAGTGTTTGACAAAAATTTATGAACTCTTGTGAAATGTGAGAAATCCTTGAAAAGTTGCCGCCAGTCAAAGGAAAACTTATATTGAAAAAAAAAGGAAAATAAATTGTGTATTAAGTGACCAACAAAAAATTACATCAATAAGAAGCATCGAATGACCTGAAAAGTATGCTATGAAAAATGCACAAAGTAAATTAATACTGATACAAAAATTTATTGGGAAAGTTGTTGATAAAGTTCGATATCAAATGGAGACTGAATTCGGAGCTTAATCTTTGATATGAAATATGAAATTAATTTTTGTTAGTTCATAGTAATAGAAAGGTTTTAACTCCTGGTTTTATGGTTTGCGATTTGAGCGAAAAGCCCTTGGGTGCCCTAAGACCCACCCAATAAGCTAATTACGCTCATTCACTTGCGGTTTAAAATCTCATTTGAATAAGCCACCATACCGGTAACATCATAGGGCAAAACTCTGCATAAAAACAACCAAAAAAAACTCTCCCCCCAAAAACAAAGAAATCCCCACAAAAGAAAACCAAGTCTCATAATTAAAAATTAAGCCATTCGCCTATTAGTTTTAACCCTCATTAACTTTAGATAAACTAATCTCGAAAGTAAACCATCGCATCGCATTCAGGGCTCTCGACCCTTGCCACATCCGTTCCCTCTGTCGTTTTTATTTCGCGCGCGCCTTACAGTGCGTGAAAAGCTCATCAACTTTGGGCCAACGTTTTGTTTTTCGTCTTCTTCATTTTCCCAGGCAATGCACAAAATGATGTAGAAACAGAAGAAACGCAGGCTGGAACCTAATATGCTACAGCCAGCGCGCAGCGACAAGAGAAAGGAAAAATAATTAAAAACGCAACCTTGATGGAAAATGAAATGTTTACAAAGAGAAGCGCGAGCTGCGTTCGGTGACAAGAAATAAGGCGGAAAAAAAAGAAAACACAACATTGGCGCTGGCTAAGAGCTGAATACAAAAAACGGATACACGCAACGGATACAAAGTTTACTCAAGCAAAAAAAACAAAAAAGCAACGCAAAAAAGATAGGAGGCTTAAGAAGTAGAGGAGCAGCGAGTAACCAAAAGTCAGGGCAGAGGAAGCGCCGAATGCAAAGTCAAGTAAATGTAAGAAAGTTTGGTAGAGCACGACTGTTATATACGCTGTAAGTTTGCATATAACTCTGATAATGTGTAAGTGTGGCGCCTTACTAGCTGAGTGAAGTAATGCACAGCGTTATAGTTTGATTTGCTTATAACTCGACTATGGTTCAGCTGATAGCTACCAAACTCGATAGTTCCAAAAACTAACTAGGAAATGTTTTGAGACATGCGGTTCTTCTTAAGTTGCGAAGAAAGCCAGAAATAAACGCTTCATACAATTCGAACATCGATCTATTTATTACCTACTCTAAAATCTGTTTGTTCATATGGAAAGACTTAAAGATGGAGATGGCTATACCGATTAGAATATATTCTATATGTAGGTACAGAGATGCTTTTCTATTTTTGTGGCATACCTTTGCAAAAACTCATTATACCTTTTAGTACAGAGTAAAATTAACTGAGCATTTTTTGTTTTTTGCTAGTCGGTTGTTTGCCTGTTTGCCATTTTTGCTAGCTGATGGATGAAATGCGGTTTCCCCAATGCAAATGACATGAAGGTCCAAATGAGTAGCATAAATAATAAATGAGGTGAAGGTAATATATAATACCAGATTATACCCGCGGCTGTAGACTTTCCAATATATGTAAGTCCCTTATTCCAAACCTTTGATTGTTAAACCTTGAAATTGAAAGGGGAGGCCAGTGTCTGTTTTAGGCTGTCTTTCTTGGTGTTTTCGCGCATGCTGCTTTGGAATTCCCAAACAGTTTTGCCGTCGCTGGAATGGAGAGAACCGAAGCCTGTTGCTGTGTTCGAACGAATTCATGTATTTTTAAATACCGTTGATGTCCCGGAGAGTCTCCGCTGAGAAATTAAGTTCCTTCAGTTCGTTAAGTGCTTCTTGTATTCCAAACAGATGTTTCGCGAAAGGTTTAACGGCGTCAACTCTTGCAGACCATCGCGTATCGGAGAAATTCTGAGTGGAACAGGGAATTTTCTTTTGAAGGAGTTCCCATCGTTGAGAGCTTCCACTGAATATGTTATAACATTCCTAAATGACTCCGAAAAATGTTATAGCTTTTGGACAACATTTAGCGGAATCGACACCACAAAGGTGAGAGCTCCGCACAGTAAATAGACAACGTATGGATTTTCTTCACAAATGATGATTTGCACCACTTGGTACTGACCTGGTTAGACCAAAAGATCTTTTAAATGACCTAAAGTCTGATTGCGAAGAAGAGAAGTTAATGAAAGCAATATTTAAATATGAAATATAAAAGCTATGGCCAAATGTTTTAAGATTCTGGAAGGCCATTAAAACGAAGCGCTAAAAAATATTGACTTATAGCCTATTTCCACTATAGAAAATAGTACATATTCTCACATTTTATCACATACCCAAAATAGCAACATTTTTTCCATAGAAAAAAGTACATATTTAATATAGTGTCCATCGCCACGAGGATAACAGTGTTGTAAAAGAAATACTAGATTATTTGTTATTAATGTCACAAAAAATCAACCCTGATGTTATCGATGTCAAAAAGTCACCCTGGTTTAAAATTTATTTGAAAGATAATGAAGGTAAGGGCTAGTTTCATAATATATCTAAATTAAAAATTTGATTTCAAATGGCTCCAAAACGTGCGTGTCTTGAAAGGACTCCATAAAGCTGTCATGGTCTGTGGGAGAAGAATTTTGTCGCGGGACACCAATTTATTTGGAAGGATGGTTGCCAAATTAATTGAATGGAAAGACGTCGCAAAAAATTAGACATTTAAAGCGCAAACACAACAAATACGAGATAAGTAGTGATTTTTATACAAGTCAGAACTAAAAACGCAAGGGGTTCAGTCGGTGCTCTATCAAATGGAGCCGTAAAGTCGCGCGCCATCTCCTCTTCCAAACAGTGTGTTGAGGTAAAGTGACTCGTGTGGCTTACTGGCCTCACATGAATTCGTTGCCTGTAGAACGCAAACGGACCAGGCCGAGATGACACCGTTGTAAAGGCTTGGTGGCTGCCACAAAGAGTAGAGGAGGTACTTGACCGACAAGCAACTGCTCGGGAGGTATCAGTTGAAAGAGCATATAATTTTATTATTTGATGTTGAGTCTTTTAGGAATTTTTCTTTAATACACTGAAGTTGGTTCTTTCTGATCTAAGTGTTACTTAGTATAGATGAACAGCTCCTGGAAGATTTAATGGTTATTAACTTAAACCAAGTAGTTTATCAGCTAATAAATTTGATAATAACAATTACTTAACTTCAGAATATAATAAACCAAAACCTTAGGTAGTTTATTTAGGTTTTCGTCAAAAATTCGTGCCCCTCTCAGAAGTCCGGGCCCGGGGGAAAACACCCCTCTAGCCCTTTCCACCTTTGAAATATGTATGTGCGTTTTCATCAGAGGCAGGCAAACAATATATTCACATTTTTGCATTGTTGTGTGTGAGAGCAGCGCAAAAATTGCTCTCAATTTCAGTAGGAACGACTGCGTCGCTGAGCAGCAAATCACGCAACGCAGCTGCGCTTGTACAGCTTATACTGTGTCTGTGGGAGCAGCGCTGCTTTGAGATTTTTCGTATGCACACGAGATAGGAATGTGCCTGCCCCTAGTTTACACCAACACAATATCCATAAATTTGGTTCAAAGTCATATAATGCATTCATTTATTATAAAAAAAAACTGGATTAAGCTTTAAATTAAAATGAAATTTGCCAAATTTAAAGTAAAACATTAAGTAAGATACTCGGTGATATCTTGTATGCAAAAGAGAACTCTTGTTTTATTTCAATTTTCCATTATCCAGCTCTTGGCTTAACCATCATTTGAACGTATGTCAGGGAATCGGAGAAGGATTTCCATTGACCCCATTTAATTCCATTGTGTTCTGGCGAAAAACCATTTCTGAAGTATTTTCCATTTAGAGAACTAAAGCCGAGAAAGTTAAGGTGTATAAATAAGTATTGCACAAGTGATTTATAAAAGGGATGTTTACCTATATCCACATCCATTTTCAGAATACCACCAAGGGCCATCGTACGCTGAGGCACATCCCCGTCCATTTCGATCATTTGTTCTGAATTCCGTGTTCTTATGTACACTAAGCGAGTCCCCTGCAGTTCCCGAATATTCTTCAATCAATTTCAGTTCATAATCTTCATTTTCACTGCCCACAAGGAAGTTACCATATCGAGCATATCGAGTTGTACCATTAACGTCTTGAAGTAGGATATACAATTCATGAGGTTGAGACTTTGTAATTAAATGAAGTTTCTCCAGTCCGATAAAAAATTCCTTACTGAGATCTCCAAAACCCTGCCTATACTCTGACCAATTTCTATAGAAATCCACTGAGCCATCAATGCGTCTCTGAATAACTGTCCACCCGGAACCATTTAGTTGAGAGTCGCAAAACACAGGAAATGGTAAAATATTAGGTAGATGAATAGTATGAACACCAGTGGAATTTACAAAAGGTAAGCAATTCTGGGCCTCCAGTTTCTGCTTGCACTCTAAAAGAGCTATTTTGTCGGTACTGATGATCGAGTTCAGTTCGTTTGTCTTAGATGCAAGAATACTATTCTGTGATTTTAAATCCAAAATTTCTTGATCGTTAGATTTGATTAATTCTGTTTTCGAAACGATTTCATTTTCCTTAGAGTCCACGGTAATTTTCAGCTTATTAATTGTTTCGTTATCTGCCTTAGACCTTAATAATAAATCTAAGATTTCTTGATCTTTGGCTTGGATTAATTCTTCTTTCGACTGTAGTTCCCTAATATTAGAATCCAGAAAAACTTTCTGCTGTTTTATAGTTTCAGTGTCTACCCTAATTTTGGATTGGATGTCTAAAAGTGTAAATACTATATTCTCAATTGTGTTTGTCTTCAAGTCAAGTTCGTTCAATTTATTTTGCTGATTAATTTGATCTTTGTACTCGTTACACATGGCTTTTTGATTCTTCAGTTCTTTAATTTGGTTTTCTAAATCAGAAAATCGATTTGGCACTTTTTGACACACTTCGGCATTTCGAAGCAAGGGTTCGACGACTTTGAAGCAATCGGAACCGCGTTGTTCCACTATATCCATTGAAAAGTCACAGTTCTAAAACGAGAAAACAACACGCAGAGATCAATTTCACAATACACTTTTTTCTGAAGAATCTCCGCTTAATATTCTTACCATGGTATCTGCACGAGTGAAGCCTCTCTCCAATGGAAGTAAAAAAAGCCCCAGCACACATAATAATTTCAACATTTTTGGATTTGATTCAACCGCAGCGCAATTCGATTCAGATGAAACTGATTTAGCCCAAGTGCTCAAGGTATAAAGAAAGCTGCTGATTTATGTTTTGAAAATTCTTATCATTCTAAGGCGTCTGGGGCAATTTCCAAGAATAAAATTATTTGCGAGATAAGTCGGAGTAAAGCCCGTTCCTAAACTGTCTCTGGGCCAGTTTCCAAGAATAAAATTATTTGCAAGATAAGAAAAATAAGTGCAAACCTTGATTGCTAAGTTGGAAAAATGCTCGTGTCTGATCTATAACAACTGTCAACATAAGAATAATTTTTAATTAATTATTAAATATAAATAGACGGAAGTTATATTGAACAATTCCAAAGGCTGAGCGCTTGATCCGGCTTCCGTCTGGTCGACAAGAAATGGGGGGTTTAAAAATAGCTCGGACAGGACAACGTTCTTTCTCGGATAATATTATTTCTGTGTTTATTCAGGAGCGAAAGGTAGACGAGATTTGCAGTTCAGAGAGATATCAAATAGAAAAGGAACAAGAAGGAAGAGAGGCTAACAAAAAGATCACAGGGTCTCCTATACACCAGCGATGTTCAAGAAGAGCGAGGCCAAAAAGTGAGAGTGCATTGGTGTGCGATATAAAAGCGACACAGCCAAGCTTTGAACTACCCTCAAAGACGGCTGGGCAGCGTATGAAGGCAAAGAGAGCTCTGCTTACGCTCATATGCCCGACTTCGGCCTGCGCTCGGCTCGTGTGCGTGTAATAGCCGATTGCGTTCGGCCCCTGGGGGCTATGGCGGAACATCGCTGCTATACACAGATATTGCGCCACACGTATTGTGCTTGGCCAGAATCATAGGTCTGCCAGAGCTCACGGCAAATATCAGGACGCGAGACAATAATGTTACTTAAAGACAAACTGTGTGCTAGTTAATGGCCAGACCCGCTCTGGCCGAGAAAGTGAGTCCATGTGGAATGCTCCAACTATGACGGACCAACTCAGTTTGCTTGTCAATTTGCAGAGGAAAGCACTTAAGGGAGCATAATGTCAGACCGGAGTTAGTCGAATGTGAAGCTTAGTTCAAGTTGAAATTCTCTCTGATATCTATACCACCAAACATCTTTACATTTCACTGTTTTGACCAAATCTTGAATATTGTCTGGTCTCTGCAATATCTGACCTATCAGGATCAAGTTGAATCAGTTCAGAAGCATGATTAAACTGGGACCTCAAAAGGCATTTACCTCACCAACAACAGAGATTACTTTTTAAAGAACTTTCCTCGCTCAAATCCCGTAGAATCTGTCACACGGTTATTTTTGTCCACAAGCTTTTAGCTGGTAAGATTGACTCCAACGAATCCTTCCCAAAACTATTAATATTTTATGATTTGATAAGTATTAGCCCACCCATTCCCTGAACTAGTAGACTTCCTTTAGGTATTTTGAATGGTTTATTTTATTGCTTATAAATAAACTTACAATTCTCTTGTATATAGATTTATGTAAATATCAATTAGAGCTACTTATATTTTAAACACAATTTGCTTTGCTCGTTTTCGGCACAATCTCTTAAACAAGACACAAAAAACAAAACGAAAACACATTCACATATATATCATAAACTACAAAGCGCACAAAATTGAGCAACATTACATGAAGCACTTGACTTTACATCTACAAAAAAATAACAATAAGGGATACGATTTAAAAAAAGGTATAAAGAGAGAGCAAAACATTTACAAAGCTGCCTAAGTAGTTGGCTAATTAATACCTGGGATAGAAGTTACATAAGCTAAACTAAAATTGATGAAAATTGTCATGGCTAATTCGTTGATGGGCGATGATTTTGTTGCATCTGCTTGCCATTATTTCCATTCCCTCCACTCGCGTCGCGTTCTACTTTATTTTCACGCACCATTAGCAACAGCTGCAGCATCATCAAAGCTTGCACCTTATCTAGGGGATCCATAAAGCCGCGTTGCAGCCACTTGGGAATGGTGGTGCGGGCATGACTGAAGCCCAATTTATTGAGTATATAATCGACACCATAAGGCTCAATCGATTTGCCTGCCCAGGAGAGCAGACGCACTGTAGGCTCCAGATGCCAGGTCTGGCACTCAAAGTGACGCCAGTCACGCACAAAGGATTCAATGTCAAAGCTGGGTGTGGCACTTTCCGTGGTTAATTTTGGGGGGGCATCCTTGGACTCGTTTGTGGAAGTGGTATGTGAAGGCATGGAAGTAGTGTTAGTCGTCGTGGTTGTCGCCGTCGTCGTTGATGTGGTCGCTGTGGCTCCAACTGATGATGGAGTTCCACTCGTCGTAGTTGAGTTCGCTAGGTTCGTATGACTTCCCTGCAAGGGTTCCAGGCTACTTTTGCTGGCACTCATTTGCTTAGCACCCGGAGCAGTCAAATTCGTATTGGAAGCTGTCTTTTTCTCTTTGAGTATTTCATCTGTTAGGTAAGGCTTCAAGTTGGTCTTTTGAGAAAGATTCGGCGAGGCAGCCCTTGCAGATTGAGCACCAATCTGAAAAAGTAAAGGGGTGTTAAATGTGTGAGATTGTTAGAAATGAACGGCAGAGTACTTACCACTTTCTCCTTCTCATTGACATAGGAGGTGATCAGATCATGCAGAAAGAAGAAGGCATCTGCATCGACTGTCACAAAGATATGATCATCGAATTCGGTTATAAAGCTGCACAAAACTTCCGGTTTTGTTTCTGTAATGGAATGGAGCAGAGAAATATTTATTAGTTTTGAATAGATTTTTGTGGCAAATAGAAAGAAACGTTTTTGACTCCAATTGAACGAGCTGAGTTGATATATACATGTTCTTCTATCTGCGATTTCTTTACTATCTCCTCTTTTAGTTTTAAAGCAATTTAGGCTCGGTTTTTTAATGTCCGGTAAGTCAAACTTAAGTTGGGTGTTAGTTCCTCATACAGCGTACAGCGAGTTACAGTGTCGAACTCACCAGCTAAGTTCCCTTGGAATTAGCGATGAAAAACTTGATAGGCAAGCAGCTGATTTAAACAATTGCTTTGATAATTAAAAAGCAATGTCAATAATAGTTGAAGAGATTGAGGAACGAACACATAAAGCAAGAGAGAACAGGGAGAGGTTTAATAATTTTACTACAAAGGTTCAAATGCAAAAGTTCCTCAGACATGGAATAGTTTTTACCTCTTGGTCTTTTCGAATTGTTAGCTCAATTTATCGCAAGCAACTTTGTTAAACTGTTTTGCAAAAAACTAGTTTTGCAACAAACACTAGCAAAATCAAAAGCGACTGCCTTGGTCGAAAGGATTAAACATCTTCAGTCACAGATAGTCACAGCTACAGTTCACTCAATCAACAACTTTTACGATGAGTTCAACTGACCTAAAACTAAAACGGACTTTAAGGGATTGGGCCTGACAGGGTGGCAACAAACACCCAGGACCCAGTAATTGGATCGTTATACTACGAAAGTATTGAAGCTTGGAACAGTCAATGGACCCAATCAGCAGATAATTTCGATTAGCCATTAACGATTTACGATTGCTGATGTGTCTCTGCTGAATGTATGGCGTGCATGCTTAAAGGCTATTCACTGGCTTTCAAATAACAAATTTAATATTCTCATATTATAAATTGTCCATGATACAAAAACTAGGAATCGCGCTGCGCAGCTTCGATGTTCTCAGCCGACCTTGATTTGATGCTTCAAATATGTAATCCGGTATGTTCAACTAACATGGTCGCTCTCGATTTTGTGTTCTATCAAAAGCTCTTAAAAAATGTTATGATTTTGAAAAACTCTAGCGCATGCTAAAATGTAATTCCGGTTACGCTACCTAGTAGTTAGTTTAACATGTAAATTGTCGGTCAGAATGAAGATTTCAATAACAACGTTTGAGAAAGGATAGGATCACCCAGCAATCGAAATTCAATTCGATTCCCTTTCAGCAATCATGATTGTCAAATTTACCAACCACATTCAGTAATCTCTGCATTTTGCAAGTAAAATCGGCAATCATAAAGCAAAAATCTAAATTATCTGCTGAATGGGCTCCACATTATCCTGATGGATGTTTACGTACAATAAGCAGTACGTTTAAGTGGCCCATGCGACACTAAGAGGAAGCTTGGCAAAATAGCAGTCAACCTCCCGCCCAAACGACCGAGAGGCGCAGCCGTCAACGTGCGATACAAAAATCGGTAAGGAAAACTATTAAATAATGTTAACTACGGTCTAAATAAGTTAAAATAAAGCAGGAAGGTCACAAAACAGTTTGCCATATTCGACGGACCCGTCTGGCAACACTATAACTTCACTGTTTCGTGCGGCGTTTGTGATAAAATGGTTATTGGGCCGTTCTTTTTCGAAGATGAAGATGGCCAAACGGTAACCGTCTATCAGGAGCGTTATCTTTTTATGATAACCAATTTTTTGATGCCAATTGTTTATCGAAAGAGTATGGTGCACTACTGGTTTCCACAAGATGGCGCTCCATCACACACAAGCCGCGTTACAATCGATATTTTGAGAACAAGGTTTCCTGGTCAAAAAATGGTAACATTGACTGGCCGCGCGTTCACCAAATTTTACGCCTCCACACTTCTCTTTTTGGGGCTATTTGAAATCCAAGGACCCTGAAAGACCTTATTAAAAACAATATCCACCAAGAAATAGCCGCCATTCCGGCCAAAACGGGCTCAATCCGCCGTAGCCGCTCAGGGCGACCATTTATGAGATATCATATTCAAAAAGTGATATAAACAAATCTTCTTGACCCAATTAAATGATTTTTATAACGAACCGAAAATTATTGTTTTTTTCTTTGATCTTTTTAAAAAGAAACATGTTTCCGGACAAAACGGTCAACCCTATATAACGTTTCAGAGATAAGGGCAAAACGTTACCGGACAGCCGGACAATTTATTTTATAAAGTATACTAGATTACTTGAGCACGAAGGTCAACGGACCTCACGATTCCAGTTCATGCCTCGAAGAACAAACAAGAAGAATTGCTTTTGCGAAGATTCAATTTCTATCTTGATGAAAAGACGGACGAACTGGAGAAGTGTAAAGAATCTTGGTTGATTTTTCGGTGACGATCCCTTTGATCTTCAAAAATCAGTCCTGGTCTTATTAAATGAAGCAGTTACATGAGAGGCAAATTTAAGTAGATTATCAAGAATTACCTCTACTTAAGCGGTAATGTGTGGTATGTTTCTGTAAAATGTTCTAGCCTTAAACTACTGTCAGGGTCTAAGAGAGTTTCTTAACACCATGACTTTTTAAGACTCTTGCTACCTAGTTTGTACTAGAAATATTTGCATTTGGTCGAAGTGTCTTGGACCTGCTCTATATGCAAGAATAGATCCAACAAGGATAGAGCTCTATGTTTTCTATCGAGCAGAAGTAGGTTCCCAAGGTTTCTATTGAATCTCAGGGTTATCATTGAGTCCTTTCACTTATAATAGAACTCTAGCGTTCTTTGGTCTCTATCGGTCTTATTCTCGAACCCCAGGATTGTTTAGAGTCCTCTACTTTCGGTTGTGTGTTCGACCCCTAGAGCTGAAAATTATTATTTGTCTTAATCTAAAATCACTAATTCGCACGGATAATTCTTACATTGTCGTAGACCACGTTCCTTCCTTGCATCTCTAGGTGGGTCTTTATCGAATTCAAAGCTGTTGTCCTCTGGTTTCTTCTTAGAAAGCCCACAAACTTTTCATTATAGTTAATAAGAAATCCCTTCTTTGATCTCTAGAATGACATAGCATATCTTTGTCTGAATTTTGCCCCGTGGTTTTCAGATTAACATAAAAACCGTATTTTAGATGTATATATAAATCTAATCCATAAAGGCCATTTTTATGTACAATTGTCAATGTTAAGGGCAGGTTCAGGACATATAGTCGAAATCTGTTTACTAATTTTGGATGTTATTTCCTCTTAAGGAAAGGAATTGTTCATTTTTAAAAAAGTCGTGTTTGAAAATTATAATACAGTTTAAAATTAATTCATAACGCCTTTTTTCATCCACCTAGGTCGATATTTGTCTATGGCAGGGCAGATTCTGGTCATAGTCGAAGATTGCTTAAAGATTTTGTATGGAACTCCCCCTAAGGCTAGCGGAACTATTACCTAGCTTTCCAACTTTAAGAAAAGAGAAAATACAGGTTAAAACTAATCCATAAAGGCCATTTTCATTTACCTATATCCATATTTTTCAATGTTAAGGGCAGATTTAGGTCATAAAGTTGAAATTTGATTATTGATTTTGGATAGTGATCCCTATTAAGGATAGGAAATGGTAACTCCCTGTCCAATTTTGGAAAAGTCGGGCTTAAAAGTATAATATAGGTTAAAATCAATCCATAACGCCAATTTTCATACACCTAGGTCGATATTTGTCAATGTTAAGGGCATATTCAGTTCATATAATCAAAATGGGTTTAAATATTTTGGATGTTACTCCCTTTTAAGGCTAGGAACTACTACAAAGCTTTCCAAGTTTTAGAAAAGTCCGATAATACTGGTCAAAACTAATACATAACGGCTTTTTTTTATACACCTATGACCACATTTGTCAATGTAAAGGTAAGATTTAGGTCATATAGTCGAAATTGGTTCATTGGTTTTAGATGGTACTTCCTCTTAAGGCTAAGATTTGGTACCTAACTCTATGGTTTCTATTAAGCGCCCCTCTTGTCGTTGACTGCATGATATAAAACTGTTTGGTTTTCATATTTCATTTCCTGAACAAAACTGTTTTACTTACCCATTGGCTCTGGTGTGGTTGGTCCCTGTTTGTGTTCAGTCTTGAAATGCAACTGCAAACTGGGCAGCGCAAATATCACTTCACGATTATGATTATGTTCCTGGGATTTGGCTGCAGCACTGCTGGCACCCGAGGAGCGAGTACGTTCAATGGAATTTGAAGCTATCTCGCGCTCACATTCCAACATGGGAAAACGGTCCACGGCTGTGAAGTGGAAATAAAAATGTAACTTATAAGCAATTCCTTTCCCATTTCCAAAAAACTCACCATCAATCTCACTATTGGCGAAGGCATAATGGAACCACTCGTTGAGCGTCTTAAACTGCGGCGGAAAGATTATGTTCCGTGTTATACGACTCACAATGGCCATTGAATGATTTTGCTGCTGTTGCACTTCGGTGGTCTGTCCCAAACAAGAGGTAAGCGTCTGGGTGACCAGCACTTCATGCGAATCCTCCAACTGACGTGCTTCGGTGGCAAAATTAATGGATGGCGATTTAAGACTAAAGAGGGCCCATGATTTGGATTTGAAATTGATGCCATGAAAGCAGGCCAAAGAGATATTTTGACCACGCAGCTCTACGGTGCCACCCAAGACATTGCCATGACGTGGCAGACGTGTGACCAGCGAGGGAACCACCAGACCTATGGCCTGTGTCAAGGGTTTCTGCCAATGTCGATGATGACGGGCATCCGTATTATCCACCTGAGGTGCTCCACTTAAAGGCAAGTCACCATTGGGTTTCTTTTTCTGTTGATGAAGTCTCCGCTTAATGCTTGCCGTGCGATCTTGCAGACGCGGTTCCAGACTGGAGAATACACGCTTGGAAGACTTGAATTGTTGTGTAAAGAATTCCTCCAGCTTAAAGTACATCTTAAGCAAATCAGCGGTGGTGGATTTGGAGATCATTATTTGCAACTGATCCCAACTCAGATCGCCGTGTATGAATATAACAGCTTTGGGTTGATCCTTAACTCCCGACACCTGACTAGCCGTACGCCATTCATCTTTCATGGCCGCGGAGAAGGTGCTAATGCGGGTCATTAATACAGATGTGCCCATATAGTCCAAACGCAATTCTAGGGCCATAAAACTTAGGCCCATGGTATGATAGGGTTCCATACCGGCTTCCTCCTTGATATGAAAACGTTTATTGATTTTGTTCACCTCAAAACTGCCACCCACAATGCCACCTTTGGCATCCAGGGCTGATCCTCCTAGATAAATGCCTGCATACATGTTTTTATAGCCGGTGCTGCCAATAGACAAACGTCCATCGGATTGAAAATCCTTGGTTAACCACACCACATTACCGCACACATTGCCAATGTTCATTTGTACATTCAGTTTGGTAAAATTGACGGCAAATATGACCAGAGTCTCCCAGGCGGTAATTTGATTCTTCTCCGAGGGAGGTGTACCCGAGGATTCAGCACTAGAGGATTTACCTAGATTTTTCAGCTTACGCACGGCACCAAAATGTCCCAATTGTGGTTGACTTTCGAAATCCAAACGTAATTTGTCTTTGGTACGTGCCGTGGCAGAGTCTTCATTGGGTGTGGGTGTGCAACCGGGTGGTGAATCTGCTGCCATCTGCTGTTGTTGCTGCTGCATGCTCAAATCTCCCAGGAAGAGTCTACGCACTATGCGGCGTCTATACCAGGCCTTGGGAAAGGCCAAAATCTCGGTTAATCTTCTCATATCGTACTTAAAACTGGCACTGCCTATGTCCACAATAGTAGAGAAGCGTATAACGGCCCGAGAATGATCCAAGGCACGTTTAGAGCTGGGTAGGGGTTCTATGTAGACCTTGCGACAACGTGTGATATGAAACTTGACAAATTCCACATTAATGCTGAGCGAATCCTTGCGTTCGCTGTCACTGAGAGGTGAAAACTGTGTCTCCTTGGAGGTTTTCTTGCCACCATAGGGATGAAAGATAAACACATTAAAATCGGCCAAACAACCGGTGACACTTAGACCTCCTGTGGGTAACTGCTGTTCGTTATGTGATTGCGAATCCTCCTCACTTTTCTTGGAGCTAAAAACTATATCCAAACTGGGTAGCTGTAGCATACATTCCACACGTGAAACGGGCAGACAACTGAAGCGAAACGTGGAGGGTTGCATGTGAAAGTAGACGATGACATCCACCGGAAAGGAGGCATAAGTCACATAGTTAGCTGGTAAAATATCCAAATTGACAGCAGGATTATGTGAGGGAGTGGGCGGTTGACTGCTTTGTTGACGTGCCGGTATGGGTTCCAGGGTCTGTTCTAGGAATTCTAAAATATGTGGTGATATGATAGTCTCCTCGGGTATGCTCTGTAGCGTCATCCAGGCACTGAGAGTGGCACGTTTGGTGCCCAAACGTCGTATGCTAGCCACAGGATCTGCATTTCCCGTTGAGCTAGTCCCTTCCATTAAGGTTCTGGATTGATAGTGCAATTTAACATCCAATCCGGGTATATGAAAGATGGTCAAGTCCGCCAATAAAGCATTGGCATTAAAACGCAGCTTGCTTTTATCTCTTTGTCGACGGGAGGGTGTGGGACTACCCCAATCATTGCCTATGCTACGCTCTCTTTTATGTGACTTGACACTGGAGGCGGCTGGCGCGGCTGCTGCTCCTGCACCTGCTCCAGCTGCTCCTGCATTTGCTGCATTCGCTGCTCCCACATAACCTTCTCCCGTTTCCTTGGTATGTAAAACACATTTACCCGAATTCACCAACACCTTTACGTCCAATTCAAAGTCTATGTTCGGTTCTGTGGCCTGTTTTTGTGCATGTCCGTGTTTGCGACGCATTTCCACTGAAGTACCATCCACATCCATTTCGCTGGGTGTCCAATCTAACTCATTATCTGGCGTTTCGGTGTCTGTATCCGCATTGGGTAAGGAAGTTTGACGCATGGCCTCGGTAAAGGTTACTCTACCCAAAGCATTTA
Organism: Lordiphosa collinella; assembly: GCA_018904265.1. Taxonomy (NCBI): domain Eukaryota; kingdom Metazoa; phylum Arthropoda; class Insecta; order Diptera; family Drosophilidae; genus Lordiphosa; species Lordiphosa collinella. Next base: position 200,934 of record JAEIFV010000345.1, on the reverse strand, counting down.
CACCTCCTGCACCATTTCCTGAGTTTTTAATGGAAGCACTTCTCGAGTGACCCGACGCTGGAGTACTTTGCAAACTAGAGATTTCATCATTTGAGGCTATGGTATCGAGACGTCTGCCCGCATAGCTATGACTGCCATTGTCCAATAGGGGGGCAGCCACCGTCACACCCACTGCTCCTCCAGCTCCTATATACGAATGCGAGCGACTGTAGTTCTTTAAAGATCTTCTCAGTGAGGGGCGCTTCCATTTCTGTATCATATCTCTGCGGAAATATTTATAGCAAATGGCCTGCAGTTCCTGCAAACGTCTCTCCTCATGCGCCACCGTATTATGTGAAGCACCCAAAGTTCTTAGATCATTTATAATCTTCAGCTGTTCGGCCATTTCCTTTTCCATCATAAAGGAACGCTTTTTGGAGTCTATGGTAGGATCGAATACAAAGGCAGGTAGATTATCAAATTCACCGCGACGTCTCACATACGTATCCCGGCAGCTTTGATCACCCTCATCACTGTCGGGTGATTCCATTTGTGTTTCCTCCTCCTCAAAGCCAGTCAGCATGGTTAAGGTATGACCCAGTGAGCTCAACTGTTTGCCTATATTCACATCCAAGTGTATATCCACACCCTCCATTTGCCATTTCACATTAAGCAGCCATTTGGCATTCTCTCCCTTTTTGGCGGCCGTGGTGCGAGAGCAGACCTCAAAAGTGCCCTCCGAGACCACGCATACATTCATAATGGGCTCACCAGTGCTGGGTTTCCAATCATCTAGATTTGTCTCAAAATCATCGGCAAAACGTAGACACAAGCCCTGGAATTTACCCTTGGATACCAAGGCACCAGAATTGCAGGCCGATATGATGGTATTCTCTAGTGTAATAACCACAGCGCCTTTGGCATCAAAGTCCTGATATGAGCGTGAACCAAAGGACTAGAAAATATACAAAAAATGCGAATGAAAAAATAACTTTTACTCTCTCTCTCTCTCTTAAAGAATCACTTACCACCGTATTAACCTGCTTGAGGGGCAAGCATATACCCATATCCTCCACAGTCAGTTGCAGAAACAGCGTCGACAGATTCGAGCTAGCTATCTGACCAAAGGCCACACGATCAAAGACCTGTTGCTGCGGTGGAGCGGCCTGCTGGCTATGCTCATAGCACAAATTTGCTCGCTTCTCGGCCCAATACTCGTAAGCATTTTTATAGTTTAGCCACACCAATATGGCCTTGTCCACGGCTATCGGCTGGATGTAGACCAGTGGCCGCTTCAACGTCAACAGGATCAGTTCCTTATCCTCGTTGGGCAGCTCATCCTGGAAGGCATTACGCAGACCGATGGTCGTGTGGAAGAAGGCATATTGTTGAAATTCTGGTTCGGCCTCATCAAAGATCACATTTCGTATGATCTGGCCGAGGGACAAATTGAAATCGATGTGAGCCTTAAAGAAGAGCTTGCGATTATTGACATCACCCAGATTCTTGACACGATTGGACAGTTGCAACTCCAGGGTGCCGGTCTCAAAGCGCACTGCCGAAGAGCAGGGTGTGGTAGCGGTCAACTGTATCCGTTTCATCGATATGTTAATGGAGAATAGTATGCGTTTTAGAGTGGATTCCTGTACATTGGCATTATCACCCGATTCCTCGGTCCACAGTGGCACCGGTTTCTCTCCACCGTAGACTTTTTGCAAAACTTCATTGATTTCACGCATGAAAACTTTTTGCACAAAAACCAAATGATTCAGCAGATCGGTGGTCAGGCAACGTTCGAATTCTCCTATCTCAGCACTGGCATTAACGTAGCCACCTTGTCGTAAGACTATACCCTCAATGGTCTCAGTACCATGCTCCTGTCGATGATCTGGTATATACTCGGCCACCACATGCACTGGTGGTAGACCAATGCAGGCCTCTGAGGGTAAATTCATTTCGTTTTGTATTTTGGTATTGAAGCTCAAGGTATGCGTGGGCAGATCGATGACAAATTTGGCTCGTTGTCCCGTCACACCCATCGAACTGACATGATTCATGCGATACTGCGCCTGCAGCGAGGGCAGCAAGGCGGCATTGATGGATAAACTTTGTAGCAGCACATTAAACTGCATGACCAGAGGTTGTAGCAAACCATTTTGATGATGTGCCGTTGCTGACTTCGACTGGGCCAGGTGGGCAGCTCGACGAGCTGCCGCTTGTTGGGAATGGTGGTGGTGGTGCTGCTGCTGCTGTTGACCACTTCCCATACCCACACCTCCTCCGGCGCCACCAGATACAGTGCGTTCACGCATTTCACTGGCATTACCACTGCTCGTTCCACCCGAGTTGCGTGCATGAAATGGTGACTCTGGCTCTTCGGCTGTATGAGTACGCAGGGTAGAACGTCCGGAATTGCGTTTAACTCGTAGCTCTTGTAGAGTGGAGGACAATTGTTTCGAACTGCGTGTCATCATGCCATGCAGAGCCACCGGATGTTGAGGTATATCAATGTTTACTGGGCCAATGGATAGTAAGCCACTATTTTTATCCTTGCCACGCTTGGACAGGCTGGAGTAAAGGGTTTGACTCTTGCCAACCGTCACCTTGACCACGGTTCTGAAATGGAATAAAAAGAATTAGTTAAGAGAGTTCTTTTAATTGAATGTATTCTTGGGTTAGTTTTCAACACCTTCAAACACTTCGCATACTTTGCGACTTTTCCTGAGGAACACATAAGAAGGCAGTGGTTTGTACTAAATACTAATTCCGTGTACTGTCGATATAAAAGGAACAAGCAAAACGACTTGAAGTGTGAAAAGAAAAAAATCTGCTGATGATAGGTCTGGGAGGACCTTAAGAACAGTAGTGTACACACAAAGCAAGCTACGGTATTGTCTAAAAAAGCCACTTTTGGGTAAAAATGTTGAAAGTGAAATCCTCATAATAACATTTCTCAATTTTCATATGCTGCATTTGGAGAAAACTGGCGCTGAGAGTTATCAATTACTTTTGAAAGCATTTGTGAGTGATTAGAGACTGCCGACGAAAGTCGAGGACTAGCAGATTGGCGAGGTCCTGTGTGTGTGTGTTTAAGCCAAGCATTAAGAAAAAATCTAGCAGAATATAAGGAAAGGTTCATGAATGATGGGGAGCAGTGATATCAAGCTATGCAAGTGTGAATATATTCGTATGCAAGCACATGAATGAAAGCACATAAAATTAAAGAGCCAATTACACAGCCGAAAATCGCGTCGAAATGGCAGAAGACATATAGCCACCGACTTCTACGGATTAATAAGTCGGAAAGAGTAAAAGTCGTAGGTTTTACGAACGACATACTGGCTGAAAACACTGAGACATTGGAACTAGTCACCGACTTAGCTCGTCTCAAATGGACTAACTCCGGCTCCCCACAAAACCGATGCGGACACCATAGACACCGTTAACGGAAGCCACTCATCCTTTTCACACCTACTAACAAAATATATCTGGTAACGCATTTTTATCATACAAAGGATAAATTAAAGATATGTGGCATCTCTGTTTGTCATCCAATCTGTAAGTTGGTGACACATCCCTCAAGATTGGTTTAAAGGATAAAAAAAACTATTATTAATAATTTTTCTGCTATAATTTGTTCATAACATACACTCAGGAAAAACTAAGCGAATCATATTTTAATTAAATCACTTTGATTTAACTAAAAGCATATTTAAACACCGAATTTCAGATACCGCTTTTATATTGTGATTGCGCGGAATTCCAACTTGAGAATTACAAGTGGTCTAGTTTATGCGAAGATAGGTTTACTTCCATGTCAGTTCAAGGGGTCCGGAGTTTGAATCCCAAAGAAAGTATAAACTTTAAATAAAAATTTATATAATTCGTTGATTTTCAGAATTTTCTTAACTTTAGGAAGAATCGATGTCTTATATACAGGAAGAAATGCCTTCTAATGCCACAAAAGAGACATTTTTTTTTTTTTTGGTATCCCAAACAAAGACTTTTCCTTATCTCCAGGGAGAATCGACTTCTTAATTCTAGGAAGAAATTCTTTTTTATCTCCAGGAAGAAACGCTTTTGTATCCCTCAGACAGCACTTTTCTTATGCCTCAGAAGAGTCGTTTTCCCATCTCCCAAAAGTAACGCTTTCTACCCGCCCAGAAGTGTCGCAGAGTGGTAAACTTCTTTCCGAAGGAAGATAAGAATGCAATAGCAGTAGAGTAAAACAATACCTAATAAAATAATAGCATTCTTATCTTCTGCAATCCGAAATGTTTGCTGGTTTTGGTCAGGGTGTGCTAGAGTGAGAGTCAGAGATAAAATGATTAGATCGAAGGAGACAAAAAAATTATTGTATGTAGTGCCACAGACTCAGGCGAATATTTTTTGACTACGACAGCTTAGCAGATGGCTGATGTGCAATGTGGTCAGTTCAGTTAGATTGAATGCATCGCCAATATAGGCCCCTGCGTTGACTGTCCCTTCAAACAGTCGAGATTGCAAGGTATCGGGAAGATGTGCCCTTCTTATGATAAGTGAATTCCGAACAGTGTCACATAACTCCGCACAACTACTTGCGATGAAAAATAGGAGTCACTGCGAAAGTGCACGATGGCTGATAGCGGACATAAGGACGAGGTCGTGTACCTACACAGAAAATAGTTGTTGATGATCCATTGGATGATTTTGGCAACCATTTGGACTTTATTATTAAATACATTTTATGGATATTTAAGTATCAAATTGATTTTACAATAGATTTTTATCCATAGGAGTTGAAAATCGACCAAAAATGATATTAAAGGGCTTTACACTAGGGACATAATCATGTGGTATCTTTACCGGAGAGGCTGTGCGTGCTTTCGTGGATAAATTTCATTCCACATTTTCACAATTGAACGTTCCACGTTGCTATCAAGAATTGGCCTACATGCTTACAAGTTTAAATTGAAGATATAAAGCAGACATGCCCAAAAGTAGCAAATGGCAGAGCACTCACCAATACTTACAAAGAAAAGCACCAATACATCGTTGTTGGTCAAATAAGAGAAAATACCGACGCACACACACGAAATCGTTTGCATGTGTGTCATTTTGTATGCCTCGCGCCCTGCATGTATACGTTCATTAATTTCTTATCTTCGGTGCAAATACAAAAACAAAACGCACCCAAAGACCATACGGCTGGGCATCGCTGATATAAAGCCACTTGATTATTTGAAACTCCGAAAAAATCGATTTATTGAAAGGCAAATTTTGTTAGCGTGTTATCTCGAGATATGGTCAGGTCGAATCTGCTTTGTTTTCTGTGTAGAAAGCAAAAATTGAATCTACTTAACCCAGTTACTAACGGGACAGGGATGCTTAAGATCCCTTCTTTATAGGATCCGATTGGCGGTCCACAAGAGCCGCTGAGAATGTCTTTTTTTATAAGTGATTCTCTGACAATTAAAGAGTTCAGCGTAGGCATTGGGATAACATTCATAGACGTTGATTTGATGGAGAACCTAGACCCTAGACAGGAATATAGTTAAAGCCAGAGCTGTAATTCAAAACTACCATTACAATCACTATTGCAATTTTTTCAGTAATTCAAAATTGAATTGCCATTACAATTATTTCGTAATTAAAAATTTAGTTTTAATAATTGCACTATTGGTTGTAGCTTTTCTGAACTTATATGATACCGTGAGAGCGATTCGCAGAATAGGAATGTCTTATTCTTCTTACTACTTCAAATCATTACTTGTTTCAAAAAATTGCAGAAAACAGAAAATCAAGGAATTTGTTTCAATGCGGAAACCGTACGCTGTCAGAAAGTTGCGAGAAAATGGTATCTATTTCATAAAGCATCAGCACTTTTCCAAGAATACATTTAATATAAAATCCAAAACTTACTGTTGACTAGGAGCCACTCCTTCCAATAGCACAATCATCGCACGTCCCACTTGACCAGTTAGGGAACATTCCAATGAAACTGGACGCGCCTTTTTTCGCCATGTGGCCGTACTATTTAGCGTAGTAATCTCCGATTCCAATTTCAGTCCCGATAGCGTGGCCAGTAATCGTGTCTTATGGATTTTAGCCACTCCAAAAACTATCAAACGTGTGCGTTCTTGGGACACTCCTTCAACCAACAACATTTCGCGATGTTGTGGCAATGGTGTGGGAGCACTGGTCAAATCATCTTCTTCGTTATTAAAAGCAGGCTTCTTGTGCTCATTCAAGGAACTTCTTTGCACCACTGTCTTGGTCTCTGGCATGGTGCCATACAACTCTAGCAGTGAATAGATGGTTTTCCAACAATTTGGTGTCTCCAGCAATGGGACTAAGGATGCCATGCCCGCCTTGGTTAAGGTATTTTGATAGTCACCACTTACGCTAGTGGCACAGCCGCCATTTAGCGAAGCCTTTGACTCTGTGGTCATTTTGAGTATGTTTTGCTCATGCAGGGACATGGTGGGACTATCTCTTAGAGGCGAGGAACTTGACTCATTAAGATTGGTATAGCCCAATTTGCCTTTAACCGATTTGCCAGTGGAACGTAGTTTTTGAGCAAAGCTTTGTGGTCGATTTTTGGCATTTGGTGAGGGGGTCAATTGTATAACAGGACGCATACGACCAGCTGCTGCTGGCATTGTGGGCATTGTCTCGTTGAATTTGTCATAGCGTTCGTCAGAATAGCTTTCTCCGTGACCGAATCTTTCCGAAACGGAGGTGAAAGGTAAGATGTCAGTGGGTTCAGAAGCTAAATGGAATAAAAGAATTGTTTAGTTTGCAGTTAAGCATCGAAAGATCTATAAACCTACCCAAACTGCATTCATCCTTTGTCTGACTCTTCTTGCTTAGCTCGGGATGTTCATGGAACTCGTTCTGGGCATCCTTTACATTCTGATACATATTACATATCTGATGCAATAATCTCAGCAAAGGCATATTAACCTGTTCAATGAAACGATAAATTCTCATCAATATTCGTAACCTTTTTTGTCTGGCTCTAATCCTCTTACCTGCTGCGAAATGAATCGCACATTAAGGCTAAAATTGATCACAGTGCTTGTGTGCTTCTTGAGCTGACGTCGCGACATATAGATAACACTTTGTCGTGCCTGATCTACCATGCCATCGGACATTTTCAATACTTCCAATTCAATGCCCACTCGCTCACAGAGAAACAGTGGGGTATCCATCAATATGGAGGCACGACCTCCATTTGATTTTTTATTCAGCTTAGTGGGTTTCTGTGCGGTGTTTTTCTTATCGCCTGCTTCACTGACCACTATGTCCACGCGTATGGAATCAAAGGTGCCAATTAATGACAGATTTGTGCCAAAATTCTCCAGCGAGGAGATGTCAGCATTTGCGAATTTATTAATCATTTGCTGTGGCATTACACCCAGGCAGGTGAGCAACGGTTCAAAGATCAAGTGAGCATCGAGTAGCTTAATCGAGTCCTGCATAATACCACTACGTGTCTGCGGCTGGCCAGGCATCTTGGGCTGAGCGGGTCGAGTGTGCTCTTTCTCAGTAAAATTTCCATGTTCCTTCTTTTTATTATCTTGCTGCTTGGCCATCCAAAAGTAGAGATCTTCCCTGTGATTCTCGGCGCCTAACCAATATTTGTTGATCGAATTGGTGGAACTTAAAGAACCCTCCTGTAAGGCGCCATACTCTGCATAATGAAATGAATTTAGTAACCTAGTTTACAAGAGAAATTATTAAAGTTTTCTACAGACCAAATTCTGGAACTTGTTTCTCCACCAGGTTCGATATAATGGGCAACATTTGTATGCTAGAACGAGATGAATTGCCATGTGAATAATTCGAGGCTTTGCTATGCACTTTGCTCAGACTTTTTTTTATTGGATTTTTGGTTTAGTTGGTTGGTTGGTTGATAAATGGAATGGAGCGGTTATGAAAAGAAAAACAGAGCACAGGCATGATCATTAATTCAAATATGAAACACATACAATGGGTGCATGCACAAAACATAGAACGAACGACTTACCCACGACGCGTATTGTGTATGTTGGGGGATGTCGAGGTGGAGCGATGTGTGGCATTTCCATGTAGACCTGCTTCATGGCCATAGGAAAGTCCTCCATATTGATTGTTTCCTATTTTTTGTGGATGTACGAAAGTATTAAGTATTCATTCTGTGTTATTGAGGAGGGGAAATAATTTTGAACTTTACAATTTTGATACTGCAGTGGAGTTACATACCACATGTACATATGTACAAATATATCGAGAGAGAAAAAAGAGAGGCAAGTACAGATTGCGAAATGATTATAGAAATTGAAAGAGAAGTCGAAGATTTTAGGTCAAAGATAGGTATTACCTAACCCTAACGTATTTGAATCAATACAATTTGTGTAAGAATGCTAAATTTAAATTAAGTTGCATAAATGTACAAAAATTAAAATGAAAAGTTTTTCAATTACATTGAAGTGAATGCAATTCGGGTGGCAGCAAGCTTTGTTGCTGAATGCACCCTGGTCGATTCCCTTCATTGAAGCTCCTGGTGATATACGACAAATCCGATGGCTTGCCGACACAAGAACATGCTACGTACCGTGAGAGAAACATTTACTCTCTAGTTGCAGGCCTTAAATACTCAAGGATTGGCATGCGAATTGTTGATTGTCATGGCGAATGCAAGACGAATTAAATCAAGTCAAAGCTGAAATAAAATATTCTCAGACTGAAAACATTATCACCTTACAACTTTTCCCTTGAGTATCATTCCGATACAGAGTTTTGGTTGGTTCAAATTTCAGTTAAAAATTGTTTGCTTTGTCTTCATTTGTTACAAAGTTGATAGATTTTAAGGAAACCAATGGAATAACAACTGGATTTGGAAATGTGAAGTTGAAATTATGCACATCTTTGTTTGCTTGGTTAGCAATGATGTTCGGGTATACTTCGTTGATGACCACACAAAAGTTCGTCGGAAACAAAACACCGCCTTTACCAATAGTAAGCAATTGCTTGTATACATCTTTGTCTAGATGGATCGTTCAGCAATGCTACTAGCATATGTCAGCTGTAGATTCTTCACATATCGTTGATGATTTAAGGAAAGCGTTTCATATTTCATCGTCAGCGGTCGATTTTGGATTCAATGGTAGACAGTAAACGCCAAACCTTGAATCATTGCGTAGATCTTTCATTTTTTTTTTCGCTCAAAGAACTTTTATTGGTAAAGTATCCTTCAATAACTAGCCTTCTGCTACCCTTTTTTGGCCGCTTTATGCTAGTGTGATATTGGGTTTTAACAGTACTTGGCAGTGTCCATTTGGGCTTACCGATAATGTATAAGTGTTTTAATGTAGGTATTTAGTGAGAAAGTGTAAGAATTTGGTGTAAATGGTGACCTGCTAGAGTCGCCGAGACTTCAGGTCTTTGGGTAAGACTCTCTTTAACCTTCTCCTTTGACGTACACCTTGGATTCTCCGTTTTCTTAACAAGTTTTTAGCCAGTTTGTTGGGGTGGTGAGATAGCTTGTCAAGGTAAACGGCGGCCTGCTTGTTGATAACATCTCCAACCATGGGAACTCCAAGGTCCTTTTCAATATCCCTGGTTCTCAGGTACCATTCAGCTCCCGTAATGCGTCTAAGGATTTTCGCCTGGACCACTCTAATCTTTTTCAGGTGAGACTTCGCCGCGATTCCATAAATTTGTATGAAAAAAAGCTGATTGTTAGCTATTAGCGCATAACGCACTTCTCGTGTAAATGTTGTATTAATCACAAAACTTTTGTGGAAGTGGAATTGAGAATAAGGCTGTATGTCTCTTACACTAATTCGGTAAGGCCATTGGGGCATACACACACAAAGGCTTCTGTCTGTTTCTGCGCTGTCTATTGATTTTTTGCTCGTATGCTGCATGGAATTCCCAAATGGTTATAGCATCGCTGGCATGGAGAGATCGAGGTTTGTTGATTGAAACAGCTGTACGAGGTATGCGAAAGCATAACCTGACCTCGAGCCGGCTAAAACTGCAGGTTTAACTGAAAATAACCTGTTTACCTTCCCCCTTCGCTCAAAAAATTTAACGAATTAGACTAGAAGACGAAAAGTTAAAAAGACTAACTGTCAGCATAACCTGACTAAGGTGTAGGACATCAACATGCTTTCTGACCTTATTATTCAACTCGCAATAGGGAAAAACTGCTACTATTGCTACTTCAATTAAAGGTTTGCTTAACTAAATTACCGATTAATCTTCTTCAATTTCGCATTTCATAATAATTTCGCTCACTGTACACGTGGAGATCTAAAGCTAATTCAAAATAAATTTTAGGGGATAGAGTATAGCCAGAAAGAAAGTATAGTTAAAGAGTAAATATTGTAATAGTATAATGCAAACGCACAAGCATCAAACAATTCATGAAGTTGTGAACACTTAAAGCATTTGGTAGATGGGAAAATAAAATAAAAAGATAGTCAGTGAGAGAGTGGAAATAGGAAAATAGTGGGTAACAGTACAATCAATTTCAACATTCAAACAATTCACTCAACACAAGGAAAACACACGCCTACAAACTATACATCAAATCACTAGGTTATAACAAAAAGGAGAGCTAACTGAACCTGAAGGTGCAGCTAGTGAGAGAGAGAGAGAGAGCGTTAATCAAAAAAATACCAATGTGAGTTCGATGATGCTGTGTTTGCCCAAGTAATAAAGCATTCTCACTCTCTTCCGGATTCTCGCCGACGCCAGCATAGGCGCCCAATTCAACATCACCTTCACACTCATCCGCCTCGCATTCCTCCTCGTTTTGGGGGAACGAGAAGGTTACATTGATGGGACGCGCCAGTTTATTCTTGTACTGATGCTCAAAGAGAATGGGATTGTAGAGGGTATTCTTCCATTGACGACTGAGTACGATGATGCCCTGACGCAGAGTGTTTAGATGAGGCACATCGCCTTGCTTGAAGATTTGTTCGATGCGTTGTACACCCTCGTCTAGGACTAGCTTTTGCATAATATAACACAACTGGCAGCTGGGATCCTCTTGCAGGGTTTTTGATAACAAGGTGTAGTTGTTGGCATAACGACTCTGTGAAGAATTGTACAAAAATAGATTATTTTCTTCCAACGAATCAAAATATGATTTGGCTTACCTTTTTGATTTTGGGATTTCTTTGTATCTTTTCATTCTCCATGGCATCAGCCATCAGACAGGCGGCCACGGCTGTCTGTCGAGTGTGCAGAGCCTTACAAAGGGCCACAATTTTGATGGCCAAACGATTGCTGGGATTCATCCAGGCGGTAATGGCAGGCGAGGCTGTGCTCAACAGATTCCAATCGAGACGCGTCAAATCTATCTTTCGCGTAATGGGCACACAGGGTGGAGCCGCAAAATTCAACCACACCGACTTCAGTTCAATGACACAGGAGGAAGTCTTGTCCGTCTCCTTGACATTGGAGAGTACCTTGTCATAAGCATCCTTAGGCTGATTACCATTGGCTTTTTGAGTTCCAGATGTCTGATTGGCATTCGCGGCACCCTTTTCCACATCCTCTTCATTGGGTTTAGGTGTGGATTTTCTTTGTTCTGCTGTGTTGGTATTGGAATCACTTACTATGATATTATCCAAAGCATGCTGAAACTTTTCTTTGGGCGTCTTGGGTGTGGGCGGTTTCTTGGTAATCATACGCCAGGCAGCCTCTGCCTTGGATGTGGCTCCACCATCATTGGCACTTGCATTGGCATCCACCAAATCGTTGAGTTCACCAGCCCCAGCCATTTCTGCCAGCTCTTCCTTGCTATTCTCAGATTTCTCAAAATGTGAACGCTTTACAATCTTCACTCCCACACCCTCCAGGCCGCACTCAAACATAATGTAGCCAATACTCTCTATACCCGTACTCTCCGGCATTTTGAGGCACTCGAAGAGCACCTTACTCTTGTGCTCGGGTATGGCTGTGACTATAATAGGACATTCCTGGGCACAGGATTGCCCCTCGGTCTTCAAACGACGCAGCTGAGCATGGGCACGTCCTATATCCAAAGTAATGACCAACTCCTCCAGCTGTTTCTCCGAGGTTTCAATCAGTATGGGTTCACCTTGAACATTATCCGGCCTGGTCTGGGAGGAGAGATGCGCTAAAAGAGCCCGTGTACCCTTCATTATGCCACCCTTCTTGTTGCTATTTCCCGACTGCACTGCCTGTTGTATGTACACATTGTGCATGGAAGCTCTTGTGGTTTTACCCAAATGGAATTTGGTGGAAATACCCTCCATGTAGAACGTAAGCAGCGATACACAGCTCAAATCTTGTACATTATCCAAGGCAGCCACCGAGATAATCTCCTCCACTATGGAAGATTGTAGCATGGTAATGCTGACCTTGGGCAAAACAATTAGACCCTGAGTCTTGGTGGAAATACTCTCCTCATAGACATCACTGAGAAAAGAATCTCCGGGTCCCTGTAGATGACGTTCTGTGGTGGAGCGTTTCGAATTGGAATGCACTTGGGACCAATAGCTGAGGCTTTGATCTCGCTTTAGTATATTATCGTTGTTCACTTTCGCTATGCACGAGGTGTGTATGAAATTTACTACAGAGAGTAAGTGCATCGATTGTATGGTTGGTATGGCGGCCTCAACCATGCTGGAAGTAGAAAAAAAGAAAGAAGAGTTTAGTATATGCTGGACAGTGATGCCTTTTGGGTAGAGATACACCTCAAATCTATCCCTTTTTAGAAGAAAAGTTGGAAAAATCTGAACAGTTGGCGTTGCAGGCGCACAATTCGGTTTTTAGTTAAATTTAATTACAGTTCAACTAGTGGCGCAGTAGGCGGTCATTTCATCTGACACCTCAGCATTCATCTTTACCTCGTTTAACGGCCTACTTACTTAACGGCCATACTATATTTAGCAAACAGTTTCACTTAACGTCCTGTTTTACCTTGGCCCCAAAATAAATTTCTCAAAAGTTTCCAAAACAATCAAAAAAGAAAGTTACGAATTAGCTCTGCTTAAGTTTGCGAGTCCTGTTAAAAGAACTAATATGTACAGGCATTAAAGTAAGAATATACTATGTTCCTAGTTATAGTCACAAATGCCACAAGAAAAAGCCAGTAGCTTATTGCTTGAAAAAACATAGCTGAAGGGAGAAGCTGCAAGCTCCGATGTAGACAATGCAAATGAATACCCAGCCGTGTTAAATAAGATTATCAACAATAGTGTAATGTAGCTGACTGGAAAAGGATAAATTCGTGAATACTTCGACATTACTTTCCGATTCCAAAGCTTCTGGTAAGGAGTCGATAAAAAGAACCCATCAGTAATTTGGCTTACCAAAAGGCATGGATGATCTAATTAATTTGAGGGATTGTTTTCAGAAATGTTTGTGTCCTAAGGTAAGGGAATATTTGCTTTTCCAAAATCACATCTTCCCCCCTACCGTCCTACAAGATTCGACCGAACACATAAAACTATAATTTTTACCAAAGAATACAACGGCAATTATAGAACCAATGGAGGATCAAGGTGCAATTTCTAGGTTCATTTTTTGCAGAAAATATTTCGATAACTTTTTAAGAAATTCAGCATAACAAATGATAGAAACTTTCATAAGAATCATTAAAATGCTCTGGAAACAACTTTGGCCTGACTGCGTAAAGGCCTCATCATCACAGATTGATGACTTATCTAATGCGGGAAACCAAAATGTTGACCAGCACTGCACGATCAAGGCACAGAGAAAACGATTTAGCTATTGAAAGAGAAGCGTAATCCAGAGCAAGAACACAAATATCTCCAAATATACATTCATGGGGATTCGCCTAATGAAGTAACTCGTCGTGACGCTATCTTTGATACATCGAAAAGAGAAATAGTCCAACAATTGCAGCAAATATTACACGAACACAATGAGCTCATCAAACTGTTTACGACTTCGTTGTCGTCTTCGACTTCGTTTGTTTAAAAAATGTGGTAAATGGGAGGTGAATATTAAAAGTTACAAAAACTCCAAGAATTTAATATGAGATGGATTATCTTAAAAGTTTGAAAAACTGCAAATGTAGATGGGTGAATTTGGATCTCTCGGTACAAAAAAAAACACGAAATTTTGAAAGTTTTCTTTAGGAAGTTTTGATTATCATTAAGTTTTAATAAAATAGGGTCGTATCAACAAAAGGAGAGCATTACCTAGTAAATATCATTTTTTGTCGATCTGTCCGCTTTTTGTGAAAAGCAGTTGGCATCACTGATGCTTCTCAACAAACTTCAATTAACAAAAACAACAACTAAAAACCTTGAAATGTTTTTTCTGGGAATTAGCTTACTCTGCTTGGTGTTGCCTGCGTTATTTGAGGCCTACCCCTTGTCCGAACCATTAAACTATCCAGACCTAACAGATGGGCTAAGCGATGCAGAAGTTCAAGCTAGCTTAAATGATTTGTCTCTAGATGATCTCAATACGTTGGACAAGCTGTTAGATGACAATCGAGTTGACGATGCAGGTACGTACTTAAACTTTGGACAAACTCTTCTCTATTCATAGCTTACATCTTTCAAAGAAAGCAAGAGCAGCGCGTCATAGACCAAGCAAGAACTCAAGGCAACACCACAACTACGACTTGGATATGAGTACCGTTGATGAGGGCTCTTTAGGTGAAGATGGCTGTCGAGATGAGGAGGATGAGGGTAAAGAAAAGGAGCCAAAGGACATGTGTACAGATCGGCCCAAGTCCACAACCCTAAGATGCGCTACCAAGAAACCCACCTCTACCACATGTGCCAGCAACGAAGAACGATCCAGCACCAAAAGTTTTAATCCTTGCAAGAAAAAGTTGGGTGTTTTCATGGATGATGATTTTAATCCCGAGAAATCAAAACCCAAGAAAGCCAAATTCAAATCTCAAGCAAAAATCGAGAACGTTTGCGATGCGGATGATGTGGATTGCTTGCAAAGAAATCTCGATAGACTTCAGCAACAGCAGCATCAAGATCAATTTGAGAATTATGACAGTTCTTCCTTGGAGGGCATTGAACAGCTGGCAGATCAAGTTCGACATGCTGAGGTGCCACCCTTGAAACTTCCAAGCGAATGGCAAGAAAAAGATGAACTAACCAACAATATGTTTAGTAAGGACTACACATCCAATGACGAGCAGCTACCGTATGAACGTCATAAACTCTCTAGACTAGAACAACAGAAAAAGCGTAAGGAAGCCGAAGACTTGGACTTTCCTGTTTTAGAAAAAGAGGAGATTGACGGTGACAGGTTTGCACCTTAAATACCCAAGTACACATACAAATCGTTTTTCGCTTCCATTTTTGTAGTTTTATTGCCAAAAATGCGCGCGATCCGCCACGATATCTAATCGAAACCAATAATGGAGGCTCCATACAAAGCGACGAAGAGAATGGTGAACGTCGTTTGCTAGAGGATCAGAGTCAAAGTGAAATGTTAAACTTGGAAAAATATGAAACTCGGGACGAGGAAACGGAACTGGAAATCAAACGCAGTAAGCGTGAAAATGGGAAATTAGATGATGCACCCGAGGTGAGTAAGGTATGTGTGTGTGAAATAAGTAGACTTTTTGTTTTCTGATCTATAGAATGCCAAGGAAAGTTATTTAAAAAAACTAATGGACTCATTTCCACGTGATCAAGGAAGTCAAAGTAATGTCAATGTGGCCCTAATAGAAGCGGAAAGTGCGCATTTGCGGGTGAAACGCAGTTGAAGTTTTTATTGTTTAAACTTGCAATTATTTTTGGCAATAAAAAAAATATATATATATTTTATAATAAATGTTGCCCAAGAGTTTGTTAACGGGCAGTTCTAGGCTCGTTAGAAACTTTAGCCTCAAAGCTTAAGCATGAACACCAAAAAGTTTGGCTTTCTGTATCGTCTGTCTAATTTTGCTTAAGCGTGATTCATGGGCTCTTTGCAGGTCATTAGCAACTGCTTAAAGCTGTGATTACATCATGGAAAGTAACGTTGTGAACACTCACCTTTTTCGACCTCGAGCGCAGGTAAACTCGTTATTAATTAATCGCTCATGTTTTGTTATATTCTGCAAACTTACTATATGTTCCTTTGTTTACAATGCTTTACTCTCTCGCTCTCTCGTAATAATTGTTGTTGGTACCATATTTTATTTGTTGACTGTTGCTGCTTATTGAAAGAGACGAGCAACTTCTGTCGCGCTCGTGCCTCCGACGAATTTTAAACGCAGAACGCTTGCTGCTACTCCGACTGGCGCCGCTGACCTTAAGCAGCAGCTCCGACTTGCTCTGCTGAGCGCAAGCAGCGAAAAGCAAAATGACAAAAAAGCGTTAACCGACGACAAATGGCGCTCTTTGCTTTTTGTCAGAGTTTTGTTCTTGCTTTGACAGCGAAACTTATTGCAGTTTTTTAAACACTTATCGATCTGCTCCCCATAGTTGGGTATTCTTGCGTTTCAAGAAGCTTCTCAAGCACTGCCTAATTTTTCATCTTCATCCTGGTCAAGGGTAAGCTTAAGTCCTAATTAAAATTGACAAATAGTTTAGACTCTTCGCCCATCCCATGCAACATTTTGGGAATCGGTTTGGTAGTCTATTTGATTCGTTGTCAAACAGCGTTCTTTCCATATAGCGAAGATGCAGGTCGCTTAAATAAGCGTGGGTAATTCTATTTTCCAGTTGGATGCAATAATTCGGGGTGCAGTTTGCGAGCCTAAACATTTTCTTGATGAAGAAATTTTGCAGCCTATTCGCTTCTTCGAAGTTGGAAGATCACCATACGGATCTACTGACGGCCTGGTACAGTTTCCACTTAGCTCCAAGTCCACCTCTGTTTCGGAAGAAGTTTCCCCACGTGGCGTTACATAACTGAGCACATCCGAGGTGCTTTTAAAAGAATAAGTTTCGGCGTGAATATAATTCATAGGTACTTAAATTCATTTATCACCTTTATATAATCACCTTTACAGGCCTTCTAAATATTAAACGAAAGTAGCCTAACTCCTACCTCAGACATTGCTTCTTCATTCCATACAATCGTTTTTTAACCTTAAAAACCGCTTGCAAGAAGTTTGTCATCCAAGTGAATACGCCCATCATTTTCAATTTATATGCTAATAATGCTTAGAAAGTTCCTTAAAGCAGCTTTAATGTCTACGAAGAACGTATTTTTTTTTTTTTTGCTTCAACTTTAGTTGCACAGCTGCTGTCAGATTGTAGATGTTATCCATTGTGGAGTATTTCGCTATAAGTCCCGCCTGGAATTCGTTCTTCTTATCCATTGCATTCACCCAATCTGCCAATCGCTGATTCAAAACTAACATCATTATCTTTAAACACGCATTTTTAAAAGACATAGTCCTCCAGTAAGTTTGCATTTCCTTTTGTACAAATGGGAAGTAGAATACTAGTTTGAAATTCCTCATAGCTGTTAACTTCATTGTAGATTTTTGTAAAACACCCAGCTAGCTTTCTAAGAAATTCTGATTATACAACATTCCATCGATATCGGGTCCTTTTTCGGCTTTGTTTTGCCCACCAGCATTGCCATTATTTCTACTTCTGTTATTGTACTTACCGTTGCAAGCCCTCCAGCAGTAGTGGTGTGAGAAACACATTCAATTGTCCCTTCAATCTGGCCACTACCGATGTACAAGCAGCTCCTCCTTCGGCCTGTAGACTCATAAACTCGCCATCATCAAAACCATTTGTAGTCTTATCCGTTTCCTCCTCTTTTAGCAGCACACTCGGATCCCAGGGATGTGATTTAGGACCACCAATAAATGTGGCTGAACTATTACTGCCCGTGGTATTTTCATAGCGTGGCACCACTTTGATCTCACGCCAGCATGAGTATAAATCGAAATGTGGTAACATTTTGCTGCCTATATAGGTCAGGCCACCATCCTCGTTCTCATGAAACAGGGGCGTAGAGAATACATCCGGTCCCAGGGGAAACGAACAGCCATTCCAATTGAAACACTTGACCTGTGACAAATGATTCAAATAGCTGGCCATCAGCAGAGGTGAATCTATGATGGGTCGATTGACCTGTTGATGTAGATTGACTAAAGCCACATCCTCTTGCGAAGACATGGCGGAGATGAAACTGTTCGACGAAAGCGAGGGAGTACCCGATGAAGAGCCTCGTGAATCCGCCTAAATGAAGAAAAAGAAAATTGATTACAATTATAATTAAATTTAAAGAAGCTACAACTAGGGTGGCAAAAGCTAAGATTTTAAAAGTGCAGACATGCAAAATGTACCCTAAAGTTGTACCAAACTTAATACAATTGCAGTACAAGAATGTACCAAAAAGCAAATTGGAAACAGGATTGCTAACATAAGAATACAGAGGCTACTTGTTAGAAATTTGTTTGTTTTTCTTTTTGATTTGTTTTGGTACTAAGAACTACTCACATCATGAACAAAATGTCGATACTCAGGTCGTGATGAGATATTTGTAATTTTTCTTATTGGTGTGGCAAGACCATGTATACGTCTCGCGTCTTCATTCTGGATGAGTTTTTGTTTTGATTATTGTTTGAATTTATTTTTGTATATTTTTTTTAAGATGAATTTGAGGAGAGGAATAGAATTTAGGTGTGGTTTACAGTAGTTGTAGATTATTTAAAATGTATATTTAGCTTAGAAAGATAGAGAGAGAGAGACTTAAGCATGCATGGACGGAAGTTATCTGATTTGTTTGTTGCTGCAAAAGCTATGTATGTATATATAGACCTAACATAAAGAAGGATTCACTTATGTTTACTGTAGAAACTTTACCAATTCTGTGGTGCTCTGTGGACGCTTGGGTAAGGTTTTGTTATTGCTGTCAGGTGCATGAATCTCCAGATCACTGCGATATGTGGGCAGGGTATGACTTCCATTCTCATTTTGCGCTCCAATACTGCAAGAGTACAACATTTTTATTTAGCCGTAAAAGAAATGCCTTTTATTTGCTTACCTCAAATCGGAGGAGAAACGCTTTTTGCCAGATAAAATCACAGATCCACTATTGCCACTATTCCGCTGCTTTATCGAACCCCGCTGGGACATGACATTCGATATATCCTCCTCGGCGGAGAAGAACATCTCTGAGGGGTTCTCTGAGGTGAGCGAAATGGTGCGCTGCACTTCACGGGGCAACTGATCGCATCCCAGTCCTTGAGTTTGTAAAGCTATATCGGCAATTTCAAATTCCAAGGGATGTGAGTGAGGAGCAGAGTGTGACATTTCATCGGGCATCTAAAAAGCGATTAAATATAGGTTAGATCAGTCTAGGGTTTATTTATCTTAACATTTTACCTCATGCTCATCATCCAGCGCCTCGCCCGTCAGTCTTGAATCGGAGATGCTTGTCTTGGGTGGCGATACACGTAATCTGTGCGAGTCTGAGCCACGTCGATGACTGCCTGCCACCTCCACGCCGGCCTCATGCTGTTGCATTTGCAGTTTCTTTGAGGGACTATCAAGAAGTCGGGCATAGGGCACCTCTACAGAAGTCTGACGTGTACAGGTATATCGTTTACTGCGTCTTTCCAATGTATTTGGTGAGCCAATGCTTTCGCGTGACTTGTGTCGATTGCTTAGTTCTGGTTTCTCCATGGTGTTGACAGAACTGCCTCCAATTTTGAATTTGGTGCCATCTGGCAGGGTACTGAGTTCCGATTTCTTTAGGCTACCATTGCGCAACTCGCCAGCGGGTCTATAGAGTTTGCCTTTGCCATTAAAATCAGCTGCATCGTACAGAGAGACACAGTGTAGACTGTAGGGAGGGGTATGGAAGACTAGTTGACCCTGATGGAGTATGCTTTCGCCGAAGCCAAAGTCTTTGTTGTTGTTGATGATACTGGAGGAAGAAAGAGTCCTTAATTTAATAATTGCATCAGAGAAGAAAGAAGGAGAAGAAGGTAGAGCGAGGAAGAAGAAAAACAACAAAAAAAGAAAGGAAGAAGAAAGCCTGGAAAAACGGTTAGTTTTATATAGAATATATAGTAGAATCAGACAAGAAAAGAGGATAAGAAAGGAAGAACGTAGAAGACAGAATGAAGGATGAAAGCAAGACTGAGGAAGAATTAGGAAAGAAAAGAAGGAAGAAGAAAAAAAAGAGGAGGAGGAAGAATTTGTGGGAAGAAAAAGAAGGAGAAAGAGGGGGAAGAAAGTGAACAAGGTGTAAGAAGGAGGAATTTGTAGGAAGAAGGAGAAATAATGAGGAAAATCGAGGAAGAAGGAAAATGAGGAAGAATCAGAAAAAGGAGGAAGGTTGAGGAAGAAGGAGAAAGAAAAGGTGCAACAAGTAGAAGACAAATCAACAGAAAAAAGATGGAAGAAGAAAGGCAGAAAGAACGGCAGGAAGAACGGCTAATTTAATATAGAGGCTAAAAGAATCAAATAAAATAGGAGGAAAGGAAAGAAAGAAGGTAGAAGACAGAATAAAAGGAAGAAGACGGAATAAGGAAGGATTCAAAAAGGAAAAAGAGAGGAAGGTATCAAAAAGTGGAGGAAATAAGAAATTTGAAGGAAGAATGAGTAAAAAGAAGAAGGAAAAACGTGTAAGAAGAAGGAAGTTGTAGGAAGAAAGAGGAATAGTGAGGAAAATTTAGAAAGAAGGAGGAAAAAGAACGGAAGAAGGAGAAAGAATGAGGAAAAAGAGAATGAAGCATCATAAGGGAGGAAAACGGAGGAAGAATGAGGGTGAAGAAGGGAAAGAAGGTATCAGAAGAGGGTCTTCGTAGGAAGAAAGAGGAAGAAGGATAAATAATGAGGAGGAAAGAAGCATAACTGAGGAGGAAAAAGGTAGGAAGGACCGTAGGGGAAGGAAAAAGATAGAAAGGACATAAGAGAAAGGAAGAAGGTGGAAGGACAAAAAAGTGCTGGAGTAAACGAAGAATTAAGCGAGAAAAAGACCGCAGAACGATGTGAAAAAGAAGATGGAAGCAAGCCGGAAGGAATGAAGAAAATAAAAAAAATCAGAATAAAGGAAGAACAGAGAACGAAAAGTGATAATCTATTATCAAGAGGGTTCAAGAAGCACAAAAAAGGAAACTAAAAGGAAAAGTAAAATGAAATGAAAAACGAAAGAGAATAGAAAGAACATAGGAAAGATAGAAGGAATGAAGGAAAGAAAGAAATAAGAAGGAAGGAGCAAACAAAAGAGGATCTGAAGGGGAAACAAAGAATTTAGGAATAAAAAATTGGGAACGAAGAACAAATGACAAAACCAAGTCGAAGAAGCAAAAACTAAGCCAAAAAGTAATGCAAAATGAATGAAGACAGAAAAGAAGAGGTACGGAAGTAGAGGAAACATAAAGAAGGCAAAAAAGGTGGTTAAAGGTAGATTAGACGGTTGGAAAGTTTATAAATAAAGAAAAATTTAAAAAGAAACAAAGCTAGAACCAACAGCATCCAATAAATACTCACAAATAGCGTGCAATATTATAATTATCAAGCACATCCTGGGCCGTGGGCTTGAAGAACTTCTGACCATTTCGATTGCCGCCAAAGAAGGCACAGCCGCCTATGCAGCCACAGCGAGAGATTTCGGTGCTCGAGGACAAGGCACTGCCATTGTTGGACCACAAAAACCACAAACGTTTGAACTGGGCATCGTGTTCACGCAGAAAACTATTTTTGGAAGAAGTAAAACAAGATAAGAACAAGTACAAATATTTTCAAATGGTCTCCCTACTTGTGCTGCACCAGATGCAGTTCATGATCAGGTATGGGCAAGGCCGAGGCTCCCTCCAGCAAGATGGGACCCAGTGAAGTGCAGCCCACTTCCACCCAATTCTCACTCAATTCCGACGTTTCGGGAGTGCGCTTGACATGCGGCTCTGAAAAGCTATCGCGCAGTTTACGTGTGGCTTCCTCACGAGAATCGCGACGCTGTGAAAACGAATTTGAGCTACGTTTGCCCGCTCGGCTATGATGTGGTTCCTGGGACTTGAGAGAGTCTTGATCGGCACGTCTTAGCTTGCCCGAACGATTGCTGCCCGTTGTATTGGTGTTGTAGGAGGAACTGGTAGCATGCAGCATAAATAAACGCAGCAATATGGAAGGCAGTAAACCCGAAATACCCGACTTAACGCGTTGACCATGCAAATTACAATTGGCCAGACGTATGGGTGAGATCCAGGCATGCAAGGCAGTACCACTTTCTATAAGATACACATCCACAGCATCCACTGAGACGCGCGTCATTTTATACTTGATATCCTCTGACGAGGGACATTTGTATTTCTTTTCCTCTTTGGTCTGAGGACATAGATTACTGGGTACACCATGATGACAGTTACGCACTGTTTTCGGTGACTTGAGGCAGTTTTCAGGATCAATGGCTAGCAGTATAAGAGTCTCCAGGCCGGTAACCACATTCACCAGTTGTGGTAGAGTGAGTTTTCCTGTTAGTTTACCCAATTGAACTTCCACCAGCCAGGAGTATTCCAGAGTATCCTCATCCAAGGCACAACCTTCGTTACTAAACATGGCATGACCACGCACCTGAACCGCAGAGAGCAGTAGATGACCCTGTTGTATGTGCTGTTCCCGCTTCTGACGCTGCAACGTGTCCGAGGTGAGCAAATAGGAGGGACTAACCAAAACCTGTAGGGTAGTCTCATGATATCGCTTGTTCATTTCGAAACCAAAACGTTCTATTAGCACCACGGGACAGGGAGGGTCGTCGTCATTGCAGTTTTTCATCACATGAGCTTGTATATCGTGCACAATGACTGAAACCATGACCTCCAAGGGTCGATAGAGGCGAGGATCAAAGGGTTTTCTCTTCTCATCGGGCGGTTGGCACTCCGATATTGATTTATTAGCCATTTCCTTATCCTTGGCCATCAACTGATCCTTGGGATTGGGTGCGGCTGCATTATTGGCTTCCTTAAGATTCACATTCGACTGCTCCATATCGGTAAAACTTTGATCTTCACCAAATATGTTCTCCTTAAGGTGTATAAAATTGCGCAATACATTGCCATAGGCCATCAGCACGGAGCTACCTATTTCCAATTCCACGGTGACATGATCTGCCGGCAGGGTACCCGGATCAAATTTACTAAACTGCTCGGGTGGTTGTTGCCAATTGCTCACAGGTGACTTCCTTACTTTGGGTATCCGCATGGGACTCAGTAGTATCTCCTCCTTTTCGGGTGTGGTAATATCCGCTTGTGGATCAGGTCCCAGTGGTGGTACAGGATGATAGACATACTGAATGGATAAGGCCAAAATGGGTACAGCCCAACAATCTATCCAACCAGCACCACGTTGACAAATCTTACGCCATTTCTTGGTATACAACTCGGGACGTCGTATTAGCTTACCCTCGCGGGTCAACAGTCTTGCATTCTCATCTATGGCTAAAACTATGGGACGTGCCGATGACACCTCCGGCACATACAAACTCAAATCCAAGCCCTCGCCGTGTATCCAAAACTTGAGGGTAACCGTTTTGGGCAGGAAATCATCAAAGGGCAGGGCAAAGCTCATCTCAAAGACATCACCGCAAAAGGCCAAATGATTGTTCTCCTGATTGGCACTGCTGCAATCGATCCAATTGTACTCATTGCACAGCATAAGGATCTCAAACTCGTGCAGGCGTATATTGAAATTGCAGGTGTACGGCACAAAGCTTAAGATATCAGGCCTGGCCTTGTTGGCCCAATCTTCGATGAGATCCTGAAAGAAGCACTTGTGCTTGTACACTATAAAAGCACTCGTTTTACAGCCCGCCAGCGAGATGTTCCAATCCTGCGGAGCATTCCATTTGGTGGGATAATGTATTCTCACTTTATACTCCAGGGATTCAAATTCCGCCAGACTGCGATACTGTAACGAAGTGGTAGCCTCCACATGAAACAATTGTCCCTGTATCTTAGAGGTATAACCATCCTGGAGGGTAATCCAGGGTATGGTTAACTCCACATAGGAAGCGGCGCCCACAGTTATATGCATGGCATTTGTCTCCTTATCCTTGGAGAAGAGTATGTCTATGGTGGCCTCATTCAAAACACACAAAGTCACATCGAAACTCTGATAACTGCGCAGCTCTCCAGGTTGTGGTGTGGGCGTCACTTCGGCTTCTTTCCAATCCGAGGGATAAAAGTATTTATACAAATGATCACGTTGACGATCCGCCCAGGGACCATAACTGAAATCTGTACCCTTCAAACATCTGGCATTGATACCCCACACCGGAGGCGAAGGTTCCACCACATCGCCATTGGGTAGCATAATTTGTACCGGTTCCTCGGGCACCACACCCGGTTCATCCATGTAGAAATACAAATCCATTTGATTTGACATCATCACCACAAATCCTTCACCCATATAACGCGGAGGTTCATCTATCAAGCCCGTATATTTAGGACTGGGACAGAATAATACCTTGGCATTCTCCACCTTGGCCTTGACAAAATGCATGAAATGATCCAGGCGACATACCGCAGGCTTGGTACTATACGTACAGTGTGCTTCCTCCATGGATATGGACAGGGTGGTGGGCGTTAGGCGATTACCAAACACAAAACGTCCCGAACAAATATCGATTTTTATCACTGGTATCAAATCCCTCCAGGTGGTAGCCTGCATAGCCTCCGAGTTCTTGACCGCATTCACGCGTTGACTTTGTCGTGCATTCTCCAGATTCATATTGTGCTCCTTCAACTTATTCCGCTCCTCAGTGCTTATCACATCTGTGGGTATTAATAGCGAGGGTTCTAAGCCAAACGTCTTCTCCAGTACATCATACAAGTCGGAACGATTGTAGATATGCAATTCATAACCATTGAGCTGTACCGAAAGTCTTGTATCGGAATGAGAGAGATCTATAAAAAAAAGGAAAGCAAAATTAATTGTCGTATCCTTTAATAAACTTAACAAACTTACCTTCAGATACATCCTTGGGCACATAGGAACGCCACCAGCGGAATATGAAATAACCATCTTGCACACGCATTGTGTAATCGTAGGTTATGTAAACAAAATCTCGAAACATGATCTTGCCAGCCAAGGGATTCAGGGCCACAGACCCAATTTTGAAGTAGGCACCCTTGATGAACCAGCGATTGGCTATTTTGGTTATTATCATGCCAAATACACGGGAATTGTAGAAAGTAATATAGGTGACCCATATTATGGTGGTGAAGAGCGATAGAAGAAGCCATATCTAAAAAGAAACAAGCGGGGAAAAATAAGGTTAGGATTTTTATGTAAAAAGTAGAATGTTGGTATTTCAATTTAATTTCGAAAAAAGGATGTTAGAGTTAAAAACTATCATTTTGAACTCTTGAAAAATATTCTTACTTTCATATCCATTGGATCTTTATAAAATATCCATTTGATCCTTTCAAATATCCAATTGATCTGAATGACGTATCCCATAGATCTGTTATTAATAACCTTTTAATATCAATTTGATCAGAATCTCAAAAGGAAAAAGTGAATATAGGCCCATTCCTAAAGTTGTTGAACAATTAATGGCACATCAAATAAGCAGATTTCTGACAGATAACTCATTATTTAGCAATAAACAGTCTGGTTATAGAATACTTAGAAGCTGCACCACAGCAATATTAAATACCGGGGCCTTTGCATTATGAGAATATGTTTCAAGTTTCAACTGGCTGCAAATCGACATTAACATTTGAACTCGTCCAACCTTGTTTGAACCGAGTTTTAAATAGGGAAAATATCAAACTTCATATTTCCAACTCACACACCAAATTTCCAGTTTATAGTTTAAGTAAATTTTGAAATATGGTAAACGTCTAACACCTACATTATAAGCCTTTAGACCATTTTTTCAATCAAAGGGTGTGAACCAGAACCATTTTTGTAGTGGTTCAATTGGATGGTTCGAAGCTGGGAGATTGTCTAACTTCATAGTTCCAGGCTACATAGCAAATTTTAAGTTCTTAGCTTAAATAACTTACCGGAACAGCTTTGAAACCCGTTCTAAAACCAGCAAAATATTCAACTTCACATTTTCAACCCACAGACCAAATATGAATCAAGTTCCTAGCTTAAAAAGCTTTTGAGATATGACTCTGAACCATTGGTGAACCGTTTTTGAACCAGTCAAATATTTAACTCTACATTTCCAACCTACAGACCAAATTTTAAGTTCGTTGCATAAACAACTTCTGAGATATGGCTCTGAACCACTTTTGAACTGGTTCGAAAACGGTGCTAAACTACTAAAACATCTAACTTTATAATACCAACTTATAAACCAAATATATACCAAATTTCAAGTTCGTAAAGCTACTAATAGCTGCTAACTTTATACGTACCAAACGACATATCTCCGCGCGGAGATATGTCACTTTAAGACGACATATCTCCTACATTTGAAACTATGTTATGTCGCCATGCCATTTAAAAATATGGTCGATTTGACTGAATCGCGAATGCGATTTTTTATTGATAGTTGTTCTAACTTCTTCATCATCCAATCTGGGAATTGGCGAAACCTCCCCATTTTAGCCCCTTGTTCAGTCCGAAAAAGTTTAAGCAATATGCAAGAAATATATTGTTGAATACAAGTATTGTCCATCGCAAGACATTAATTTTTTCGCATTTTTCTAGCAATTTTTGGATACCACGAATCAATCCAATTTTGGAGTTGTCATATTCAAAAGTTTGACTTTTTGAAAAACTATTTAGCGTTGTTTTTATGTTTTGGACTCTTTGTGTGATGGGGTTGGGGGAGGGGTCGACTACCAATTTTGGAGTTGTCATTAAAGCGAGGTGTCCACTAAACGTGGAAAATTACTCAAAATGTTTGAGTAAAGAGCGCAATCGATTACGTTTCGCAGATTCTTAACGAAGGTCAAAACTGCCGCTATCAACATGACAATTGAAATTTTGCTGTCGATTATCTTTTCAAAGTAACCTTCCTCTCGGCTACTAGTGTTCTTCGGCGGTCGGTTGCGCCCGAGAAACTTTTAATCAATGGCTCTGGATTCCGTCAAAGAAGGTTAATCCAAAGGAATGCCACCTGCGCTACAGATGGAATTTTGGTGTGCTGGTAACTGCTTAGAAATCCAAGTGTCACTTGTCTGCCAAGTCCCACAACTCGCTCTTATCTTTCACTGCGTTTATTAAATTAAGTTTATCAACATTAGAAAATGCCTGTGATCGCCGCTTTCTGGCAGATTCTTTTTTTTGGTGCGCTCATTTTGACTATGTTTGTGCTTCTTACTTACAATTCCGTGCGAAATATCGATTCGATTCGTTCTCTCATAATTTCGCGCGAAATGAGGCGTTAACAGCACTTTACTCGCTACGTAATTGTTAACAGAATGTAGTGGCAATACGTAGTCGTTTTTCGTGTCAAGTTGAAACTGAATACGGAATCGCGACACGGAAAATTTACGCAGCAGGTTGTTTGATATGGAGTTTTTCATTACGCGGCCATTTCGCGTCGAGTGGTCACCGCGCTTAAGTATAAAGTTTTAAGTACATATCTATATATTTCGTTCAGTTTCTTTACTTTCTTATCTTTAGGAAGAAACGTTTTCTTATCTCCAGAAAGAAACGCATACTTATCCCAACTGAGAAATGATTTAACTAATTTGTAAATCTTGGTCTTTTAGTTCAATTTTAACAATGTATTGAACTTAACATATGTAAGAGTGCGTGCGCTTTCGAAAATATTCTAATGACAACTGAAACTGAGAGAAGAAGCCAGCGACTTTTATCCCGCTCGACCCTTTTCGAGCGCGCCAATTGTAGCGTCGTTCTTGCTGTCTACTCCTCCCACTATTCTAACTTAGGGATATATTACACGCTACTACTTCATTCACAATTTCAATTTCATTTCATTTCCTAACTTAGAGACATTTTCTTATATGCAGGGAGAAACGCTTTCTTGAATCTAGGAAGAAGCGCTTTTTTATCCCTTAGATGGCACTTCATATCGATAATTGATAGTTATTGAAGGAAACAAAGTTTGCATACTTTGAAGGGCATTACACGTGTGTACAAACGTAGTATTTGTCTCCATTCGCTTGGGCTCGTGCACTGCAAACTATGCCTAATATGATTCGCTAAGGTGTCATTGCCAACATTTGCTTCAGTTGTTATCCTGGAATTTTTTCACTCATTATTATTTTTAAGCTCAAGCTTATGACTGTACCACCTTTTGCTATGCCATAGCGGCAAGTGTCGTAAACTTATGCTAAAGTTTTATATAATAAATGTAAATTAGTTTTATTTTAAACACAGTTCACCTGGAAAATCAGTCAGATTTAAAACTCCACTTCGTAACTTTCAGAGAAGCAATAGTTCAGTTTTTGTTTTGTTTTTATTCCGTACACAACTTATTATGTAAAATCATCCAAATTTCCGCTCTGATTTTGTATTCGTATTTTTTTAATCGTTAAAATTGTCAGGCATCTCTCTTGAATCACACACAGACAAAAAATTCAACCAAAACACAGCAGTAACATAAACAAAAACCACAGCTCAAAACCAATCAAAATGCAAGTCCTGAGAATTGCCATGTGTTGCCTGGCCAAAAGTCAGCTGGCACTGCGACCCACCGCATTGAAGGTCACGCCGCTGACTCACCGATTGTCCAGCAGCTATCCCAAATATTCATCACTGGAAGAACCGCAGTTGGAAGCAAATATGTCAGGTCCATATTTGTTGAGTTCTGGCTGTCAGGATTTATTTTATATGCCGAATGACGTGGGACCGGCCTACCAGGGTTTCCCGACCACAGCTACCTACTTGTTTTCGAAAATCAAACCAATTCCCAAAACACTGGCAGAGATTCAAGTTGTCGACTGTGCGGAACTAATGGTTCCACATTTGCAAAGTCTATTCGTAAACCCGTTCTACGAAATTGAGGATTCAGAGAACTTGAGTATTATCAATTTGGCATTTAAGTGCGATGTTAATGTGGCAATCAAAGAGTTCTGTCTGCTTGGCGTTCATTATTGTTTGCATGCCCTAGATAAAGGCTATTGGTCGGACTTTGTGAATCCATTTACGGGTCGTGCCTACTTTCGTTCAGTGGAACATGAAGAGGTAGTGAAGGACGCTCGACTTGTGGCACATAATATGAACTTTAGATCACTGGCTGGTTGCTTAGTGATTTACGAGACTAGAAAGAAGAAGTTTACTGGATGCATCTTCACCGATGCCCCACGCGATTATATCACTGAATATTGGGAAATGGGAGTTGTGAGAGAGTGAGAGGAATATATTCTGTTTTATTCGTGGCCTGGGGTATTAGCTCAATCTCGGATCTCAAATTGTTTTTATGTATCGCAGAGAGGAATGTGTCAAGTATATTTTGCAGTCAATTGGCAAAGGCATTTTTAGTAAATGTTTAATAAATTTAAAGGAACAAAAGCCAAGATATTTAACTGGACTGGAATATTTCCTGTAACTGACATCTTTATATATTATTAACTAGGATTTCCAGGTTAGTAATATCTTCGGTATATTCCAGCGTAACATTGTTTGCCAGCTTAGGCAGATCACTGACATTTACTACCTGTAAATTACCAAATATTTATAATTGATTCTTATTACAGATTGTAACACATTCATTAATTTCAATTAACGGTCGACTTGCACAATCATGGACAACATCGACATGCAAATGGACTTCGCTGCGTAACACCCAATCAGGAAGGCCATTGATATGCACAACAAAAGTCGTAAGGCCCAAGGACCGAGCCTTAGGGAACTCAAATAGGTTTTAATATTTTGAGAAAAGATTTCGATATTTTTTGGCTTTGTACTTAAGATATTGCATCCGCCTTTGGTAATGTTCTACAATCTTTAAAATCGCTGTCTTGCAGCTTCCATATTTTTGATAAATTTATTGTAGTTGGCGAAACAAATAAAAAAACGTCTGAATCTGTTAAGCTGTTCATATATTTTTGCCAAAAAAGGGAGAATGGAGATTAGTCTGAACTCGTTGTCTTTCGGAATGGGGCATAAGTTTTATAACTCTCACACATTCGGAAAATACACAGGTTGTGAAAATAAAAATAAAAGTTGCATTTAAGTAAAAATATACAATTATACTAGGTATAATCCGTGACAATTCAAAACAAGTTTATTACCATGGAATAATCTTTCGATAACTCAAATGGCCATTCAACAAAAGCCCTGTTGCTTATTGAACGCCAGAGAATACGAGAAGAGTCCATCTATTAATGCTTTCAAAACAAAGCTGAAAGTAATGGTGAATATGTTGTTGACTTAGTCAGATCAGCAGAAAACGATAAATTCATGGATGCAAGGTCGGGCAATAGCGTTTTTTCTTGGTTAAAATGTTGCTGAAAATTACTACCTTTTTTGATTTATTTGTCATTAAAAAAGTTCAATAAAATGAAGTCATCAGTAATTTATTCGTTTCAGAAAAATTTATTCATATATTCTACAAGATTCGTCTGGAAATATATAAAAGTAGAATTACTGCCAAAAAGTACTTCGGCAATCAAACAACCAATGGATCAAATTTCAAAGACTAGATAATTGCAGAAAGTATTTTGCTTTAAATGCAAAAGTTAACCATATATGTATCAATAACCGACTTTTTGACGAAAATCAGCATTAAAG
Source organism: Lordiphosa collinella (assembly GCA_018904265.1). Lineage (NCBI taxonomy): Eukaryota > Metazoa > Arthropoda > Insecta > Diptera > Drosophilidae > Lordiphosa > Lordiphosa collinella. The sequence continues at coordinate 170,389 of JAEIFV010000345.1, read as the reverse complement.
ATGCTTTAACGGTTACCGATCAATCATGTTAGGAACTTAGATCAGAATTACTGAAGAAGTTCGAGAAACTGATGGAGAATGATTTAATATTTTGTGGTTATAAATTAAGTAAAGGACCTATCGTTATTTACAAAAAAGTATCTACAATTGATGTTATGATGATTTTGTGTGACTAATAGCCTATTTCCAATGAGTAACGTCTAACATCTTGAAGCAAAATGTTTCTATTCCACACGTTCCTCATAAAAAAAAGTAATTTTAGAGACACTTGTCATGCACTTTAAAATATTGTTTTATTATACCCTTACAGAGGGTATTATAAAATTGTGCGGATGTTTGTAACGCATTGAAGGAAGCATCTTCGACCACATAAAGTATATATATTCTTGATCAGCATGACGAGCTGAGTTGATTTAGCCTTGTCTGTCTGTCCTTCTCACCAAACTTTGCACGAAGTCTTTTGGTACAAATACGCTGCACAGTTGTCGGAACCGGACGGATCGGATGACTATAGCTTATAGCTGCCGTAGGAACGATCGGTCGAAAAACTAGTCTTAGTGAGAAAACCTTTTTTGTTTTTAATGGAAACGCCTCCAAAGTACGTATTTCTTAGTTTACTATCCTTTCCCATGATTTTACTAATTTTGGTCGAAATCGGATGACTATAGCATATAGCTCCCATAGGAACGATCGGTCGAAAAACTAGTTCTAGTGAGAAAAACCTTTTTGTTTTTAATAAAAACGTCCTTATCATTGGCATACACTTATTTTATATACTTTTACACAATTCTACTAAGTTTGGTCGAAATCGGACGACTATAGCATATAGCTCCCATAGGAACGATCGGTCGAAAAACTAGTTCGAGTGAAGAAAACTTTTTTGCTTTTAATGAAAAAGTCTTTTTTATTGGCAAATTCTTTTTTTATATACTTTAACACATTTCTACAAAGTTTTATCAAAATCGGATGACTATAGCAGTATGAATGATCGGTCGAAAAATAAGTTCTAGTGAGAAAAACTTTTTTGTTTTAAATGGGATCGCCTCCAAATTTCGTAGTTAACAGTGTATTATGCTTTTCCATGATTTCACAAAGTTTGGTGGAAATCAGACATCTATATAGTATAGTATAGATATAGTATAGAAGAATCGAAGCATTATTATTTCCAAATAATATCCAAACTCGGTTTATTAAGACTGCGAAATTTAAGCCTTAGTCAAGTTGTTGACAAATGCCAATATTTATGTAAGAGGGGTACTATTTATGACTGTTTTTAATGACCTTTACACTGTTAACTTGCAGTTTTTGACTGGCTCGAGGTCTTGTTATGCTGTTCGCATAACTTTAAACGGAGGCACACTCAGATAGACAGTCTTTTTAGTGATTTGCGCGGAGGCTGCTTTGGAATTCCCAATCAGTTTTGCCGTTCGCTGGCATGGAGGGCATTTCAGGCTGAAGATCGCTGACGAGTGAGGCTGGGTACTATTTATATATCGGGGACTGGTAATACTAATGAAAATAGTTGAAATCTGGCAATACCAAAAAAAAGTTTAACATTTTTTAGCATAAACGTTTTTACAACGTGTTAATGTTCTAGCGGCCTTATGTTGATCACACAGAGTTGAAAAAATCTATTTGGCTTTAAAATGATAATTTCAAGAATACTTTATCATTGAATTACACAGTGCTAAAGTGGAAAAAAAAACCTGGGAAATGACCTAGCGTACGCTGTAGAGCAGGCCGCTTATAGCACTTCCTCATACTTGGATTTCCTCGGGGACCCCCAAATATTTGAAGATATGGCCCAAAAACCGTTTAGTGCTCATTTTTCCAGCTTAACTTAAAAAAAAAATTCGCGAATGGACATCTGATTTCAAATAAACTTGTTAATTCCGATAGCGCTGAGAAGATTCTAGTATTTTTTAATGAATAGTTTCAGATATGTAATGCGATTACTGATAAATGCGAGTTACAGTTATGGTATTTTGAGCTTTTTTTGGGAAATTTCTACTTTAATCCTCACTGGTTTAACAAAATTGCTCCAAGCTTTTTATGCCCTTGCCGCAGAAGATAAGAATTCTATTCTTCCAGTAGGTATCGCTTTACTCCATCGATAACGCATTGCTATCGCATTCATACCCCCCTTCGAGGAATCCGTCATCCCCACTCTGCACCACGTCTCGGCGGTAAAAATGCGATTCTTTCTGGCGATTGGGAATAGTATTTTCTGGGGGATTAAAAAAGTCTCATCTGAGAGATAAGAAAGCGAATCTTTCAAGGAATATAATGTAACCACAAACAGGAAAGTGTAAATAACATTCTAATTTTAAGGTCAAACCTTTAATTATATCCAAAGATTCAAAGGTCTCTTGTGATGGTGTGTTATTATTTTTAGTTTTAACTTTTCCTTATCTTGCTGGGACAAGAACTCGTGTCCTTCGGTGATTGAACACTGACGACATGGCGTCTTTATGTAGGCCGCTAAGGTTCAATCTTCTGTCAAATAGCCCTAAGGAAATAACTCATTTGTAAAGCTCTCAATTTGTTTGTCGGAAGTCTTTGGCGATAATTTCAGAACCAACCGTCGAAGACCAATCTTTGTCTATTATGAAAAGCTCGCATTGTCACTCATCACTTCACACAAGCGACCTTTTGACCGGCCAAAACGTCGAATTGATGGGTCATCTGCCGTACAGCCCTGATTTAGCACAAAATGATTTCTTTTTATTCCCAAAAATCAAAAATAAAATGCGTGGTGAACGTGTTTCTTCCTCAATTGGAGAAGATAAGGTGCTTTTTACTCGTTATCTTTTCACGATTTACATATCAAAGAACATCTTTATTACCTTAATTATACCTAATTATTAAAAAAAAAAATTTGAATACAAAATATATAAATGAAAATGATTGTTTTTCAATATCTAAAGAAATATCGATACATATCCGGGAACCCTGAGCCAGGGTAGGTGGCAGCTTCCTGAATAGCCAGCATCTCTGGTGGGACAACAGAACACAGTGATTCAGAAAGTCAGAATGATAAGTTCAAGTCTAGATTAAGCAAGAAAACGTGCCTCCTACTTGTCGTGATTTATGGAACACATCTGGTCCAAGTCCGCACTTAAAACAAAAAGCTTTTACGGAAATAGAATGGAGAGCAATACTATAATATTAAGAGTGTAATGCAGTCGTGTTTGACCGACTTTCCTACTAATAAAATACTTGGCTTTCTTTTTAAAAACACATTCCCACAAAGAAGAGATTATCCCCAGTGCATAGCCATATGTTTTAAATGAAAACGCACTGCATTAACTAGGCATATCAGACATTCGCTTTGTATTTGTTGTTGTTGTTCCTCGCTCGATTCCCAGTGGGTGCCTGTGTCAATGACCAAATCACAATGATTGATAAGCGCGTCGCAGTGTGCTATCCCACTCTCTCTCTACACACACACTTGGAGTGATTATTAAATGGCAGCAATCAGCCCATTAGCCATGAAGTGATAAAGACCCGCGCTACTGATTCATGCCACATACCACAATGTATTAATCAAGTTTTTATATATATTCTTACCATAGGCGCATCAATTTTCATATTCTCCAATGGCACATTGTGTGTTCGATTCCAGGTGCCCACCTCGGGAAAACCCAAATCCAAATGGAATGTATCATCGCTTGTATCTGTATCCTCCACATCCATTTTGAAGGCTGCCCCTTTACTTTATGGATTTCTCAAATAAATTCACGATTTATATGTATATGCAATTGCATATTTGGTTGGCAGCTTTATTTGCATTATTTGATTTTAAATTAAATTTATTACACTCGTACACACTCACACACACACGCACGCACGCACACTCACTCGCTTGCACAAAGTTCGATTTTCCACTTTTTGTATTGGAGGTCGCAAATTTTCAATTGACTTTTTCATGCACTTGCAGCGTAACTCCGATATTGCCGTTATGTGCAAACAGTGTGTGCTTCACTCAACTCACGTTTTAAACTATTTTTATGTATTAATCTGCTAACTATTTAGCGCGAAATGAATAAAAATAAATTCGCTACAAACGAAAACACTCCCATCTTCACAGCTGATCGAGGGATGGCAATCAAAACAGGTTGTTCGTCTGTCGATATGATTGTTATCGAATACCGACTATGCGGTCACTGTGACTTGGAACTGGGGGAGCGGTGTGATTTTAAAAATATTTGAAAAATATTAAGGAAGTTAAAAATATTTATTGTAGATTTCAAGAATTTATAAGTTAGCCACACAACTAAAGCTGAACTGTTGGAGAGTTGCTTTGACTGGGCTATGGCATCTGTGATCATAGTATTGTTTTTCGTTCTGTAAATTTTGTATTTTAGTTTATAAATGCATGCAACTTTTTTTGGGGTTTTTTCATATCATTTTGAAAAAAATGTGAATTTTTAATACCTCGAAAATTTGTGGGGTCTTATGAGAAACCCGTTTAAAATATCAATTGTTTTGGGTAACGCCACATAACCAAAGCCAACATTTTTTTCAAATATTCATAATTCGATTAAAAAGGCAATTGACCAAAGATATTTCCTTTATACTTACTTTTGGAATTCCAAAAAAATTTGAGTAATATTCACAAATCAAAAATGAACAAAACTCTGAAAACTTGAAAAAAAATCTATTTCTGGTTTACAAACTTCTTTGCTTTTTTGCTTGACAAACATCTTACCAATATTATGATGCGCTCTGTAAAGGTACAAAAAAACCGAAACCGTACCGGTACCAACGTTTCGGTTTCGTTCCGGTTCTATCGGTCCCGATAATTAAGGTAAACGCTTTATTTTATTAGGAATCGATTCAACAATAAACACCAAATATATCAAAATTCTTACTCTTTTGGTTTGGCTAGAACTAAGCAAAAACGACTTACGGGTGTGCTAACCTGATGATGGCATGCGTTTTTCACTAAGAGTTTACTAGTTTTTAATATCCACTTTTGGTAGTGTTTTTTTTTGACTTCCACTAATTTTAAATTAAAATCACTATCAGTCACAGTGACCCCCAGTCACCAGTCACTTTTGCCATCCCTAACTAAGTTGGGGTGACCGTCGCCACATTCCGTTAGCCGCTTGCGGTCACACAACTCTATCAGCTGTGCATATTTTTGTTTATCTCACAAAAGCTAAGAAATTTTTTAATTTTCCTAACAGTGTGTCGCAAGCGGAACTGATAGCAGCAGCAACCGTCGCGATATACGAAGAACCTGGAGTTCGTCGTGGAGCCAGAGACGTTTAAGAAGTTAGACCCGATAATTGAAAACGGAAGGGCGGAACCATGTCGACTAATTGGCGTGAATTGTTTCCAACCAAACTAACTTTTATCATATTTCTGCTGTATATGTCATTGTTCATAGGACAGGGTACGTGGCTTTAAAGTTTAAACTGTATGAACCAGTCCATGCAATGAATTTGAACCCATTTTTCAGGCATTTTTGTGACAGCTTCCCAGGAATCCAACAACTCTTACAGTTATAATACGGTAACTGTGGTGCTGCTAACGGAGGTTTTCAAGCTAATTGTATCTACTTGTCTGTACTGCAGAGAGTAAGTTGACCCAGAGAAAGAGAGAGACAGATTACAGTAATATTTACATATTTTTGCATTAAGATTGAAACCGATTTTCATGCACTTGCAAAAAAGAAGTATATACATTTGTAATCAGTAGAACAATCCTAGTCTTTCAAACTTTGCAAAATTGTTTACAAAGTTTTGACTTAAAAACTTTAAAAAATTGGTAAAATATTCGGGAAAATTAAAAAAAAAATAGAGAATAGCCAAAGTTTATATACCCTTGCAGCTCGTATAACTTATATACGCAAAGGTGTTTAATTTTCGCTTTGAACTCTGCTACTTTAGTGATTTTCCATTTTATATCCTTTCTGAAGTCGCACTGGTACTCACCTAAGTGAATGACTCAAAAACTTAGACGCCTTATTAGCAGTGAAGATGAGATTCTTGCTATAAAATTCTATAGTTGATCTTAATTTTTAGAAAGAGGGACAAGATTCTGTGACTCTATAAACAGTCCAATGTAGATACTCAATCAAAGATTTGTCTGTTTTGTTAAGCTCAATTTACACGACCTGACCAGGTTGTCAAATAACTCAGCTGAGCAACTTTGTTCAGCATTTACACATGTCTGAGAAGCTTAGTTGACTCAGTTGCAAAACCAATGGTTCATTGAGCGTTCTGCTGTGCGGTCAGTTCAATTTGAGCCCGTTCTATTACACCTGAGCGCTCAGCTGAGTAGGCTCAGACTCCTGTTTACACGGGCTGACAGATACTCAGACAGACTCAGATATTGTGTTGGATTTATGCGAAAGATAAACTGAATTTAAAACTATGATAGAGAAATCGAAGATTAATTCTTAGAAATATCCTATAAGAATTTACTAACCAAATCACTAATTGGATGCATTTTTAGACCCAATCGAACTATGGACTATTCTCAAATACTGGACGTAATAATTGAGAAATTTTAGACATTATCGTATCTGGCGATCTTAATGGTAAACTATTAAAACAGAGTCATATTATAAACAATTTTCAGACTTGGGAACTGCAAGTAGTCATTCGTTCGAGATCAAATTGTTTCCATGTTTTTATGTAAAAGTTTACATAAGCCTCAGACATCAATGTATAAGCTATTTGTTTACCTGTAGCGAATCGGAAAATTGTATGGAATGCGACAAATGGCATGCAAATAAATGTCTATAACTTGGCCGTTGATTCACAGATTTTAATGAACCATAGGTGGATTGACTTCTAAAGAAGGTTTTTTATGATCAGGGCAATTTTTTTCTGAATTTTGTGGAATATTTAAAGTAAATATATTCTTCAAATAAGCTAAATTCTTTCAATTTTAGAACGATGTTTCACTTTTAAGGTGGGAAAATAATTCTTAGAAGTTTAAAAATCAGAAATTTACCTATTAAGTTTCCCTAGAAGATTGCCTAAGTTGACTGTTGTACGAAAGATATTGTAAATTCTATATTTAAATACTTTTTGGCTTAATTTAGTATTGGTTTCAATCTAAAACCAATTTGTCTTTCGCATAGTATAATTAAAGTTTCCTCTTTTTCTTTACAGAAACAAGCTGAGCTCTCTGTTCAAGGATATTAACAAGGATCGTCATGTTTTGGCCCTGTATATGGTGCCAGCCTTTCTTTATTGTCTGTACAATAATTTGGCTTTTGTGAATCTCGCCACCTTTGACCCCACCACCTATTATTTGCTACTCCAGCTGCGTGTGGTGGTCACCGGAATTTTATTTCAAATCATATTCAAAAAATATCTCAGCCAAAGCCAATGGATCTCATTGATATTGTTAACCCTGGGCTGTATGCTTAAGCAAGTGAACTTCGGTAGCTTCTATAGCGATGCCAATGATGACAGCGAGGCGGCTGCCATTGGCTTGCCTGGAAATGTCACCGTTAAGCATCAAGTGGAGGGACAAAAGAATATGTCTGGCTTTGATTTCAGCCTCAGTGCTGTGTTCATTTTGGCTCAGACCATCTGCTCCTGCCTGGCTGGTGTGTACAATGAGTATCTGCTGAAGGATAAAGGAGCCGATGTGAATATATTCGTACAAAATGTGTTCATGTATTTGGATTCCATAGTCTGCAATGCGTCCATACTCTTAATGCGTGGCGAACTCTTTGATGCCTTCAATTCGCACAATTTGTCCAGTATTATGCGTTTTGGTGTAATTATAATAATTGTGAATAACGCGGCCATTGGCATTGTGACCAGTTTCTTTCTCAAGTACATGAATTCGATACTTAAGACATTTGCCAGCGCCTTGGAGTTGCTATTTACGGCCATTCTGTGCTATTTCCTATTCTCCATACCCATCTATATGAATACAGCCCTGGCCATAGCTGTGGTATCATTCGCCATCTATTTGTATACACAAAGTCCGGTGGTGAATTTGGGGAAAGTGCGTCCCCTGACTAGTATAAATGCCATGGACAGACGAAAGTTACTCGAAGAGGACAAGGAGGAGCAGGAGGATATGGTTTAAATTTAGTCTTAAGCTTAGGAACTGTTTTGCAATTGTAAATAAGTGTCGTGTTTTGTGCTTTGGTAATTTATCAAACTAATTTCTTGAAGAGAAGTGCCTATTTGGAGACAATCTCAAAATTTGATTTAACCTAGTTTGGTTAAGGCTTTGTCGTTGTCTTTGATTTAACTTTATTTAAATGTAAATACCAAATAATAAAAATATAACAATGTTTCCTCTTTTAGTTTTTAAGATTTTGTCATAAAAAAAATATATCAAATTTTTTAAATACTATTTAAAGGCAGTTTATATGATCTAAGATAAGAAATAGAAGAAATTGCATCAGTTTTGATATAAGTGGGGTGTAAGTTAGTCAAGTTTTGGCATAATTTGGGTGATGCACAACAGCATAAAGGTCTAGCCCGATCTTAAAGTGGACTATTTCAAGAATCCTTGTAGAATTCTGTACACTAAAAAGTGTTTTTTTATAATATTTCAAACAGGAATGCAAATCTGTTGCATCAACTCAGTGTAAATACTTTAAAAAACTTTGTTAATTCAAAGTTGAATGTTCAACATTCACGTCTTGGGTGGACACTAATTTTGAATGAGTTTTTTTTTACTTTGATAGGCCCGGAAACATAAATTTCCTCCGATTTCCATTGATTCGAAACATACGAGTTATATATTACTTTATTTATTAATGTATTGTAAAAGTTGCAGCTGCAAATATCTGCAGCTTTAGACGTTTCAGTGATCAATGCGATTTAATCTGGAGGTAATCAATGCACAAAAAAAAGTTGCAGGCACAATGATTATAAAGCGAAGCTTATGATTTACTGAGATAGGTAACACATAATATAGGTAGTATAGTCGACCTTTTCTGTTTTTCCGCTCTGCAACTAGCAAGTGGGTGGATTTTTTACTTACCCTCGAGTGATCCTTTCAACAGGTTATACATGTACTGTAGCTATTGTATGAAGTAGCTCCTTTTTATTTTGAAAGACATTACAAACACCAAATCACCTCTGACATGTGCCATCTGCATGAGGAAGCATAAAGACTTTCAGGATTTCGAGACATCGGAAACGGACGATCATTATTATGAATACGGAATTTCTCCATTGCATGCGAGGATCAGATGTATGGAATTCATGCTCAAATTGGCACATACTCTTCGACAAAAAAGAGACGACAGTGCAAACACAAAAACAAGGGAAAGTATAAGGAAACAGCATATTTAAGAGAAGTTCTTGGCGGAGCTCGGGCTAAGAGTCGACTGCCCAAAGCAGGGCTATGGAAACACGAATAATGGAAATACATCCCGGAGATTCTTCAACAACAATGAGGCAACTGCTCAGATAACAGGAATTCATCGCAATATCTTTATCTGCGGCGAAAATGTTAATGCAGGCAGACATGGAAAATATGCCAAGGAGACAAGAGATCTAATACAACGACCACTGCTTTCGATGGGAGAGTTTTTAGAGGAAGCCCAGGAATCTAATAAGATATGCGAATAAGCAGAGGGGCAAAAAACAGTTTTTTTACGGACACAACGAAAACAGGGAGCGATTTACAGTTTCAGTTCTATTTTTGCTAAATTCTGTTGCTCTCAGAGCAAAGACAACTTTTCCGTTCCTGTTTCTCTCCTGTCTTTTACTTACACTTTTGCCGAGAGCATTCTTCCGTAGGGTTTTTTGAGTATGTATATGTGGTTGTGTGTTGCGCTCGTGTGTGTCTTCCCATCAGACGCACAAGCGAAGGTTCGCTTCAAGCGAAAGTTTCGCGAAGAATTTTATTCGTTTTTCGTTTAGTTTTGGCGAACCTTTTTGTGTGTTTCCTTTAATCTTGCTTCTCTCTGTAGCAGGTAGAGCAAGTGACCGAAGCCAACTCAACCGCAGTTTCGGTTCGGTACAGTCGCCCACTCTTGGGGTCTGAGAACAGGATTCAAATTAACAAAATTTTGACATCTTCAAACTTGTCATTGAACTGAACGGAGTGGATTTTTTTTGTAAGTTGTTTTTTTTTGTTTATTTCAGTTGTTTTTTTTTTTTAAATAAAAAAATTGTATTATAGACAGATTCAGTGAAGCTTCTTAAAATTATTTAAAATTTGAAATTTATTTGTGTACGGCTTTATAAGCTCTTTAGTCCCCTGTCTGGGCTTTTTGGTGAGTTACTTATTCAAAGCCACTCATCCAAAATGTACACCGTTCAGCCTCTCTAACCGAGGCTGAGGTGAAGGCCATCCAGAATTTGGTGCAAATGATTTTGCACAGCTGCTACTGCAAGATACGCTCTGATGAGGGGACGACGAAGGCTATTTGATTTGATGAGTGAATGGCAAATCCCATCCAGAGTTCTACGCCCTGAGAAGTAGACAAAATGAGAGTGGGAAGGGAGTCGGAAAAGAAAGGATCCATGATGGAGGTGTGTAATGGATTGACAAAGGAGTGGGAGCGAAAGGCTATATGGTGGAGGTGGATATATTAGCTAGAAATAAATAAAGAAATTAATATAAAGTATATATAATTTAAATAGACTGCAAAAACCTGGGAAATGACTTGGCGTACGCCAGTTATGAGGAAGCGATATATGGCCCCTGCTCTACGGCGTACGCTTCATTGTTTCCCAGGTTTTCCGCCTCTGTAGTACGGTGTATTAAGTGTACTTACATTAAAAAGTAGGGACGCATCAGATCCCGCTCCGCCTCAGGCATCCACCAAGGCACATGATCGGGAACAGGATCGGGCGCATAACGGGGAGAGCGCGGATCTTCCACAGCCGTCGTGTCCTCGGGGGTCGTCAGTGGGCCCTCGCACTGACTGCAGAGCCTGGGTCTTTCTTGTAAGAAGTCCATATAGGCCTCGCCATAAGACGGTGACGGCATTGGAGGAGCTAACGGTATATACAGTAGAGGCGAGTCCTGCCTGATGGGGTTCCGGCTTCTGCCCTGGTTCTGGCTACGGGAATGGCGCTGCGGCACTCTACGCTCGCTTGGGCTCCGGGAACGGTGGCGCTGTAAATCTCTACGCCTGCTGGGGCTCCGGGAGTGGTAGCGCAGAGATCTTCCATGACGACTGGGGCTCCGGCTGCGGGAGTGGTGGCGATGGATAGTTCTACGTCGGCTGCGGCTCCGGCTACGGGAGTGGTAGCGCCGAGATCCTCCACGTCGACGATGGATATTTCTACGTCGGCTGGGACTCCGGCTCCAGCTACGGGAACGGCGTCCCCGACTATGGCCATGGTCTCGGTAATTTTCACGGCTGCTCCGACAGCAAGTCCGGTTTGGGGACACGGAGATCGTGAGGTGAATGGTCATGGCTTCGCTGGTTTTCTAATGTTTTACCAATTTTTCAAATTCTTCGCTCCGAAAATAACGACAGAGACAGAGTCGAATTGTAAAAGTCGATAGGCGAGGCAGGGGAGAATGGGAGAGCTATCGAAAACAATGCACTTTTCGATAATTCCTCCACCTCTCTGCTTCGTTGCAGTGTTGCCAATTCAGCTATTTTCCCTCAAGATCTGGAGTTATTCAAATGCTAATGGCGGCAAATTTGCAATCTGGCGGCTAGCGGGAATTATAGCTAAAGGGTGGGGCAACGTAACTCCCGTATTTCGGTACACAATAAAACAAAAATTTACTAAAGATATTTGTTTATTTTTTTTTTGTTGTAGGAAATACCTTAAAATTTTTTTTACGTGGTCTTAAAAATTATGTCGTTCACGTGACGCCCTTCATTTTCTATGCATTGAACGAACCGATTACGGGTGTTTCGCATCACCCTTTCCAACATGACGAGCGGAATGTTGGCCGCTACCTCTTGAATGTTCGTCTTCAGGTCTTTAAGAGTCCGTGGACGGTTGCTGAAGACCCGGGACTTCAGGTAACCCCACATACGGAAGTTGCAAGGGGCTAAAACTGGGGTTAAGAACACCTTTCGATTGTTATCGTTGAGCGGAATAACGCTCATTTCAGATATGGGAGTTATGTTTACCCACCCTGTATTTTGAACATAAAAATAGCTTCTTTTTAGCTATTTCAAAACTTTTGGCAACATTCTAATATATCAAAAAATGTCAACACTTTTAGTCGATAGTTGCTGTAATAAGAGGAATCGATGTTGACTGAAAATCCTAGACGTGGTGGGCTGTCCAAGTCAGTACCTGTTTGGGTTAATATCTCAATTACCATTTGACATATTTTCAGGCATGTTCTTAATTCCAATTCCACTGCCACTTTTCGGAAACGGAATTGATTCAGTTTCTCGCTACACAAAAACGAAAGCGTTTTTCGTTTTAAAAAGTTATGCTGGTGAAATGGAAAGTAATTGGCAAAATACGCATTCGTAAAGTTGCCAAATGTACATTAAGTTAATTTTCCTTAATTCTGTGATAAATTTTGAACTTATTTATGTAACTTTAATCGCATTTAAGTCTTTAACTGAGTTAAAAATAATTTTTTGCAAAATGTCTCGAGAAAATGGCTGTGCCAGCCAAAACAAAACGTATAAGTCAGCCTCTCTTAATTTCGCATGTTTCACTGGTTTGCCAAATGTAAAACGTAAGCAAATTCATTCGGAATTGCGAGCAGCAAATCCAAACCGAATTGCTTTCGGTTTACTTTTCAAAACGTAGCGGAGTTGAGAACATGCCTGTATGATATATAGTTACTTAACAAAATTTATAGCTATTTTTAAACGTGGATCTAGCTGAAGAGTTGGCCACACCGGTTCCTTTTTAACGTAGCACTGGTTCAATGAGCTGGTAGAGGCATTGACCAACACTAGCTATTTATCGATAGTCATGCGCTATCGATAACAGCGGGCAGCGGGAATTTTTCCTTTTTTATTTTAAAATTACGATTTTTTTCCGCTTTTCTTAGTACAAGCATTTAACAACTAGTATCATTTAAAATATAAAAAACAAAGATTTAATAGTTATTGAAAATTCCGCTTTTTTCTGGCTTTTTTCATTAATTATCATTAAATTTTTCAGCTTTTTTTCATCATCCATCCCGTCAAATCCAGCTTTTTTTTCAATGAAAAGTTGGCAACACTGCTGCCTTGCCGACTCCCCCTGCCCCCTCTGAATTCATTTTCATTCGTGTGAAAAAATTTGTACAGTTCGGTTGTATCTAACTTCTCAATATAGAATCATTTGTCAATAACTTAATAAAAAAAAATATAAAGCAAAAATATGGCTCGTACAAAGCAAACGGCTCGTAAATCAACTGGAGGAAAGGCGCCTCGCAAGCAGCTGGCCACCAAGGCTGCCCGTAAATCGGCGCCCTCAACTGGCGGCGTCAAGAAGCCACATCGCTATCGCCCTGGCACCGTCGCCCTGCGTGAGATTCGTCGCTACCAGAAATCGACCGAATTGCTGATCCGCAAGTTGCCCTTCCAGCGTTTGGTGCGTGAAATCGCCCAAGATTTCAAGACCGATTTGCGTTTCCAGTCGGCGGCCATTGGCGCTTTACAGGTAAAGAAACGCGCCAAGGGGTTGGAGGAGGGGGGGTTAATTGCGTTCAATTGTGTAATAACAAAAACTTCAACATTTTACAGGAAGCATCCGAGGCCTATCTGGTGGGCTTGTTCGAGGACACCAATTTGTGCGCCATTCATGCCAAGCGCGTTACCATCATGCCCAAGGACATTCAGCTGGCCAGACGTATCCGTGGTGAGCGCGCCTAAATAGTGCGTCACTACGGACAGACGCAGCCGCCATCTTTAATTGGAAATGTAGCAACAGCAGTAGAAATAACAACAACAATGATGACACAAGAATCGAAGCACAGTGGAGAAGGAAGAAGAAGAAGTGGAGGCAGAGGCGGCGGAGTTACTGCACCACACAAGGGGTCATGTCGATTCATTGCTGCTGTTGCTGCCGGCGCTTAGTTTCTTAAGTCTTAATTATATCTATACTTAGCTCTATTAAGTAAAGAAATACAAATAAACAAAATTATTTAAACTTATTTCAAAATGATAGAAAAGTTGTTGTATTTTATGGTAAGGGTTTGCAGGCAATCTACATACAAAATTTTACATTTTCTTTATCTGCAATATATTCTGCAAATAATCTTAATGTCGAGGTTGTGTTTGGACATCTGCTTCGATAAGAGGTCTGTTCAAAAAGTTCTCGGCCGTCAAAGTGGGGGGTCCAAAAAAAAGGTATAGTGCTGGCGGCCACGATTTCTCGTCTCCAGGTTGTTTGAAATAAAAAGTGAAAACGGGGCTATAATCAGTATAGATGATTTTCTGGTCTGAACCTGGAATAAAATTTTGAGATTTTTTTTGACAAAATAGCGGCCATCGAAAAATAAAAATTTGATTTTGGACACTTTTTTGTAGTTCAGTGTAAAAAATAGTACATTTTGATACATCGATCGATCCTATGGAAGCTGTATGCTATAGTCATCCGATCTTGACAAAACTTTGTAGAATTAGGTGAAAGTATAAAAATTAAAAAAATGCAAAAGTTCAAGGCGGTACCAAAAAAGTTTTTCTTACTAAACCTTTTTTCAAGAGCCATCTTTTGTGTGGGAGCTATACCATATAGTTGTCAAAATTAGTAGCATTATGAAAAAGCATAGAATACCAATAAATACGAAGTTTGGAATCGTTTCCATTGAAAGCAAAAAAGTTTTTCTCACTAAAGCTAGTTTTTCGGTCGATCGATAAATCACTAAATCATTTCTAAAAATTAGAAATTGCCACTGCAATAAAATTATTGGGGGAAGGAGACTAAAAGTGTCTTGCCCCCATAGTTGCCGCCCTTGGTAACAATACTATTCTGCATCTTACTTGGGCCGAATACTTAACAGCCGCTCCACGTTTAATAAGTAAGCGTCGTGATTAGGGCCACATTTACCCTGACCCGAACACGACAGCTGCATTTTATGGAAAATTCCATTGACAAAACAAGGGTGGGTAATAAAATAAATGGCTTCTTAGAAATTCCTTAAAAATTTGCACAATGGGACAAAAGTCATACGGCTCTGTTTTGAACTCTTAGGGCCGATTTCACATCTTCCACTTAGAGCTAGCTGTCAGATAAACTAACAAGTAACGGAGTAAATTCCGAGTTTATCTGACACATAGCAGCTATTTAGGAGATGAGAAATCGGTCCTAAGTCGAAATTCGTATAAAAAAATTCATATTCGAAAACAAAAAATAGGGAAAAGTTAACTTCGGCTCGGCGGAAGTTTTGTATACCCTTGCAGCTTCCATTGAAAACAAAAAAGTTTTAATACCAAAGTTCAAAGAATGCGGTCAATGAGAATTAAGTTTTATAATGTTTTTTTAAAATCGTGCGATCTTAAAAAAAAATGTTTGTTTTAAATAACATTAAAAAACTGCTGAGTTGATTCAGCCCTGTCCGTCTGTCTGTTTCCGTGCTATATCCTCCGTCAGCTGTCATAGGATCGATCGGTCGAAAACTGAGTTTTAGTGAACAAAACCTTTTGTGTCATTGGCACATATGTACTTATTGTATTTACTTTTACACAATTCCACAAAGTTTTGTCAAAATCGGATGACTATAGCATATAGTTGCAGTACGAATGAACGGTCGAAAAACTAGTTTTAGTGAGAACAACTTTTTTGTTTTTGTGGATGGAATTGACTCCAAATTTGTTGAGTTTGTTTGGTCGAAATCGAACATCTATATTAGGAAGGATCAATTTGTATGGATGAGACCAAAATTAACAAAGCGTATAGCAGAAACGTAATCTACGGTAAATTCTAAGAATTTTTCCCCAAGAAACCACAGGTATAAAATTAATTCTCAGGTCCCGCCTAGCGAGGTCAAAATGATATACATTAAACTGTTCAACAAATATTTATCGTTCCTGGACCAACAATTAGGAATTTGGTTTATTGCCATCCAAAGGTTAAAGCATATAAATTTTCAAGTGCATAATTCCGATCAAGATGGATTTTTTTATAAATTTTGAAAATTTCCATTTTTAGTTAACTTTTAAAACTTTGACCATCGATTTCTCAACAACTTGACGCGCTAGAGAAATTTTGAAAATTGACTTGCATTCATCTTGAAAATCTCTGTCGAACTATACTCGAATTTCTTTCAAGTGTCAGCCATGAACCAATATTTGTTAAACTGTTTAATCGGTGTGTTCCAGAAACCTCTAGAGATTTTCGTATAAACGATTGGATTTTGAACTAAACTGTCAGTACTTTAAATGTAAAGTGTCAAGAATAATGTAGCCTACTGAATTATAGGAAAGGAAAACTGTACGTTTGAAATGTACTTGGTTCTGAGTAGTCAGTTTCAAATCTCTCAACTTTAGTCATCTTATCTAGTAGCCTGGCATTTTGGAGACGCTTCACATGTAAAGGCAAGCAGTTGCAGTTCGAAATGAAACCGTTAATACGAAAATCTCTAGAGATTTCTGGAACACCGCCGAATATATATAATTTTGACCTCGCTTGGCGGGACCTAGGAATTGATATTAGACCTATGGTTTCTTGGGGAAATTTTCTTAGAATTTACCGTACATTATGTTTTTGCTATACTTGGTCGACAAACAATTTTACCCTCCATAATATATATAGTAAAGCTCCCATAGAAAAGTTATTTCCGAAAAGTAGTCTTAGTTAAAAAAACGTGCTGCAAGGGTATACAAAACTTCGGCCGAGTCAAAGTTAACTTTCCTCTATTTTTATACCCTTGCTAAGGGTATCATAATTTTGCCCAGAAGTTTGCAACGCATAGAAATATTCATTTCCGACCATATAAACTATATTTATTCTCGATCAGAGTGACGAGCTGAGTTGATTTTGCCTTGTCCGTCTGTCTGTTTCTACGTAAAACTAGTCTCTCAGTTTTAAAGCTATCGAGCTGAAATTTTACACAGAGTCTTCTTTTTCCTGCACGCTGCTAATATGTCGGAACCGACCGGTTCGGATGACTATATCTTATAGCTCCCATAGGAACGATCGGTCCAAAAACTAGTTTTCGTGAGAACAACTTTTTTGTTTTCAATGGAAACGTCTCCAAACTTCGTATTTATTAGTTTTCTGTGGTTTTTTATAATTCTATTGAGTTTGCTAAAAGTCGGACAACTTTATGGTATGCTCCAAGGTTTGAAAAAGGCTTAGTAAGAAAAACTTTTTGGTTTTAAATGGTAACGCCTTGAACTTTTGAATTTGTATATTTTTTATGCTATCACCTAATTCTACAAAGTTTTGTTAAAATCAGATTGGTCAACGAGCTTTTGCAAGGGTATTAAGACTTCGGCACGGCCAACGTTAGCTTAGCCTTCTCGTTTTTCATGTAATTAATAACAGTTAAGGCGAAAGTTTTCTAAAAAAAAACCAATTTTGAAATAATTTTTACCATTGAATCGCAGAAGTCCCCCGTGATCTGAAGACACAATTTTTCTGTTGGGGTAGCTCTACTAAACAGTTACCAATAATTAATATGGATAAACTAGTTGGAGTCCTACCTATTGAAATCAAAAGTCATTTTAGAGCAATTCAAAAGATTGAATTTTGAATTAATTACCGCTAGCTTGGCCATTTCGCCCTTAGTGCTGTGTAGACTGGGTTAGGTCGGAATTCAATGCCCATTTTTACTACCGACTCCTCAATCTTGTAGTTAATTTCCTCACGGGATTCTTTAAAGAAAGTCCTTAAGTACAGGACAGCGGATTTTCCTTATATCTCTATGGAATGCGATTATTACAAGTCCAAATTTTCAATTCCGACTTTTATTTTGCAGTGAACAGAACTTTGAGCCAACCCGCTTTAAAAAAAAAAAAAAGCTGAACCTGAACCGCACCTTAAATTTCGGCTCGGCTCAACAAACTTAAAGGCATAAAAAAATTTGACCTAATAATGGGAATCTATTCCCATAATAGGCTCTGATTTTTAAAAATCCTTGACTTCAAAGCTTATTAAATGATTCACAAATCAATAGCTTAACATGACATTGGTAGTATTTTTTATATGCAGACTTCGAAATGGAATTTTGCTTCACAGAAAAAATATATTTTGAATATTTGCATGTGTCTTACAAATCGCTTCCGATCCAAAATCGACACAATTAGCATACAATTTGTGTAGTTTTTAGGTCGAAAGCGATTCGTAGAGCACATGAGATTAAATTCATTAATAATAAATTTTTTTTTTATTAATATTGTATAAAATATGGGCTGAACCAAGGCTCGAATCAAAGCCTTCTTCCAAAAACCTTAAATTTTGATTCGAACCCACGAACCGGAACTTCGAAAAAATTATTTGGGTTCGCAGCCCTGCTAAAACTAACATTTCTGCTTCGGGATTGCCCATAATTCGTCTGAATCTTAGCCCTGAAAACACAAAAAAGCCATTTCTGTTTCCGAACCTTCTTTTCATAACAAAAATTTCTGGTAAGTGGACAAAAATAATACTCAAAATACATGAAAAGTTTGTGTTTTTTTTTTGTGTAAAACTTTTGCTCTAAACAAAAATCGGTTTTATTTCTTTTAAAGTTTTTCGTATGTGGGCTATAGCTTAAGTAGGATGAGTGGGAGAAGAAGAAGGTTTGAGGGCGCAGATGAAATAGACAAAATGCATACGAATTCCTCATTTAAAGACTATGGTATCCAACATGGCTCCTAAGCACTGCACAATATTATTCTGCATAACCTTGTCCACTTTCTCCTCCAAATGCCGTTTGGGATCCTGTTTGCCCACATTCTTAATGGCCAACTGCTCGGGCGTCATTTTCTCCTCATCCTCCAGCGATTTGTTGTAGTTCTTGGCCAGATCCA
Organism: Lordiphosa collinella; assembly: GCA_018904265.1. Lineage (NCBI taxonomy): Eukaryota > Metazoa > Arthropoda > Insecta > Diptera > Drosophilidae > Lordiphosa > Lordiphosa collinella. The sequence goes on along the minus strand of JAEIFV010000345.1, from coordinate 151,569 downwards.
GCATCTCGGCCACTGTGTCCTCATTGATGGAGCAATGCTCGTTGTAGTCGGACAGCGTGAGGCCATCTTTCCAGGACTTTTTGTGCAAGTTCAGCAACATCTTCTGCTCCAGTTCGTTCTTGCGATAGTTGATGCTTATGGAGTAATAATGACGATTCAGACCATGGATCAGTGCCTGCACTGAGGGCTTCTGGAGGTGACCCAAATTGGAGGTGGTCTGACGTGGCTCCTGACCGAGGACCAACATATTCGGGTTAATCAAACGGAAGGCATCGATGACCACCTTGCCCTTGACCGATTGAATGGGATCGACGACAACGGCTACAGCCCGTTCGGAGAGAGCCTCAAACGATTGCTGCGTGTTGATGTCCACGCCGGATAACCAGCAACCGAAGCCAGGATGGGAATGATACCAGCCCACAACCATTTCTGGTCTGCCCGTCTGCTTCAACATGTCCAACATCTTGGCCTGGAACACCGGATCGACGGCCTCCACGGACACACCCGTGCCAGTCTGTGGCATGGCAAACACATCGATGACCTGAACCGTGTAGTCATCAACGAACTCTCCCAGCATCAGACCCATCACCTCCATGGGCACACCGGCACGACCGTGCTTCAACATTTTCAACAGGGCCAGCGATGAGATGTAGACCTGCTCGGCGGTGTCCACGACAGGAGCATCTGTGGGAGGAGCGGCTTGGGGCATGGCGCCACCGAGACGTAGCAAACGGTCCATAATGCGGGCTGTAGAGGGGAAACGTTAGCAAGGGTAAGTTAATTAGCCAGCACTCACCTCTGGGCTTCTTAAATACTCCGTGTGTTGAAGAAAAGTTTTTAATTTATTTAATTTTCTCGTTTAATTTACGTGAAATTTCGCTTCCAGCAACAACAAACACAAAGCGGATACGAATGACAGCTAGCAAAGTGCAAGTAATTCTCCCTAGAGATGTGAGTCTTGTAACGAGTACGTGTGAGTAACGAGTCACAGTGGTGACAGTGAACATTACAATGCAAGTATTAGTTAGAGATGGCCAAGCGAATCGTGTAGATAAATATATATATATGGGTAATTATTTCTCAAGTGGGCAACATTTTTTTCCTGACAAACAGCCTAACACAGCTGTGTGTCGGTAGAGTCTTTCTAAAATCAGTGTCTCATTATCTTAAAACAAATAAATATGCCTGTACAAATAGTATGTGGTACCTATGACTTGTCCAAATTGACCGTACTACCTCCAAAGATCCTTTCGTAACTCGCTTGAACAATTTAGTTTAAGGTCCTTCCCTGAAACTTTGGTGTATCTTGCGGTGAATTAATTCACTGATTATAAAAAGACCCTACCGACACACAGCAAATTTAGGTTGTTTCACGAGAAACTATAACGAACAACCTGGAGTTTAATTAATTGCCGTCCAAAGATTATAGTTCTCTCTATGCACCTACATTTGCAAGTGCCTTATTCCGCATAAGATGGATTTTAAATAAATTTTTGAAATGTCATTGATTTCTCAAAAACTTGACAAGCTACAGAAATTCTGAAAGTTGGCTTGTGTTCAGCTTAACAGACTCCGTCAAACGGTATTAATTTCATTCCTATTTTTTGTTAAATTATGAACAATAGGATCAATGTTATAGAAGCATTTCTTTTTGGCTCGAATGGTGTACAAATTGTAAAGTTTTGAACGTTGTGGAAGGGTTAGAATCAATCCTTAAGTTTTTTTTTTCTATTTTGTGTAAAGGTCTGTGGTTTTAAAAGAGAACTTTTCCTTCTTCTAGAAAGCTTAAACTTCTGTAACTTAAACTATTTGGAATAAGATTTTAGTTTTTTGTCCCTCGTCACGAGGGCCTCGTGTTATTAGCTTAATTTAAAGTCTCACCACTAACAAGTGATCTCAAGTCTTATCGATAACAAGTCGATTGCTAAGAGTAATTGGCGGAGAATTCAAATTGTTTAATTTTTCCATTCTCTGCATTTTTTGTTGTACTTTTGTTGTTGTAATATTTACAAAGTTTAGCTTCTGCAATAGTATATGGCCAACTTTTTGTCTGTTCCGCTAGACTGAACACCACAAATTTATTCATCAACATCTCTTTCATTGCCCATGAGAATTTCCCGCTTTGTAATGAGGTCGCCCGGTAAACAACAACAGCAACAACCACACAACAATAATTTATGCCAATTTAAATGCACTAAACTTTTTTGTGGCCTTTCACCCAAAAGCACCAAAGACAAAAGATTTGCCCCAAAGATCATTTAAAATGCCATCAGAGGGCGGACAAAGTCGGCAGATTAAAGCTTTGATTGCAACACACAGCTCCATTTTCCGTTAGTTTTTCCAAGACAGCCAAGTAAACATTTTTCATTTGGCTTCAGTTGCAGTTTGTTGCTCGCTGAGCTCTCAACACGCGCTTCATTTTACAATAACAAATAGAAGAAGTAAAAGTATTTGATTGGTTAAATGTTCATACTTGTAAAAGTAATAATAAATAGTTTATGTAATTGGTGACGTTTTGAAAATTTATAAACAAAAGGTGTGTACATAAGGTGACCAAAAAAGTGTTTTTTTTTATATATTTTGCGCTTATCAGAGAACCTGAAACAGCACACAAATTGTGTTGCTGGTGATAAGAGAGCAGAGTTAGAGGCGGTTTTGTGCTCAGAGAACACTTTTTTTGTAGTATTCGGAGGGGAGTATTTTCCATCAAATTGTTTCACGTCTTTCGCTCATATCATTGACCTTGTCAGTTCATTCAATCGCCAATCTCTTTAAATGGATCTGTGGCAAAAAGAAAAATAACGTGGCAAAACAAAAACAACAACAACTGTTAACAAAAATATGTGCATTCAGCAAAATAAAGAAACACGTTTGCTCAGCTGTGAAATTGACCTTTTATGGGCTACCCCTCCAGCCTACAGCTTTGGCTCCAACCAAAAAAAAAAAAAAAAAGAAATGAGCGGAAATACTTTACACGAAATGTGATGATAGTGGCTCTAATTGCTTGACTCTCTGCTGGAAGAGCAGATAATTGCTGTGGAGCCAGACATACACGGAGACGAGACCAAAAAGTGAAACATTTATTTTCGGCTTTAGTAATTTTGGGATCATTATTGTTTGTTTCTTATGGGAAATGCCTTAACGGCAGTTAAATGAAAATAATGTGAGATTTTTAAATTAATTTGTGTTAAAATTGTGGAATTTAATAGAAATTTTAGACGTCTTCGCTAATAACCTTTTGGGTGTAATCTCTTCTCTAATCTCTTTGATGGCTTAGGAAGTTGTCATTAAATTTCTAAATTTGATTTTTGGTAGTGTTTCGCCTATTTTTAGTCTATTTGCCTATTGTCTTTGTACTGGTTCAAAGGCGATTACATACGATTCAAAAAGGGTTCAGGGCCTTAATTCTAAAAGTTTTTAATCTATGGAGTTAGATATTATACTGCATCAGGAACCAGACATCCATGGCTGTATGCCCAGTCGAAGCAGATGAGCAGCGTAAGCAGTCTTACAGTGGTTCAGATTTATGGGCAGAATCTACAACCTCTTCTTTGTGTACCCCCTGCATCTAAGTCTTCATGCAAAAACTTCCAGACTCTGACCGTGATCGGACCCTGAGAAGGTGTATCCTACCGATTCCTCTGTATAGAGAAAAAGGGAAAGTTGTTGATGATCCATTGGATGATTATGGTGCCCATTTGAACTGGATATTAGTTATTACTCTTTTTTGGATATTAAAACCAGGGATGCAAGCCGGTTCTGATTCGAACTGAACCAAACCGCTAAAACATGATAGTAAATCGAACCGCGAACAAAATCAGCGTCTGGTTAAAAAGGAACAACTGAACCGAAAACCGCAATTGATAAAGGTTTGGTTCGGTTCATTGACTAGTTTGATGACGTAGGTAGATTAATTTTGGATATGGCAATCGCTGTAGAGTTTTCCAACTACCTCTTAAAGAACGGCAAATTTTTGGGTTGCAGTCGGGTTCAAACATTTTCCAAATTTTGTCGATTCTTTTTTAAATATTTGTCATCATTCTGCATTCTTTCCAGGGAAGAGATGCCTGAATAACCCAAAATAACTAACTTGATCAGGGTATCGAAATATGCAGCATTTGTAAAGAAATTGACAGATGTTCACCTCGGTTCTTCAATATCATCCTGAAACTTATTTTATGAAAACTAATTTTGCGTCTTTAATTTCGAAAAAACTAGCCAATAGTCCAAAATTTGTATTCAAAATTATAATGCCTGAAAATTAAGAGTGAAAGACTGCTCCGAACCTACGCCGCAGTTTGAAATAATCCTTAATCCGTTTAGCAAGCCAAACCGGTGGCTTACCAGTCTTAATTCTCGAACGGCTTGCATCTCTGATTAAAATATCCATTTAATGTTAAATGGATCTTTGATTTTCATCCAAAAGAGCTGACTAACGACAAAAGATACATATCTCTATAAATATAAAATAGTTTGTTCTCACTGACTGACTGACTGATTGGCAATAATCGCACAGTCTAAACGGTAAGAGCTAGAGGGCTGAAATTTGGACAGGAGTTTCCTTATGTGGGGAAAGTGCGTACTAAGTCGGGGTTTTGGAAAATTCCACCCGGAAAAGCGTCGTAAAAGTTTGTATGGTGACAATTTTATTTTTTTGTCCGATTGTCTTGAGAATTAATTGGATAAGTATTTTCCCGACTTCGCAAAATCCACCCACGAGGAAAATTCCCGGGAAATTCGCTAAGCGAAAATCTATTTTTTATCCGATTGACTTCAAATTCGGTTTGTAAGGATAGTAAGTGAAATAATTTGTATAGTAATTTTCTGATGTTGAAAAATTTGACCTTAGGGTCGGAAAACTCATGGAAAAATCTGCAGCCAAAAACGAATTTTCATCCGATTAGCTTTAGAATTAACGGTAACGATACCGACAACGATAGCGATAACGGTATCGATAACGAAATCAATAACGGTAGTGATAACGGTATCGATAACAATAACGATGGTGATAATGGTATCGATAACCATAAGGGTATCGATAGCGATAACGATAGCGATAACAATAAGGGTATAAATAACAATAGCGATAGCGATAACGATGTCGATAATGATAACGGTAACGGTAATGATATCGATAGCGATAACGTTATCGATAACGATAAAGAAATTAATAAAGGTAACGGTGTCGATAACGATAAAGAATTCAATAACGACAGCGATAACGGTATCGATAACGAAATCATTAACGATAACGATACAGATAACGGTTACGATAACGATAACGGTAATGTTACCCAAGCCCGGTCATAAAATAAAAACTATCAGCCATGTTCCGGCTTTCACTTAATTTTGCGATTTAAGCCATTTCGTACGATTTCAATTCAGAGCGCTCCGAAATTCGCCGGGTTTTCTTATCGATAATGTTCCTTTTCCAACTTGTTTTGCGTCACCTCACATAACAAAATCAACTGATGAGCGCCTATCGATAGTCATATATCGATATATACCTCGGCCAAATCGCAAATTGTGGTTATTGTGAGCAGTTTAGCCCCTATTAAAAAATTGTTAAAATATACTCTAAATGCAAAATGAGTAGGAGACTCCGTAAGAATAATCTTAAAATGTTAAAGAACTAAATAAAAATAGTTCCGTGGGGTGTGTGTTTGTGCATCAACCTATAATTAGCATTTACTTTTCATTTCACGGACTCTGATGTCGCCGGTTTAAAATCGTCAAAATTTTGCGATTTACGAGTGTCGGAGCACCAACTTTTACGATTTGCCGATCAAATCGCAAAGTTTTTGCGAAAGCGAAAATGGGAGCATGGCTGTATATCGGTTTTATGTGATGTCAGTATAGACTGACGGCGGCGTAGCGATGCGCGCCGGGTACTATGCTAGTCTTATAATAAATATTAAAAAAAAAAGCCTGTTAATAAAAATCCTCTCCAAATGGATCTTATTTCATCTTTTTATACACTGTACCAAAAGGTACACAGAGTATAATAAGTTTGTGCAAAAGTAAGTAACAGCCAGAAGGAAGCATCTCCGACCCTATAAAGTGTATATATTCTTGATAGGCATCAACTGCCGAGTCGAGATGAGTCTGTCTGTCCGTCTTTTCGTATGGCAGATCAAGTTTATTTTCAATTTTTGCCACTCCCCTCCCGCCCCCGCAAATTGAAAAAACATCATATCTCCCACAGTTTTATAGATAGAAGGTTCGTTTCTTCTGGACATATTTAGTAATCAGGACTATTTATCGATCCGATCGGATGAACGATAGTTGATAAGTACAGAGTATGTTATAGTCGGGCTTGACCGACTTTCTTACTTGTTTTCTCTGAGTAGGAGAGAAGTATCTTCTGTCTCCAGTTCTACCCCACTAGGCTCTTTTGTCTCCAATCTAGCAAGGCAATGCGTATTTTTTTGAAGGCATAGTCCAACAGACCATTGATTTTTACTGTTAATAAACCGATTCGTAGTTGATATGCCAAATCGCCTGTACATTTGCACTGGAAAACTCTTTCACCGGAATGATCTTTAAGTTCTCTGCTGAAGCATTTGGATTGTCTCCAATATTTCAGCTGGTTCGATGGGTTTCTTGGCGAGCCACACTCTTGCCTTTGCCCACACAGTCTTAAGCTGTGGACCAGGGTATCTCGCTAACCTTTAAGATCGCAGTTCTGCAGATCTGTCATCATCACACGAAATTTATCTTTGTACGAAAGTGTTTTAATAGTTTTTTAGAACCTTTGTTTGGCTCCTTTACCTAATTTTGGAAACCTATAAAATGGTAAATTTCCGAGCTCGGGGGATAATTGACCCCTGTTCAAGCCACCCAATGCTCCTGGACTACAACTTCGATTTTTCGAATTTCTGGCGGTCAGTTTTCCATTCTGTCCCAGTGTGCATTTCCCTAAAGTACAGCAATTGTCAAAGCGAAACAGTTGATATTTATTTAAATTTCAAATCAAATGCTGACTTTATTCTCACAATAAAAATATAATCCACCAAGTACCCATTAGTCTAGACCTAACAGTAAATTAACCTTTAAATCAAAACCCTGCATCAGCAGCCGGGTGTCAAATCGACGTCTTGGCCGCAAAATTGCCACAGTATATAATTTCGATTTCGTTACTTATTACGGCAGCTCCCCAACCCCGACACGCAAGTGTCAATTGTATGCGCAACTGTTTCAGCTCATCTAGTTGCAACTAGAACAGGGACAGATCTAAGAAAGAAAAAACCCAGCCACGATGAACCACAATCGAAAATGATCTCTAGACGAACAAATTTCGTAATTACCGCGCTTGCATGTCTTCCCCCCCAGATGGAAACTGTTGGAAACTGCTGGAAACTGATTTAATTTCACTTTTCATTGAGTTGCCCAGTGCACAATGCACAATACTTAAGTGGGGAGCCAGATAATCATTAATTGCTAACTGAAGAAAGTTTTAATTAGGCGGCAAGAGCATTTAAGTTAATGAAGTCGTTTAAATCGAGCATTCAATTATGAAATTGCTCGCATTTTGTTTTGAAAGTAAATTTGCAATTTGCATTTTCATAATTTTGATTTTCACTTTCAGAGATGACGACGTCATCATCGATAACAATAGAGGATAAGGATGAGGCGTCCTCTTCACCCACACGCATACCACATCCCTTGGCGTCGTCCATTGAGACTGTTCCATTCCGTCGCTCCGCTTCCATGCGCCTGCGCGGAAACCCACAACAAGCATTTGATTCAATTGCCGGTGAAGGAGGAGGATTTAGTACGCGCGCCAAGCTCGAATCGTCAGCACGTTTCATACCATTAAAGCGGAATCGCAGCTGGAACAATTTAGGCCATAAAACGGCGGCTAAAACGGAAGCGGATGTAGATGCAGCTCATGGCTTATGCAGTGCAACTCAATGTGTGTCCCTAACAGAAAAGGAATCCTCAGGGGAGACAATGGACAACAACATTATGACCTCCTCCGCCAGCAAGACGCGCAATATGGTAAGTTGTGGGCACATAGCGGGTGGTTTATAATGGCTTGACTTATTGATTTTTGGTTTGCCGCTGCTGACCTATGTAACTCACCAGGGGGGGAAACGATATTACGAAACTGCGGGGGTTGAACAAAGCAAAGGTGGTACTGTAGGTCAAAGCAATTGACTGTTTTTTATGAATTTGCTAAAAATTATTAAATATGGGTGTTTAATCTAAAATTCTCTGAAGTTTTTCAATTACAATTGAGCTAAATTGAGCACTTCTTAAGCTGTAAAACTTGTTTGGCGCTTTGATTTTGCAGTTTGAGAGTCATTACAGTTTGAATTTATTACATTTATAGCTTACAGTTGCTTAAATAGGTTGTCTTGGTGGTTTGACAGCCACAGTTTGAAGTTTTTTTTACAGTTTGAAACAAACTGGTCTAAGTTTTATGTTGTAGGCTGGATTGTCAACTATTTATCGGAAACAAAAGCGTTCTAAGGGCAGATTTCTCTTTTGCTAAAGCTATATTTTCGCTTGTCGAGATCTCATACGATGTGGGCTCACTGTGAGTTGGCTTTCAAAAAACTCATTTGAGAACTCAGATAGCCTACTTCTCATGCAGCTTTTCATATATTTTTGTGCTTCTCAGATTGGCAATTACACTTTTCTGATATCCCAAATGGGAAACTTTTATGAGATATTAGACAAGTGAAAATACAGCTTAAGCTTATGAAACAGATATCTCTAATAAGATGAGAAATAGGCACTAAACTATAAGTTTATCTGACAAATAGCAGTTATCTGGAAGAAGAGAAATCTGGCCTAAGTGTTTTATAAGTCTTTTCTGTTAAATTATTTTTTATATTTGGGGTATTCACGACCACAGTTGAGCTGTGGACTTGTTGAATTGAGGAAATATTTAATTTTTTACAACTCAATTCTACTGAAATTTCCAAAAATGTGATTTCCTTAACTACCTCTAATTGTATTTATTTCTCGCATTCGTCTTTATGAAGATCTAACTTGGAAGAAAGCAGAATAAGCCACATTGTTTGTAGGATTAGGTAAACTCAAGAGTTAGCATTTTCAACTTACTGAATTGTCTAAATATGGGAAACTATTTTCTTATAAAACCCCTTTAAAAATACTTCAATAACTTAATATATATATAATATATGTATTAAAGCGTTGTTCGAAAAGATGCAATGAATGTTCTGAGTTTTAAAATTCGTTCTGTGCAAGAGATGAAACGAGTGTGCTATGAATGAACTATTATCGATTTGTAATCGAAAAGCCTAGTGTCAGAAATTGGATTATCTTATTAAGTCATGGGTGAAAGGTTGGAGAACAGAGGTAGAAATTTAAGTTTAGAGTACAATGATAAAAAGCAGTTAAACATCAGAAGAATATATCCAGAAATCTGTCTTTAAAGTTGGGGGACTAGCACGAGCTGTTTTTTACAATACTTTAACGACTCACATTTCGAGAATGTGGTTGAATCTTTTCTAGTTGAACAAGGCTATTATTCCAATCTATATCTTTCGAGGAAGGAACGCAGTTACATTAAAAGGTCGTAGGACAACTCATGAAGACTTACAGAATCATAAATACTGCACCATCATTAGCTCTTTAAAGAAGCGACTAGAAGCAGGGATGCAGACCGAGCGTGAATGAAGACTGGTTGTGGTTCACCCTCATTTTCGAGCGTTATATTTCTGAAAAGAAATTTTGAACTTTAAGCTGTTACTTTCAAAATTGAAGTCGTAACAATCATTTAAGAAGAAAGTCGTGAGTGTGGCTTTAGGTTAGGTTAGGTTTTATAGGCTGCTTGGCAGAGACCGAGATTACCCAGAGGACTTTTGGAGCATTGTGATGCCTGATAAGTGGTTTGCAGAAGGGATAAGGGTAGTGGGTATTGACGGTCAGGTTCTGCGCAATCTCTCCATTTAAACCTTTTTGAGGAATCGACAAAAAGAGCATGGTCTTCTAAGGGCATATTTGCCAAACTATCCAGGTCTTCCTAAGAAGTGCAGGGCAGTCGCAAAGAAGGTGTTGGATGCTTTCGATTTCCTCCTCATTCCCACAACTACGACAGGAGCCATTCACGCGCATCCTGATAGCCATAAGACCAATGGTGCAGTGCCCGTTATGATTCCTATCATAGTTCTTATCCTGTTCTTGCTACAGTGTTGGAGTTGGGAAGTTCTTTTGGGTGAATATCTTGGCTAACACTAACGAGGCTATGATGTGAAACCTGCTGTATCAGATGTTTTTCGACTTTCAGTTTTCTATACTCAGTATAAAAAACTTAGTACTCGATTCTCAACACCCAATTCTAATTTTACTCGTTACTCAGTTCCAAATACTATATACTCGATGCTAATTACCACATACTCAGAACTTGATACTTAGTATTTGATTCTTGGAGTACTCGATACTCAGTAATTGATTCTAAATACTCGATACTTAGTACTCGGTACACAGTATTCGATACCCAGTACTCGATACTCATTACTCGATTCTCGGTACTCGATAACAAGCACTCGATACTACTCGATACTCGATGCTCAGACCTCGATACTCAGAGCTTGATACTCTGTACTCGGAACTCTCGGTACTCAATACTGAGATTTCAATGCCAAGTGCTCGGTTTTCACTTCCCCGCCACCGTATAAAGCATTACAACAACACCACAAAATATGCCACGTCAGATTACCGCTGAAATAACATTTTCCTCCCGAAATCAAAGATGTAAAAAAAAAAAATATTTGAATAGCAGGAACTCAATAGATATCTTAGGCAATTTAACAATAGCGCAATCCAAGCTACCAGGGCTCTCCGGAATTTTTTGAAAATAGGTGCCTGGCCACTTTTAAGCCGAGAAGAACACATATCAATATCTTTACCATTGCTAAATATTGCTTAAGTTATGTTTTCAGATTATTTTGAAAACTCTTACTATTCGTTTTGCAACTTTCATGGAAAAAATTCTGAATGTTGACAGATATATATGTATGGTGTATAGAAAAGAGACGACAAGCAATTTAAACTATAAACGAAAATTACCTCTTCATAACTATAAAATCAAGTTCGCCACTAAAAGGCTTTAGAACAAGTTCACCTTCACTTTAATATTGCCATTTATCAACTTGACTTATACGTATGCCGAGTTTAGATATTATTTTAAGACGAAATGGGGGTTCTTGTTCGGTTTAGGATCGGAAGTTAAACAATTTAGAAGGTTTGGTTCTGTGTCAGGTTTGGTGGACACCGAAACCCAAATCGAACAGGTTCTCCGGGGCTCGGTTAAGGACTGGCTTGCAGCCCTTTCTTAAATGCACGAATCCTAAGTTTTTAAATTGATTGAATAATCAAAACCTTTGCCCAAAAAACTCGAATACTGACCGTTTGTAAATTTAGGTTTGAGCCCGAGAACCTCAGCTCTTCTGCCCTGCTTTTCTTTCATTAGTACATTAGTTCGCAATGTCAGCAAGGCAGTGGCTTAGCTTTCAACTCGCGACATTGCTCACCTTTAGTTCACGTTCTTTCAATACCATTTTAGACCATATATAAATAATGAAATACAGATCGAAAGGAGTACAATATTTGGTACGATAAAAAATTACAATTTTAAAAGTTCTATGTAAAGTTTTATATAAAATTGAGTTTGTGTCATAAAATTTGAAAATTATTTTTATAGCCTACAGTTTAGGATGCACTTACAGTTTGACGAGGCAACCGTTTACCAGTTTTGAAGCTAGTTTAATAGTTTGAGGACCGATTTCACATCTTCCTGAAAGCTGCAATGTGTCAGGTAAACTCAAAATTTACTCTCTTACATTTTAGTTTATGTGACAGATAGTTCTATGTAGAAGATGTGAAACGCTCTAAAATATAAAAATAACCAAAAGCTGACAAACATTTTTCCTCACCCCACCTGGGCAGCTGTTCAGGTTCCACTTCCGCTTGTTCCTTTAACAGCTGTTTCGGCTTGTTTTTGTTATTATATTTTCTTTTTTTTGGGGGTTGGGATAAGGAAATGCAAGTGCGCAGCTTTGTGCAAATCATCCCCACTGGGCCGCCCGCCCCCTACCACACTCTCTGGCTGTTACTTTTGTGTGCTTCTTTTTGGTATCTTCTTTCCTCTTTTCTTTCTTTTTTTTTGTATTTCTCTTAGTCAAGTGATTTGCGTTTCAGTTCATTTTTTATGCTCAACCTGAACGCGTGCACAAGTCTCAGATTGACGGTTTCGCAGTCTTTTTTGTCTTCTGGTTATTGTTTAAACATTGCTTTTAGTTTAGTCAAGTGAAGCGTACGCTGAGTTTATTGTGGTGCGTGCGACTAGGTCTGCTGTGTGTACGTACTTCGTACACAAAGTGTAGTGAGCGCTTTTAATTGAAGGCAGCTTTGGTGGCCATGGTGGCTTATAAATGGTAATTACGTGAAAGGTTCCTCTGTATTTAAGCCATAATAATTGACACGGCCCAGTGGCAGTTCGTTGGCCTGTTTAGAATTATGCATTAATTATTGTTATTGATTTTTTTTTATAAAAGTGTAAAGTGTGTTAAAGTTCTTGTTACCAAAAAAAAAGAATTCAGGGACAATGGTTACTTAGCACTTCAACATAAATGAAACTACTTGAGACAAAAAACTACTTCTAGGGTAAACATCGAAGTCAAATTTTCGATCCAATTAAATATGGTAAGCATCCAATTCAAGAGATCCTAGAGCCAGAAAATTCAAACTTGAGTTGGTATGTAGAAGAACCGTGAGATCCGATATGATTAAAAACTAATTGAATACTCGGGACTTATTTGTTAACCCGAAAATTCTGCTCGTATTGAAATTGAGCTTTCCTAAATAACATTTGGAAATCCAAAATAAAATCTGTAGGCTGGTCTGGAATCAAACTCCCATAACCGGTAAGGTTAGGGTTTCTTAGAACTTAAAAATTTGTTTATCCAACAAGCATGTGAAATGTGATTTGGCTCACAAAATGACTTTAAGTCAAGTTTTAAGATGTTCGAGTACTTTTTCAGTATCTTTCTGACTTGTTCTCAATTTAATTTCCTTAAAAAATTTGTCTGCGTGGTGCCAGTTGCCGTAAAATAACTCTCGGGAGCAATGGGAGTAAGGGCTTGCCCACCGCTGCTCTAAATCACAGAACTATTGCATTTGTGGAATTGTTAAAAGACTGAGAGTAATCATGCTGACCTTGCCCTTTCTTCTATGATGCCTCATACTGACAACGCATATATGCCCCTTGGACCCATTTTGTTTTCTTAGATTTTTGTGCGGAGTTGACTTTTCAGATTCATAATACACTTACTACAAGGTGGCGCATTCGGAAGTGCCTTTCGCATGCGTGAGAAATTATCGGAACCCCAGAGATCAAAATCAAAAACCAGGGTTCCTTAGTCTTTGTTTAGCGACCATGTCAGCTTGATATAACGTACTGCAACATTGATTCATCAAACCAATATCAATGAATCGCAATGCTCTAACTATTAGTTATAGCATCATGTCTCAGTTTGACTGAACTTACACTGTTTTATGCATGAGACATTAATAGGCCTTTATGATGATATGTTTGAATGTAAATCTTGCCAATTGATGATGATAAAGTGCAGTCAAGGATCCTGCAGTGTAAACAGTCTCACACTATCTAACCAATTCATGAGTTTTATGACAGCCAATTCATACAAAAACTTGGACAAAGATTCAGAATTGTCTTGTTGAAGTGAAATGCAAAATCAAACCACCAGGTCACACACAAAAACGTAATGTTTGACTTATTTCTTTACCCGGTGGCCGGGTGGCTCAGCGGCTAGTGTGCGCGACCGCTGTGCAAGGGGTCGTGGGTTCGATCCCGCCTCGGAACATCTAATGAAAAAGTTTTTTCTTTGAATAAACTTTACACCCGGTCACCCCTCTCTGCTGTTGGCGCCAGCTTTGTAGTAATTAGCCATGGAAAGCTTCTCAAGCTGTCGTTCGGATTCGGCGTTAAACTGTAGGTCCCTTTCTTTTGGGCGAAAATTAGAAGCGCACAAGCCAAGAGATTGAGAGAGGCTCGGCTTTGGCCCTTTGGGGCTGTGTCAAGCCATTTTACAAGTTCACAAAATGTACAAGTTTTCGCAGGGCGGTACGAGGATCGGTGCTTAAATTTGTTGAAGCTTCTTTCTAAAACACTTTCGTTTTAATTTTGATGAAAATCAGCAGTTATTGTTCATAGGAAAATGGCCTGGGTTTTTAAATTAAAAGCTAGCTTTAGATGTATTTTTGTTCTTAAAATTAAGTTTGCTATAACCACACTGCTTGGCTAGAAGCGAATCACATAAAAGTGCAAACTATTTAGTCAAAAAGAATGGTTAATCTAAAGACCACCAGCCTTATTTCTCTATACATTCATAGCATATCAAATGTGCATTGATTTTAAGCTACTGTCCCACTTTAGGTAGTAAGTCATTGACCAACTCGTTAATTGGTTTGCACTCGTGGTCAAGTGATACTTATGCTTTCTGCAGTCAGAGAGCGAAAAGTTTCACAATTTGAGTAGCCAACAGCAGCAGCAGCAGGTAGCCGGTAGCCCTTCATTTGAAAGTGGAGTGCATAGCACGTTACTCGAGTTTCATCATCATTAATGAGGCTGTTGCCCTATCAACTAGTCCAAGTTCTGGGAAATGGTTTATGGTAAGTAATTTTAGAAATTAACGCACGAGCAAACTTTAAAGCGAGAGCAAGGGAGAAAGACAATGCCCTGTAAACTGGGCTAATGTTGTTATTGTTATTGTTCTTTTTGTTGCGGTGGTTATGGCATAACTAACACATTACGCACTTAGGAACTCAACTTAATATCAATTTGAAATCATCTACAGTCATGTCTAACTACAATTAAGCTACTTAGGTACTTATGCTGACTAAAGAAAAATCGATGGCTTTGATTCAAAGAGCCATACAAAGTGTGCAATACAGGTGAGCCACAAAATGGACAATACAGCCCAGTTGGATGAGTGCCAATTGCAACAATGGCATATGACTGCCATTTGGTCACGTGTTGACAATCATTGTGGGAGCTTAAGAAGTGTGCAATGTGGGCAACTTTTTGGCAACCATTTAAATGGATTTTTTAGTACTTTCAGGGAAAATCGAAAAAAGGGGAAATGAAAAATGTAAAATTTCATAATCAGTAAAAGTGAATTCAAGAAATGAAATGTGAATTAAATGTCCTAGAGAAGCAAGGGCAATGACAAGCTGACTCTGAACTGAACTCATAATCAAAACGCCAAACCGATACCGTACTGAGCCAAGTAAAAAAGGTTTGATTCCGGTAATTTGGGTCCCTAGAACTAAGTGCGAACTTTGAAGGGAATTTTACATATTTAGAGTGTTAATATATGCTCCCAAGTAGGCGTCTGCAAATCTAACTATGCCTTTTATACAAGGTTCAAATCGAAACAATCAAACATAATAAGAATTATAAACTGGCAAGTACGGAAAATGCATAAAAAGAAGATCCGTTTTTTTGCAGCACGAATCATTAAATCGCAAAAACATTCCTAGTTTTGAAAAAATGCAAAAGATTTGACACTAGGTCCACAATTTTCGCTTGTTACTAGGTACAGAAACCTTCCAGATGCAATGCATAAGCGAGATTTCCGATTATAATCTCACGATTTTGTTAACGTAATCATTTTTCACTACGCGACCTTAATGAAAACTGTTCAGAAGGCACGTGAACGCATTGAAAGTCGGTTTATAAAAATAGCTTGCGAAAAAATTTCAGATTTCAGAATTTGCGATGCTGAAAAATCCGGCCCGGGTGCAAGAAAATTACGGGAAAATTTTGTATACGAATAAGATTTTATATTACTGACTTGAAACTCGGTGTGGAAAATGGTACAAAAAATGTTGTACGGTTAAAATTCGAAAAAATCAAAATGGCGGATCCAATATGGCGGAAAATTTCTTCAAAAACGTATTTGATTCGGGTGAAAGTCAGTAGTCGGGGTTTTCCATTTCAAACCTTTGTGGCCAGACCCTGATGGGCCAATCTCGCAGTCTGCCGTATCGAAGTGGCAACACCAACAACAGCACCAACCTTCTTCTGTACCAGTTTGGCACACCCAACACCCGCTTTTCCGGATTTTGTGGTACCTCACAAAAATCATCACCGAGACTGAAGTCGCAGCTAGTTGCAACTAATTTTTGGATATGTTTTAAAGAAGTGTCTAAACACCAATTTTTGTTTTATTTGAGAGTGGGATCTGATAGGAGTTTTGACTTATTGCTTTTCCTAACACAACTTTTCAGAATGTAATTTAGAAAAAACCTCTACTTTTATTAATGACTCACTACTTTATGCACTGTTTATAATAGTTTTGAGCTATACATTCAAATTCTACGTACTTTCTGGAATAGAATCCATTTTGTAGAATCCAAATCGGTTAACTTTTAGCGATTCTATACGCTTCTGAACGATGTGTTATTTTCGATGCGTGACGAGTAAACGATGAGGCACGCTCGACGCTCACGAACGGAGCTCATACCTATGCCAGGTAGGGACACTTCCCCCTTATTAACGGTCACAATACAAACTAAATGTACCACTACAACTATTCCAACAATTAAAAGTCCCAAAAAAAATTTTTTTCGACTTTTGGCCAGTTTTTTAGGATTTGGGACCATAGTGCGTCGACCTCTTGTGCATTCCTCAAACCAAAACTAAACCTCTCTTGAAATTTTCTCTAAATGGTTTTTTCTCTGACCTCTTAGCTTATGAAAAAATGTCAGTTCAGTTCATTCTTTAGCAAAAAACCTACTTATCATATAACCGGTAGCTTTTTTTGGTGTAGAATGCATAAGTTGTTTATACTTAGACTGGATTTACACCAGGGATGCAAACCGGTTCTGAACCGAACCGAACCTCTTTTTCCAGCTGGTGAACCGAACCGCAAACCGAACCGGCTTCCTTTCAGAAATGCTGATCCGAACCGAAAACCAAAAGGAAAAACGGTTCGGTTCGGTTCAGTTCTCTGATGAGTTTTAAAACGTGAATCGCTTTGCTCTAGCCAATGATACCTACTTATTAACTTCGTTTTCCTAAGATAATTTTAGTTCGACCCTCTACCAAAGGGACCACTGATAGATCGAATTGAGATAAAGCCTTTAAGGATGACTTGACACAAATTGTACAACATGAACTCTTGTAAGTCTACCGCAATTGCAAGCCGATCTCTTAATATACCTGTCATCAGTGTGCATTCTTTTCTTGAAGGTTGATAATCATTTAATCTTAGCCAGGAGAGTTTTTTCTCATACCATTAATAGGATGTGTAAGATGCATGGTACGTATTCTCTTCTTGCCGACATTCTGCGTTTTCGAAGTGCATTCCTAGAACTCATAGACGAGTCCTACAAATCCGACTTCAAAAGTTTTGGACATTCCTATAAGAATCTTAAAAATACTCAGATGGCTTATAGGAATTCAATTCCCAAAGTGTACGAAAAGTCACATTACAACAGAAATCATAATACAGTCGAACTTTTCTATTACGAACTTCTGTACAATGAAGTTTTCTTTATAGCGAATTAACTTCCCGAACACTGCAATTTCGTTCAATATTCAAACTATTCTATATTACGAATTTTCTATATAACAAGGCCTATTTTTGTCCTCTTAAGATTCGCTATACAGAAGTTCGACTGTATTTCATAATATGCCTTTATGAACCACTGAACTGAACCGAAACCGCGGTTCAGTTAGCTCCAAAAACCATGTAATGAACCGAACCGGCGGTACAGAAACTGTGTAGACCACTGAACCGAACCAGTACTTATTTTCGAGTGGTTTTCATCCCTGATTTACACGGTGAAGGAAACTTCATGAAGTTTTTGAAAAAGCTTTTGCTTGTAGGCTTTTGTTGTAGTGGTATTGCTTTCCTCTCTACACCCATTTCCTTTCAAGCAAGAGCTGTAGAGGAGCAAGCGAGACCAAGCGAACTGATAGACTGGATTTACACGGTGGAGCAAACTTCAAGAAGTTTTCGAAATAGCTTTCGATTATAGGAGAGAGGTGTAGTGGTGTCGCTTGTCCTCTACACCTCTTTCCTACAAGCATGAGCTTTTTGAAAAACTTCATTTTTCTTCACCGTGTAAATCTAGTCTTAGATATCATAACTTCATGACTTCGAAAAGTGACAATACTACCTTCAAAGTAGTTCTAAAGTAATGGTTAGGTGCCTCATTAGGTAAAGAGTTGCAAATGTTATTAAGATTCGGCTGCAGGTTTTGTTTAACGACTTTGAGAAGAACTGATATAAAACAACACAAGACATGTTAGAGTTATCGGGTGGCGGATTTACGTAGGAGATCTAGGAGATCAATCTTAAGTCCATAATATCTGAATCTCACCGTAGCAAGCGGTTCAAATTTTGGAAAGATTCAATTAGTTAATAACCAACTTTCTGAATTAGTCTTTGTGTCCGCGAAACGAACCTTTCGATTTGCGGCGGTTTCGAATCACCGCAATGAACCTTCTTAAGAAATTTGAGGGTTTTTTAAAGTCAAGGAGCGAGCTTAAAAACTCGGAACGTTAGCAAATTTAAGTTCCTGCTGGCAAATCTCGCTAAGGGATGTTGACTTGTGTTTCTGTTATTAACAATCCAATTGGAGATGGTGAATGAGCATAAACTAAGCAAATGGGAAAAATCCACCTGGATTTGCCAAAATAGCAACATTAGTATAAGTTTTCTAAGTATGAATCAATCGAGCATTTTTCCCGGTTGCTAAAACGCAGTCAGTGTGTCAGGTAAGCCGCAAACATGGATACAAAATTTTGGCCTAGCGGAAAACTAGATAAATACCCCCCTTTAGGTAGACTAATGAGCAGGTAATAGACCACAAAAATGCTGATGGAAAGTACGCAAAAAAAAAGAAAGAAAAATAAAAAAATGATTTGTAAAATGTAAAGCAACAAATTGGTTTCGGGGCGTTACGGATTCGTACCCTGCTCCCTACACCCCATCTATGCTCCCCGTAACATTTCACGCCATGTTGTGCAAATTTTCAAACTATGCACGACTGAGCAGCGGCAGTGGCAGCGGCATTCACGCAACAAATCTATGAAAACTAACACAAAAGCTGATTGAGCGATTAAGAGAGGCAGAAACCGCAGGGAAAGCCAAGAAATTGGAAAGATTTTTGCTAAATGATTTTGGTCTAACTTTTCGCAGTCGCTGAAATTGAACGGCACGGAGACGACGACCAACAGCGGCAGCAGCAACACGACAACCCCAAAGACGCCCAAGACGCCGCCAAACAGTTGCCAACGGCCGGGCCACTGTCATAAGGTGACGCCCCCCACAAAGTTGTCCACGCTGCATGAGTCGAAAATCTCACCCAAGACGCCACCAGTGACACCAGACTCACCCAGTACCTATCTGGATGATGATCTAGATTCAATGTATTCATTTGCAACCACTACCTCAGGACGTTCGACAATGTCCTGTGAGCATCCCTATGTGGCCAGGTAAGCAATTGGAATTGAAAGCGGTAAAAGGCATAATTATATTCACATCTCATTTCCCGGCAGAAACGGCACTACCTTCAGTGGACGCAAGATGAAGTATGTGGTACACTGCTCCAACTATGCGGGTCAAGTGGGTCCCGACTATCTAACGCCCACACAGCGTGCCCAGCGTCAGATACGACGTCTTAAGGAACTGCTAAGCATAGCTCGACACGATCTAGAGCAAAAGGATACGGAAATCATGCGACTCACGCGTGAAGTGGTGGAACTACGTCTATTCAAGGCCTCGTTGAGTTCACCCGAAGAGCGATCCGCTTCATCGGATGCGGTAACCGTACGAGAGGCAGAACTCAAGACCTCTCAGGATGTTTCCCCCATAGTGGATATGGTGGATGAGGCCAATGCCAAGTGTAGTCCACGTCATCTCGTACGACAACAACTCCATCAGCAGCAGCAACTGCAAATGTCAGCGGAAATGCAAAGCTCTTATGCCGATTCGGGACATTTTGAGGACTTAACCATGTCCTCGGTACACTCAAAGGATTCACAGACTCAGAGTGAAGCCTGCGGTACAGCCACTCCCGATGCGGAGGTAGAGGTGGAAGGAGCGGCTAACAACTTGGAGAACTATGAACTGCAGCGTCAGGAGTTGATACGCATGTACGAGCATCGTATAGAAGAGCTTATACGTACCCAGGATGGTGTCACCAGTGATCTGAAGCGTTCACACAATGATAAGGTGGAGGCTTTGCTGCAGAAACTGGCCGAATGCAACACACGCTACTCGGATATGGTGCCTGACTATGAGCAGGCCAAGCAACGTATACGAGAGCTGGAGAAACAGCTAGAGGATCTGCAGCGTAAGCTTATCGAGCACGAGGAGAAGCAAAATAAGATGTACTTGCATATGTATCAGCAGGGACAGGAGGCAGAACGTATTACTCGAGCGGATCAGGTACAGTCAAGCTAACAATGTTCCTTTCCCACCATTCCACTCATCTTGTTCCCTATTCAGGCACTCGATTTGGCCGCACGCCAACCGGATAGCAAGGTATCCATCAACGAGCTATTGCATCAACTGCAGAGCACTCAGGATGAATTGGAGAACATACGCGTAAGATTCTTCAATATATTTCTCATACTATTTTCGGTTTTGTTTTGTGTGTTGCATTTTGTTGCATCGTGAGAGGACAACACACATCAAACACACACCACCACCACCACCCACATTACTTCTATCTACACCGTATACACCGTGTTTGTCTTGGTATTTGAATTTGGCGCTTTTGCCTGGCTGGAAAAAGCTGCAACTAATTGAAATGCCTGCCCGACATTTTTACTTATTGTTTAAGCTTTTAAGTAACATTTTCATATTTATTAATACACCGTTTACATTAAAAGCAACAATTTGATTTCCCATGCTTTTGTTTCATTCCATTTCGTTGCGTTGCTTAGCAAAAATCAAGAAAAAGTACAGTCACCCTAGTGTGGACAATTTACAGCATGTACACCACTTTATTCTTTCTTGGATTTAGTTTTGATTAAAGCATGTTTTGCGCGTTCAAAAGTTCTCTTTAAAGTAGTATCTCTTTCTATATTTTTGTTGTATAATTAAAAAAAATCAAAACCAAAACTATTTTTGTAGGCATCAGAGTGTAGATTGAGGGAGTGCGGCAGTAATCATGCACTCCTTACGGCAAAGGAGGCGATTTCTTTATGGGTACTTGGCGCGCGTAAGGTTTGTAATATCCCTTAAAAAAAAAACACAACCAAATACCTAACCTCTTTTTTTTTAATTTTCTGCAAAATTCTTTTGCAAATTGATATATTTTTTAGTTGACTTATGATTTCTCATGCACATTGGCTAACGAACATTTGGTGTTTTGTCATACGTATACTCCCAACCATTCATCCTTCCCCCACGTCTGAGACAATTCATTTGCATTTCGCCTCGTCATACGGTCATGGGCTTGAGGGTAAGGTTTATGGGAAATTTAATAAATTTAATTTAGAAGAAACCGTGGAAAATTGACAGTGGCTTCGAAAGGAAAATAACAGTTTTTTAGACGCTAAAAAACTGAACCTCGATTAGTGTCAAAGAACGACTTCAAAACTTTGTTTAAAGAACTTAGAAAGTTATCCGCTAAGTAGTAAATGTAACACCCATTGTACATTGTGAAAATCTTGCCTATATTAGACATAAAGTGCTCAACTATCTTCAAAAAGATTGAAATGCAATATAAGATAATACCGATTTCTACGACGTATTTATCAAAGAATTGCTTAGCAATCTTAGGGTGTTACAATGGTTAACTCGATAAATGGCTTACGAATTTAAGATAGGACAATAGAAGCCTCGTGTATTATAAAGACTTACATAAAAGCACAAAGAGAAATAAAAATTGACAGGTCGAGTTTTCCATAGAAAAATACAGAAGAAGCAATAATAATTTTGAACAAAATCCCAGCGGCGCAAAAGCCCATTAAAAGATCGATGATCTCTATAACACTTTGTAGTCTGGCAGACTTCAAGTATCGATTACAATCCTGTATACTTTTACACAAGCTGCTTCGTTTTCGTACGCCTCCTGACTTCAAATAAGAGTTGTATGTATAGAACTCATTACATATGGTATATGTAGACTATGATAAAAACTATAAAGCATCTCAATATACCATTTAAGAAAATGTTGGCGAGAAAGTATGAGCTCATTTCACAAGACGATACACCATTTGGAAATTTGTGTGTGGTCTTGTGGACTAGCTGTGCACGTATCCACACACTTGGTATGTAGAGTTGTATAACAAATACTTGGACACTGTTTAGTGAGACTCTGTATTGGAAACGTAGCGAGAATTCCCATTACGTGGGCGCCTTCTGTTATGCATGTTGTGGACTAACTTTATTTAGCTCTGCGCCGTTATAAACTAAAACTAAGGTTTTAAGCAAAGTTCTATTATATTGTGTATATTCGAGGGTGTCTCAGTAATTTCTAGAAATTTACGTATATACGGTTTCATTTCGAATTAAAACTATTGGACTTCATATATGAAGTAATCTAGTAGCCGACATTATTTTGGTCACTTTACATTTAATGTTCTCCTAGCTTAGTTCAAAATTCAATAGATAACACGATCATACGATACATCCCCCATTATAGGTTTTTCCATCGGTGTAATTTGGAAGACTCTTTCGATCTTTGGGGACAACTTTCGCAATTTCTACTAATCCTGCCTTTATCTTCCGAAATCAACGAGAACTCTTGGTTATCTAATCTTATGTGTTGTTGGTATGTGGACAATTGTATCACCAACACCAAGTTTCTTTTGCCAACTACAATTGTCCATGCGAAGGCGATTTTAGGTCTTTTTCTTGTTGACTTAATATTAACAAAAAAGAAAATCGGTCAAGCCCGACTATAATACAATCTGTACCTGTGAAGTGCTGCCCATTACCGTTGCGACCGGTGCTGCCCATAATTGTTTCTTTTCCTTATAACTCGACTATCGTTCGTCCGATCTTTACCATTACTTTAGCAGATCGATAAATAATCCTGATTACTAAATATGATTAGAAGGAACGAACTTTCTATAAAACTGTGGGAGATATGACGTTTTTTCTACTTTGCAGGGGCGGGATTTCAGGATTACTTAATTTCAATAATAGCTCCATAAGATCCACCCACGTTTCAAAACCGGTTAAATACTATTGCGATGCTTTCTTATTTTTCAGTAGAGCGTATTATTCATAATTTTCAACCCCCGACAAGCACCCTCGCTGTTTAAAAACGAACCGCCGAGTTTGTTTAAATGTTAAATGATTATTCTAAGGTACTTCTAAAAAAAGTCTAGTTTTGGCATTCCCTATCTTAAAGATGACTCCAAAGGTTATTATTGTAATGATTTTTGAATGCTAATGGAAATATCAGCTTACCGATGTATCGTTTTGTTTGACTCGATATATCAAATATGGATATTGTGAGTTATGATGTTATGATAATGTTTGATGATGACAACACTAATGCTTAGGCATCCCAAAAAAATTTCGGTGTTGCCCTACTGCGCACAGTGGTACTGAGTGATCGAGTTGTGTGCTATGTTCTTTGGTCATTCGCATGTCAAAAGAGTTAATATCCTTGCTCAAGAAATCAATATTTTCATGTTTCCATCGAAAAGAAGTGTTCTTATTTGTTTTTTTTTTCAATTATTTTACCTGAATATAAAGCTACTTAAACTGAAGGTTCTTATTAGAAAAATTGAAAAATTATAACAAATTTGTTCCTTCTAAGAAATGTGCTGTTTAATAAAGTCCCCAACTACAATCTAAGATGGGGTTTTTCAATAGCTATTGACCAAGTGTATACCACTGACCTTACGAAGCACTGTCAAATATCCAAGAAACTGAAAATAGTGTAATATTTTGGAACATTCTGTTGTAAGTAATCAAACTTAAAATTTTTTTTAAAGGTAATAACTAGAGGTATGTTTAACATATACATATATATGATTCATACTACATATCTAACACCTAACACTAACCAAGGCTAGACCATTTTCCTTGCCTGGCAAAAGAAACCGTAAACATGATGTAAGGCTAATAACCAACTACAAACACACTACGTATAGCATGTGGTTCATACATATATACAAAGTTTTTCAAGTAATCTCCCAAAAACTATAAACATTACCCCTTCCCCTTATCTATAAACTCACACACATATATTCAATGTTACATATGCCATACATAACCAAATAAATGTTCACCAATGATTTCAGACCTATGTAAATACATTGCAATCTTTGTTATGTTTTTCTTTTGTATCTAATCCCATATCATTCCAATATCCAACAACTAATATAGTTCTTTCTCTCTTTTTCTCTCTCTGTTTTGCACTCTATTTTGTGTTCCAAACACACACACACACATACACTAACCGTATATAATAATCCTTCCAAATAAAACTATATGTAGACCATCTACCGTCGTTTGTTGGAGGCGCAAAAGAATCGCACCCATGTTGATCCGGAGGTTACGCTACAATTCCTTAAAAGCGCCATTTTCTATTTTCTAACGGATAAAGAAAATTCGCAAGGTCATCTACAGGCCATCGAGAGTATACTGGAGTTTACCGATGAGGAGAAACTGAAGATCAATCAAGCACGATCGCCAAAGTGAAGAAGAATATTTGCAAAATAGTGTTTTATACTTTAGTCATGCTAAATTCATTGTTTTGTGTATGTATTTTGTATTATTTTTAGTTGACGAATTTATTTGCAATTTTATTTTGATTACGAAATAATTTTGTTAAATTAATGCAAGCAAACAAAAAACCGTGTATAAATTTCCTATTTGTTACTAAATTATTTACAAGTTTCGATTTTAAGGCTTAAGGCATACAAAACGCGTACGTCCTCTTTAAATGCAAAAAAGAAAAAAAAACCAAGGAGAAATATAAATTTATTTTGGTAGTTGTAGTTATCAAAATGAGAGTAAGTACTAAAACAAAAACAAAAACCATCTAGGTCGTGTTTCAAAGAAATTTTAATGGCTAAATAAAAGCAAAAACTAGTTAAACATTAATTGTGTTTTTTTTGTGGGTTGGTGGGGCTTAAATAATTCTTCTAATCGAATCGGTTCGCACTTGGGACTACGACATATTTTTTACTGAACCAAAACCGAAAAATATTTGTTGTTGTTGACGCACGCTTAAGATTTGCCAAAAAACTACGCGCATAATATCAGAATATAGTCAATAATATCATTCCTCAGCCCTCGAACTTTCTATATCCGCGGAGTTTAAGCTGAAATTTTAGTTTGGGAGCAGGTCAGTGAGGCTTAAGTCGAGCAACGATGTATTTTATTTTTACAGCCGTCTGCTTGTGCGCCAATGTGGCGCCGGTACTGCACGCATTCTGTTCTATAATTCACTCCTGCATAGCAACTGTGCAGCAGAGTGGGGCTAGTTGCCAAAAACCACTCTCATCATCCACATAAAGAAATTCCGAATATGTTCTTTGGAATTTGGAATTCCCCAACAGTTTTGCCGTCGCTGGCATGGAGAGGCTGCTCTTTGGATAGACATTTCAGGCTCAAGATCGCTGATGAGTGAGGATTTGGTCCCTCATGAAACGCGTCCGATCAACCTGAAGCCTCCTTTGTTGTGGTGTGTGCCTCTGTTTAAAGTTATGCCAATAGCATAACAAGACCTCGAGCCAGTAAAAAACTGATAGTTAACAGTTTAATGACCTTTATTAAAACAGTCATAAAAATATTTTATTTTAAATTCATTATTTTTCTATAAAAATTGGGTAAGACGTTCACTCCGTCGAACGTAACTTATTGGTAAGTTTTAGTTCGTAATCGCGTACAGGATCTGAGGAAATCTTTTGAACATTGACTGAGCTGGGTTTTAAGGAAAAATGATCTGAAGCAATATCCTCTTGCAAAAGTCCTCCGTAGTAAAAGAGAGTAGTGGTCCTCGTAAGTATCACTTTCTCTAAAATGCGATCGTCAAAGTCCCAAAAATAGTAGAGCTCAATACTTTGTGCTGGTGTTAGTGTTGTGTAAAGGTTGTTCATTGCACCGAACATGTTGACTTGTTCTTTTTTTAAAGTGAGTCAACTCACTCAAGTTGTTCACTTGTACAGTTGTTTTTGTTCATTTGTTCTTGTTCGGTTGTTCAGCTGTTCAGTGTTGGTTTGAATTGTAGGCCGTTTCGTTGGATCTGTGCTGTTCCAATTGTTCAACAGTTGTTCACCTAGGGATTGTAACGATTAGCGATCATTAAAACTAATTTTAATCCTTCGTTGCTGGTCACACTGCGGAATGAGACTTATTTGTTAGCCATCTCTTAAATGGTTGACACGCCAGCATGTTGATTACATTGAACAATCAGACACGCGGACAAAAACAGCTGAAGAGTCTCCAAATTGAGTGAACAAATCACTGAACAGCTCACTGAACAACTCGCAGAACAAGAGCTGCTGAACAAGAGCAAGTGAACAATTCTCACTGAACAACTCATAGAACAAGAGCGGCTGAACAAGAGCAAGTGAACAATTCTGACTAAACAACTCACAGAACAAGAAAAAGTGAACAACTCAAAGAACAAGAGCAAGTGAACAAGAACAACAGAACAAGTGAACAACTTAACAAGTGAACAACTGAACAAGTACAACTGAACATTAAAAACTGAACAACTCTGACTGAACAAAAATGAACAATTAATAAAGAACATGTTCACTTGCTCAATTTAGTGAACAACCCAACACTAGTTGGTGTCGAGCTTGTAGAAATATATAGAGCAGCGATGCCCAGCCTTATGCTCTTTGGCTATGTTTTGTTTTTGTAATTGCACCGAAGATAGGAAGTCAATGAGCTTATACATGCAGGGCGAGAGGTATAGAAAACGACACACATGCAAACGATTTCGTTTTCGTAACCGGTTTTATTCTTTTCTTTGATTGGCGCAAGCAAACTGACCAACAACAATTTTGCATGATTTCAATGTGCTTTTCTGTGAGAGGATTGGTGAGTGCTCTGCCCTATGCTTTTTTTGGGCATGCCTGATATAGAGATTAAGATCGTACTTAATTCTCTATTTATATTTATTGTTTAACTTAAATAGTTTAACATAATTTGTTGGGAGAAACCAGCGCCGAGCGCTGGCTTCGCGTTCGCTTGTCTCACACACACTACTGAAACTCCTGGAGATGAGAGATGAATAAGCTTCGTGATAGTGTGGTAATCGATAGTCGCTCGTGACTAGTAATCGATAGTCGCAGGTGGCTAGTATGGGCCGAGCCGCCACAAATACTTTGAAACAAAAAGCTGATTTTCTCTTGTCATGTACCCCTTGCATTTGTTCACGCAGCATTAAACTTTTCTGCATGCCTCGTTTAATTTTTTATTTCTACATGTTCGTGTAGTTTTTCTACATGCCACGTGTAACTTTTTGTTTCCAAAATTTTTCGTGTGAAGTTTAGCACGGTGAATTACTTTTCGTTTAGAATTGGATTGTCGTTTCTACACGTGGCGTGTAGCTAATTTGGTTTTCTCTGTGTATGTTCTGTACTTGTCTTACTTATCTCTATCTCCGATATCTGTGGGTTAATATGGACAGACATGGCTATATCGACTCGACTGTTAAAGCTGGTTAAGTATATATTCTGTAGCGAGATTGGGTCAAATCAGTTGACTTCGCCTTATTGGGCTAGCCAAGCGAAACTATTTGTTGGTTAGGTGATGGGAAAAAGGTTATTCCGCAATGGTCCAGGTAAGCCGAGCAATTAAGAAGGAAAGAGTCCGCCAATAAGTTAGTTGAGATCCAGCAGAATTTATTCGCACGTGGTCAATTATCTAGAATTAATAAATACTAGAGAGATTTATTGGCAAAAATTTAGGGGTAGAACTTCAGATCAATGGGAAGCCAGGTATCGACAGCTGTTGGGGATCGTTATATGGCCCTTAGCACTAGGTTCGCTACAGTACTTTATAGGGTCGGAGAAGCTTCCTTCTCGCTGTTACAGACATATGCACAAAAGGTACTGAATACCTTTGGTATTTACAGAGTGTAGTTTTTACAGAATTTCGTCCATTTTAAATTAAATATAAAATTCTCTAGATAAATCTTTGAAAATACTGAATTTAATATTCGATTTCGGTGCTTAAAAAGTTGTTCTGTATCAACTTTTAAACAACCGGTCAACTTCAGCAGCTATTGGGCCAGCTGCGCCTCAAACTTTGTGGTTCAAATTCTGTGTTAAGCTGCAGGTCTCTTTCTCTAGTGGGAAATTTTTTGACTTAATTTGCAAAATAGTGTTTTTTTTTAATATACGGAATCGGTAGCTTTTTTATTATAATCAATCTTAAATTCAACAAAAACCGTTAAAAATGTATTTTAAGCTTCATCATTTGGCTGTTAACTTTAACATTGTGCTGTTAAGCGCACTTTTCTGTGGCATACTTTTAAGGGCGCTTGTTTATTTCAAAACAAAAAGTGTTGCCTATGCTTTAGGGTGCAGGCCGAAGGCACTTTGAGCGCGCGAAAATTTAAAAAGTTGTATATTTACGCACCATGGATGTGCTGCACATGACATGGAGTGCGTTGAACGCATTTGTGCAACATTTACGTTGAATACGAATGTGCACGTAAGTCCCGTAAGTCTAGTTTTGTATGTAAGGCATGCCCTGTGCTGGCATCATCCGGAAATGAAATGTTCAGGCGGAAGTGTCAACGTGTTGCTGTCTAATGAAGTTGGTTCCCGGCCGCCAGTCGTCCTGTTGCAGCTGATGCTGTTGTTAATGTTGTTATTGTTATTAAGCCTGCTCAGCCGCAAGATTGTTGCGTTATTTATTATTCGAGGACTCGGTGATTCTTTAAGGGAAACACTGTAAGAAAAATTAAGTGCAGGAGAGATGCTTTTCTTATATCATAATGAGTGTAAGTCTGACTTTGTTTCTACGGGACGAATCCCTTAGAAGATTAGGTAAATATAAATTAAGCAGCTTTTCCTATATTACATAAATATCTTAAACATTTGATTAATTGACAAAAGTTTGAGTTATAATCAAAGGCACCATCCATACCTAAAATTAAAGTTACAAACTTTATTTTAACAATATCCAACTCAGTTGATTTTCAAACTCAGAATGGTAGCTTTAAAGTATTAAATACTTGACTTGGTCGCTCTTTTTTAGGAACCTTGTCCTTGATCAAATTTAAAAAATTCTTCTCAGTGCACTTCACATATTCTCATGCATGATGAACCCTACATTGTCCTGCCACCTTTGATATTACTTTGACTTTGTTGGTCCGAAAAGTTACACTAATTAACCTCACAGGACTCGAGAGCTATGACATCTCCTTCATATAGGAAGTTTTGCCTCTGTCAAGATAATATAGCCGAAACTTCCATTTTGGTTATTAACTCAGCCAGTGCCAAAGAAAAACTAGTGGAAACTTGAGCAAGCAAAGAAACAACAGCCCCAGCAGCAGCAGCCGCACCAGAAAGCAGGATGAATAGGTTGAGAAGGGGTGGTTCAATCTTAGCCCAGCCGCTTCGGTTTATTATTCCATTATAATGAACACAATGCACATTTTCTTGCACAACTTTTTGCAGTCAGTGTCCTTGGTCCTTGTTGTTACTTTCGCTGCTGCACATTTGCGTGGTGCAATCTCTGGGAAAGTTGAGTGCATAGGCGAGGGCGTGGCTGGTCTATAACTTTTTGCCAAGGCGGTTCAAGTTTTTAGTTTTTGTTGTTGCTGTCGCCGTTGCTTTGTCTGTGTGAACAACAAAGAGGCAACATGGCAAATTGCATTGTTGATTTTCATTTTCAAGCCTGAGCTGGCGACACTTTGCCAAATGTGTGCTTCCTGCCTCACTTCTGTTCGTCCTGTTTTAAAGTCATTGCTGCGCATTTCCCCCTTTTTTTTTTACAAATTCGCGAGAAAATAAAAAAATCCCTGTGCAAAAAAAAAAAACAGCTACAAAATGCAGTTTCATTTGGAACTTTTCCCACAAAAACTTTGTCCAAAGCTAAAATCAAGAGCTATGTGATGATTTTCAACACTTTCTTTATATAGCATGATCCTCATAAATTTGATAGTTCAAAAACTAAGAGAAAGAAGTGCGAATAAGGGACTTGAAAATTGTGAAATTTTGATAGTTCATACTTTAAATTAAAATATGCATTAATAGATGCAGTCCCATCTCCAAAAATAAACTAAAGCAATTGCAATAATCGGAATTTTCTTTTAAAATGCTTTCAGCAGGACTCTTCCCTGCATTTGTGATCATCCAGCAGGTATTTTTGCCAACAAACTCCAAGACTGCCCGTTTAAAGTTATGATAAGCTCTTCCAATGTGAGATATGCTTGCCCTATGAGCGGATACCCAGTTCGTTCAGGATTGGTCATATAAAATGACTCACATCTTCGTCTGCTCTCATATTACAAATTCTGCAAAGGTCATTTCCTTACTGACTCTCATTTCAGTTCAGTTCTGTTAGCTGGTAATGATATGATTTTGTATTTAAAATGCGCTTTGATTGTGTGCTGGAACATATCAGGCAGGCCTGTCTCAAATTGTGTCTCCTATGATATGCGTTATGTTTGGTAGGTGAAGAATTTTTTTAACAATTTTTCGTATGTCACGCAGTTGCCTTGAACGCAGTTGAAACATTTTGTTCTTTGTACTCACGCTCACATTTTTTGCTTCATTAAGGCTTCCATGTTTAGTTCTATATTTCAAAATGTTCACTTGTCATATCGCGCCAGCCTCCCTCGTCCAATTCGGATTCCCAGTCGGACTTGACACCATAAAAAAGGCACATCTTTTATACTTCTTTTGCACCGAAGAAGTAGTTTTCAAATCTGAAAAGTTCCATTCGTTTTTATTGAGGCGTGACAACCAAAAAGAATGCACCTTTGAGAACGTATTTAAGCATGTGTTTTTGTTGTTGCCTTGAACTTTGTAAATCGTTCGGGATTTAGTTCCAATTTCTCTTTCTCAAAGAACGGATCCAGATGTACTTCCGTCGGAAGGCAATATTTCATGGGTGAGGCGTTCGCTGCTAAAATAATGAGTAAGTAACCCGTTTTTGATGGCATAAAAAACAGCGTACACGTCTTATTCCGTCGTTCCTCTTTATTTTACATTCTCTTCCTTGGGTTGCTTCGTTTGTCTTTGCTTCCGAGCTTCTTCAAAAAGAAGGTTTAGAAAGACCAACACTTTGTATAAGTTATTACAAATTTCTTCCAACATGTGACATTTGCTGATTGCCGAACTGGTTTTAATGCTTTGCGGGAGAGCTATTGCTATCATGGCAGAAAAGCAAGCGTAAATCACTTGTCATCAAAACAAAACACAGCTGATTGAGTAATGTGTCCCACCAACAGCTATTTAAAAATGCCGTGAACCTGGAACACCGCGAAGCATCGGCGTAATTTTTTTGTTAATTCTGGTCACACTACGTTTCCATATAATACGTAACACGTTGACGCAATATGTGGTGGTGTAAGCTATATTACTTACGTCGTAAGTCCGTCTAGGCTTTACCAGAGCACTCGCTGTAGAAGCATTGCGTTGTGAAGGACACTCAAAATATGCAGTCAAATTTAAACACACTCATTGTCGTACTAGTTTTTCGGTGACGTGTATTGTTTAATTCTCTGCAAACATAAGTATTAGAAATGAGCAACTCTAGTGGCGCGAGCATCGTTGGCACTACACCCAGAAAAAAGTAGAGCGAATAATTTAAGTACGAACGCTCTTGAAAAAAAGTTTATTCATTCTTGAATTTTTAAGAACTTCGCTCTTGAAATCGAGCTAAATTAGTTCTGTTTGGTTAATTTAGGCGAGGGGAGTGAGGTAAAAAAACTGAGAGAGGAGAGAAAGCACATTGAGAGAATAGTGATGAACACGCTCTCACTGTATCGTTTTTTTTGGGAGAGGGGTGTGTGGAGGAACAATCGAGTGAAGAGCGCTTCCCGTCAGTTTATAATATAAATTTGGAAGATGCTCAAGGCACCCTAAATGTAGTCCTGTTGTCTAAGCGGTGTTGTCTGTGAGTGCAGTCTTTCAAGGTCCCGAGTTCGATTCGCAGTAGAGGTAAGTAAAAAATAAAATAAACAAATAAAAGTAATTCACAATAAATGGAGTGGGGTGGGGTGGTGGGTTGGTGTGGTTGGTATCAACCCCTCACCGAGAAAAAACATTCTAAAAATTATAATTAACGGGTGACAACTAAAAATCTGCTCAAAACTTTGAGAAAGCGCGCCCTTAGCTGAGCTTTACTTAAAGCTATCGGGATGACAACCTGACAAAAATTTTGACAAGTAGTCGCCATCATGCCATCCGAGCAAAAACGTCTTCGTGATCTCGCTGTAAAATTCTACGAAATGCACGCTGACAAAGGTAAAGTGTTTACAGTAAACCATTTTACCCAAGAGGTCAAATCCAAACGCACTATTTATAGCATTTTGCAACGAAAAATAAAAAAAAGAGAAGTTGGAAGTGGTCGGAAAGCAAACATTATGACCGGCCAAGCTGTCAGAAAGCTAACCCAACTTTATAACAACAAAGACAACATAAGTCGACGAGATGCAGCCAGAAAATTTAATTGCAGCCAAAAACACATCAATAAAGTGCTGAAATAGAATACTATTCTTGCCAGACTTAAGCAAAGAGCACCAAGTTACACACCTGACCAAATACAAACTGTCAAATCTCAATGTCGGTGGAGGTGCAACCAATATCGCCTTTTTGCCAATATCCCTTTGTACCAAAAGAACTGAATCCAACAAACTTGCCGCAGTGTCGTCCAATTAAAGATTTTTTTGGAAGTCTGAGTGCTGCAGTTTACAAAAAAAAAAACTGGAAGCCCAAAAATATCAAAGAACTGACCAACAGGATTCGCATATGTATCCGGAAATAAAATAGAACACGAGACCCGAAGGTCGTACAGGCCGCCTGCGGAGACATTTTCCGGAAGCTACGTCAACTGACTGATGACGGTCCTTTCGACCAAATCCATTGATGCAATTCTTTTGTATATGTAGTCATAAATAAACTGTACAATTTTTATAAAGATCCTTTGACTTTTAGTTGTCACCCGTTACAAAACCGTACAAATTCAAATCCGATCGATCTAAAACACTGTCTGTCGTTTTTTTCTGAGTGTAGCTTATAAATCAGAAGTGTTCTATCTTCTGAATCAAATGATGCTTTGAAATCAATTAGAAAAGGTACCGTTTTTTGTTTGTCTTCGGAAAGTCTCTGCATACCGAAGTCAACACGAAAAGGTGATCTCTCTGTAACTGTTTATTTGTTCAATGTCGCCCTCTTTAAAGCTTGGTAGGGACACAATTGGAGATCAAAATGTTAGAAAAGTTTTACAATCTTGGCTGATTCTCAAAAGTAACTAAAGCGTGCAATATAAATTCTGGGGTGACTCGGTCTTTTCCTGGCTCCTTTCCTACTTTGCTACGCCTTTTAGCAAGGAGCATTTCTTCGACTGCAAAGCGTCTGTCTTTTTCT
This sequence comes from Lordiphosa collinella, assembly GCA_018904265.1. Classification (NCBI taxonomy): domain Eukaryota; kingdom Metazoa; phylum Arthropoda; class Insecta; order Diptera; family Drosophilidae; genus Lordiphosa; species Lordiphosa collinella. Next base: position 118,025 of record JAEIFV010000345.1, on the reverse strand, counting down.
GCCTACATTTCTTTGAATAATTCTGCTAAGTTCTTGGAAGTGACGTGTTTACCTCTATTTTTATGATTTTATGTCTATTTTTAGTTTGAAACAAGGTATGAACCAAAACCTGGGGTTTAGTATTTCCATCAACTGCCACACGATTTTTGACACTATTTTGAAAAAGTTGGAGCTAGTTTTACTTAGAGTCCAGTATTAGTAGAAGTTTTACTGCTAAATTTTGTTTGTACATCGTCTACTTCAAGCTCCACAACAAAGGAAATACTACTCCGCCGACTTGAACAAGTAAATCTCCTTTGTCATGGGGTTGTGGATCCCCATTCTACATGGCATTCTGCTCTAAGAGCAGCTAAGCAAATATTGTTTACAAAAACACCAATTGGCTATGCTTTGGTTTTAATTTTCTTTTGTGTTTAGTCATAATCAAAGTGACGCGTCTGGCTAAATTTAAACACTTTCATGTGACATATTTGCTTAATTAGAATGCATCAAATAGGCTAGATTTGAAAACATTAATTAAGGTATCCTACGGCGGAGACTGAGAATCACTCTCTTTCACTCGCTCTCTCTAAGCGATAGTTTTCTCATCAACCGAATTAGTATAAAAATAGCACAAACTTTTTAGAAATTTTCTCAGTTTTTCACGAGCAGCCCAAACGAAAAGTTCTGTGTGACGGAGGGAAAATTTTCAAAATAAATTTTCCCCAAATACATATAGATTTTTATCATATGTATACTAGATAGTCACTTCAATTCCAAGAAATATTAGAACAAGTTACAGCTGAACGTTAAAGATCCAAGTGGAATTGAAACACAGGTGAAAATGTTAACAGAAATTGTGAAAGAGAAGTAAAAGTCAATCAAATCAAATTGCGAAATCGCGTGTGATTGAGCGCACATATGTACTGTATCTACATACATACATACGTATAGGCAATATCGTTTTTGGCTTGCTGTGTGTGTGTGTGTGTGTAGCAGCTCTTTGTAGCACAAAAGTCGCATTAACTTGAACGTAAATAAAACGATTGCCAGGCCAAGACCAAGCAACAGTAAACAAGAACGATAAATCGACTGCATACCATAAGACCACGATATTTCTTTGTCTTTTTCAGAATGGGAAATGCCGAGTCCACTCAGCCAGCCAGTGAATCGACGCCTCAGTCCACTGCAGATATTGTGGGTGGTACCAGTACCACAACAACAGCAGCGGATGATGAGCCCTGGTGGCATAAAATAGAACACGAGAATTTGGTACTACAAGAGAGCTCCACGGAAGTCACCACTACCAAAACCAAAGTCATGGATAAGCAGCAAGAGAAACCAGAGCAATCGCTTGAAGAATTTCGAGAAGAACTGCGTCAACGACGTGAATCTCGTCAAGCGGCTGTACAGGACTTACGTGAAGAAATCGCCAACTTAAAGGAGCAACTGGCAAGAGCCAATGGGGAAAATGAACGTCTGCGACAAACACAATCTGTGGAAAATACCTTGGAAACTACTTCGACCTTTTCCACTATCGATCCCGATGATGAAAATCCAGCTAGTCGTAGTCGCCATGCCAACATTGAGCTGGCCAATGCGCAGTTGGCTTTGCAACAGGCCAATGCGGAGAATCTTACACTGCGAGGTGAAGTGGATGTGGTACAGCGGCAAGTGGGCACCCTAAAGGAAGTAATTGCGTGCTGTAAACAAATGCTGAATGTCAAGGAGGAGCAATGTGCTCAGGTAATGATAAAGGTTTAAGGATATTCTCTTATATACTTACCCAATTTATACTTAATTAGCTCAAGATGAAACTCCAGCAAATTGAAAACTCCTTCAGTGAGCGGGAAATGAAAATCATGTCGAATAATCTGCGTCAGGAATACGAACGTCAATTGGTCAATATACGTCAGCTCCGACAACTCTATGAGGAACGTCAGCGTGTGGCAGCCGCTGAATATGAAAATCTGCAGCGCCTCATCTCGATCAAAAGAGATGAATTGATTGCCGAACAGGAAAAGTTAGTTGGTTAACCAACTCTTAGACCTTACCAATATAATGAAATTTGTTCCTTTTTTTCCAGAACCAAAAGCTTTGAAGAACGCAACCAGACTTTGCTCAAGGAAGTGGAAACCGCCAATGAGGAATTAGCCAAACTGCGTGAGGAGTGTGGCGAGCACAAGTATGAGAAACGTGCTCTCAAAGAGCAAGTGGGAGCTGTTAATATGGTAAGTAAAATATTGAAAACAATGAGACAGAAAAAAAATTCAATTTGCGTTCCATAGGGGTGAAAACATAAACAACATAAAATAACAATTTTTTTAACACGCAGTTTTTCCTGCACTGTTGTTGTTAAATTTTTCCACTTACGTGTGTTTACGTTGCATTTTTATACACAAGAGCGAAGGTACACAGAGCATCAACAGCCGTGTCGATATTGCCATATCCGTCAGTCTGTCCGTTTGAACAAACATATCTCAGAGATGGTAAGAGATAGAGGTTTGACATGTATGCGACATAGTTATCTTATACTTGCGTGCAGATCAGGTTTTTATGTCATATCTCGAGCAGTTTTACAGATTTAATATTCTTACCATCTGGACATATTTAGTAATCTGGATTCTTTTTCGAAAGGATTGCCAAAGGATTGTTAAAGACTGTATGAACGCTAGTCAATCTTATCTTACATGTTTTTAGATTTTCGCCTTCAACTTCATAAGAAAATCTGCCCTTTATTAGTTACTTCCATTATTTAAATGCATTCCCCTCGTCCTTTAATTTAAAATAAGTAGTTAACAAGAAACTGATTGTGGTGCAGAATTATGATATTCGAAACATTTCAAGTGTTTTTCGAAAACTTTTACCCAGGATTAAGCTACAAGCGCTAACATTCCATTGGTGAATTCAGATCTATTGATATTTGTTTCACTATTTCTTCTACTTCTTCTTTGGCCATTACAACCGTTTTACGGTCCCTTCTGGTTGATATCAGCGCTTAAGACTCACTGATGAGATTCCCAGTCCATCAAATCAGTCTGTCTGAGTATCCAAAGATGCCCATATGTACGAAATCCTTGTTGATTTCGTTGATTATTGAATTATAATCAGTCCTAGACTAAGAGACGGCTAAAAGGCACTTTGACTAAAATCGAAATAGGTCGCTAAAGCATTATTATTTCTATTTAATCTCAAGCAAGAAAGTGCTTTGGGAAGGTACATTGGTAGACTCTTAGAATTTGAAAAAACATCGAAAACATCTGTGTAGCAAGACATCGATGTTTCTCCAGCTCTAATACAAACTTCGTGTACAAACTTTTAAATTTAAATCCTACAAATCAAACAAATCCCAATTTTAATATAAATGTAGATAATATAAAACGAGAAAATATGCAGGCAATCCAATATCAGAAGAGAATTGACAAAAATGAAAAGCAAAGTAAACTATTTTCTGAGCGAAAGTAAACCTTCTTTCTAAAAACAGTTAAGAGCGAAAGTACGGCACATACTTATATTATATAGTGCGTAAAACTTTACCAAGAATCCAAGAAATTCGTTTGGTTGGATATTCTAGAACCAATGTACTGTAGGAGGGCGAAAATTCCAAACATAAACGAGAGCGTAAGTTAAAGTCGGTCCTGCCCAACTTCGATATACCCGCTACTCAGGGAAATTATTGTTGTATAGTCTTCTGTTATGCTAGTTAGCAGAGCTATATCGATTCGTCTGTTGATGCTGATCAAGAATATATATACTTTATGGGGTCGGAGATGATTCCTTCTGCCTGTTACATACATTTGCACGACTTTAGTATACTCTTTTTACTTTACGTGTAACGGGTATACAAAGACTTCTTTCAGTTATGAACTCTATTACTCTATTAACTCTATTAAGGTTAGAGTTTCACGAGTGTTACAGCATCTTTTGTTCACTTTGACTTCTTTATTAAATTTATTTCTAAGATTTAGCTTTGAGCTTAGTGTGGTGAAGGCATTGCCCGGGGTGACTCATCTAACCTGACTGTAACCATATACTTTTCCAATTAAACATGCCGCTTAAATGTTTCTTTTGGGGTTTTCGCTTCTGTTCAGCATTTTTATAAGAACTCTGGTTTGGATAGCAATTCTTTACCGGTTTGCATCCCCGTGCAAAAGTAATTGAGTTGAGCCGTTTTAAACAATTCCATTTTTAACCACAAGATGAAAGATTGCTTTATACTATCTCTAAGTAATTTGTGTTAAATATGTAGTTGGTTTATGCCTGGCCTTTTTAGAAAAAAACGATTTGTTTAGGTCTTTGCCATTGTTCTACATTTAACAGTCCTGGATTTAGGCGTGACCATAATGAAATTGCTCCGATTTAATGTAGATTTCAGAACTGATATTGAAACGCATGAGCTTAGTTGTAAATCCATGTCTAGAAGTAGTAGGTCCTAATTGTGTTGAATTAGTTTCCAAAACGCATGTAAGGGAAGCCACGATTTCAGTACCAACCCTGCCAGACCAGTGCTTTTAATTGAGTGCTGTTCCGAACTAATATTTATACAATTTTCAAGTTATTAAAACAATATGTTTATTATTTTCAGTTCTTTTGGTGCATTTTGTGAATTTCTGAAAATTCCTTGATTTCGAATCACTACTTATCAACAAATTCTCTAATCTTTTGTATTTTCAGCTCTTTAGTCAAATGGTGATGGGATTCAATGGTAAAAATAGTATGGACATTGATCGTTTAACGCAAATGCTTGAGGAGAATCGTCAGTTGCTTAATCAAATGACTCAGGCGGAGGGCAGTTGCAGTGAAGGTGCCACTCTACCCAAATTGCTATTTGAATTGGTGGAGCAGGCGACGCAGTCCGGCGAGGGAGAAGAGCTGCTGCCACAGGAATCAGAGGCTGGTGATAAAAGCCGCAGTGTCACGCCCACCCCAACCAATGACTCAGTTGAGGTTGGGGAGGACTTGACGGACAGTGTCAAGCCTGAGGCGTTAGGCACCGGCACCGCCAGCAACAGCAGCAGAAAGCAGAGGCGTAGAAGTGCAACTTCGTCAGCAGCTGCAGCTTCTGCGGCTTCGTTAAAAAGCCATGAGCCCGAAATTATGGGAAAAGTTGCCACGGCCCAAGAAATCATTGGCAACTTGCCAAAAGTTTGGAAAGTGTTGATGGAGCTCTTGAGTCACCACAAAATCGAGCGCGTGCAGTTTGAAGAGCTGCCTGGTGGCAAAGCCAGCGAGCTGAGCGTCAGCAAGACCTACATCAAGCTGAAGGTGAGTCGGTGGGGGTTGTTCAAGTGCTGCGGACAATCGGGCTTGTTAGTTGTCGTATCCGGTTTGCTGATGAAGTGCAGCCATCCCAGGCCCAGGCCCAGGCCCTTCTCCTGTCTGTCTGTCTGTCTGTGTGCCTTGCTGTGCTGTGATGTGGCCTCGGCTGTTGCAAAGTTTTGCATTATTCACTTAAGCGCTTTATTTAGTAAAGTGCAGGCTGAGCAGGAGGAGAAGCTTCATTATTGCTGACGTCCTGCAGAGTCGATTCGATGTTTAGGGTGTTGGGTGGTGGGTGGATGCAGTTGTTGTGTACATAATTGAATTTATCGGTCAGTTGCCCAGACACAAAACATGTTGCATATTTTTGGGGGGTCCGGTACAATTGAGGTGGGTTTCACTTGGGAAAATCTTCGCTTTTTTTTTTGGAACTTGAAAACTTGAAATTTCTTTGGGTTTGTCTTTGTGTTGTTTGAGCTGCCTGTGAAAAGTTGAATGCTCCCCTTTTCTAAAAACAGATTTAAAAGCTACGCTCTCGCTACACCACACTAGCGGGGCAGCTGTAAGGCATTTTTGTTGGTAGTAGATTCACTAATAGTGAGGACCTTGTTAGGAGAGACTTTTGGAGAAGAAGTTTTGATGCACCTTTGCAATTTGTTAACGTTAGGCATAATGTGGAGGCGAGCAGCAAACTACTGTACGAAAACTGACTCAAACATTTACTAGTGTTAGCTTCCAATTCAAGAATCTTTTATTGATTGGAATATAAAGAATTTTCTCCATCATTTTCTTTCCAGGATCTTATTTTGGAAAAAAAATCTCTGGTCAAGGAGACCAATCGCTTGAAGACCCTCAACAGTCATCTGGACTATCGTCTCAATGAGCAGGAGAAACGTTTGAGTGTCGTTAGTTTGGAGCTAACAAAAACTTGGCATTTGGTGGGCAAAATGCAGCGTCAACATCGCCAGTTGCATACCCAAGAGCAAATATTACGCTATCAATTGCAACAGAAACGTCGCCTGCTGAGCGAACTGAAGGACGAACTGGAGTATTGCCGTCGGAAATGGGCGGCGGCTCGGGCCAAGAACGATGAAAGTCAAGAGCAATGCGACGATTGGCGACGCGAGTTTGCAAGACGCAAACTGGAGGATGCCAATCATTCGGCGGAGAGCGGTTATAGTGACTCAGGGCCACAATCTGATGAGGAGAGGGAGAATGTGGCCAGCGTACCAAATGTTGATGTGGAGGTGGTGGTACCCTCCGGCAATTGCCGTCGTAAACACTTAAGGGATCAATTTGAGCACACACGTAGGATAAAACGCATGCAGAGCACCTCGCCAGGACGTCAGGCGGCTGCGGTGGCTGCTGCTGCGGCGGGGTTAAGCGATGAGGAAGCTGGCGAAGAGTTGGTTTTACGCTGGAACAGTGCACCACCGACTTGTGGCTGGCGGGAAGGTAACGAGGAAGAGGAAGAGGAGGAAGAAGATGTAGATGGAGCCAGTGCCATCCCCTCACTTGGTGCGGTACCCAAGACCTCACACACCTCTCGTAGCAGACAGCGTGGTCAACTGGAACTGTCACCGTCGCCCGGTCTCTTCATCGGGCACAGCTAGTCGCATACAAAAACTGGAGGAACAATGCAAATCGCTCATCCAACAGGTTTTAGAAACTTCCGACAATCGTGAACGTCTGGAGGTACAATTGTGTCGTTTTCAGGATGAAATATCTCCAGCCCAACATGCCGTACCACTCGAGGAATTCATCAACCGCAAACGCCTGGAGCGTATGACGCGTGCGAGCTCTGCCCCAGCCACGGGCACCTTGACACCCAGAGAGGAGGAGTATACTCGCAAGCGTTCCGAACGTTTGGGTCGCTTGGAAGAAGAATCCCGTCAACTGATCCTACGCATTAAGCGCACCACAGATCGTGGACATTACCTGAAAAAGTCACTAGATCGCCTTAGACGTGCACCTAGTCGCGAGGGCAGCTTCGAAAGTAACACCGAAGAGGAGGCATCGCAGACAAAGTCACCCCTTACCACGGAGGAGGAGGCGTATACCTCACGTCGAGCTGCTAGACTTCAGCGTTTGGAACAGGAAAGTCAACAACTAGTGGCACAACTCTCCAAGAATACCGAACGTGGCGATACTCTGTCCAACAAACTAGACACTCTACATGAACGTCATGTTCGGGTGGAAGAGGAGCCACCCACGTGCTCCAGTATCTCTCAAACGGTGGAACAACGTTTGGAGGATATAGAAAGAGTCTCAGCCAATCGTGCGGAGCGTCTCAGATTAATGGAGGCTCAGGGTAATGAACTAATCAAACGTCTGAGTCACACCTCGGAGCGTGGTACCGCCATGATCAATCGTATAGCGGAAAGAGAGGCCAGTCGTCGACAGGAAGCTGAACTGGTAGAGCAAACCCAGCCCACCGAAGAGGCCACCAGTTCGGTCAACACCATAGCCAGCACTCGAATTGAAGAAGAGGGAGCCGCTTGCTGTGTAACTGTAACCACCACTTCAAGTCAATTGGCTGTGCAACAGTCAACGGGAGCCATACCCAAGACCACTCCTTGTAGCACACAGTTGAAGAGCAAGCCACTGGCTCAGCTTTGTGCCGCCACTCGTCAAGTTGATGCGGAGAAGAGGCGTACCAACCAAGAGCCTGAGAAGGTTGCGGCTACTGCAGAGACCTCGGAAACCTTAGAGGATATGGTGCAACGTTTGCGTGCCTTACCCTTTCCGGAAACAGTTGAGAAGGAGAATGAGAAGGAGGAAGATGCGGAACAGAATTAAAATCTTTGACTTAAAGACTATCGAATTCGCATTGAAATGTGAAAAATGTTCATTAGAATTTATGATTAATCGATATACTCGCTGATAAAACTGCTCAGCTCAGCTCTAATAAGCCTATCCTATGTATCTATTGTCTCACTATCAAGATTAAAAAAGTTTTTAAACTTAGTTGGCCAGTTTATGATTATCCAGCTCAACTTAACCTTCTCCAGGGATGCAAACCCGTCATGAACCGTACCGAACCAAACCTAGTTTCTTCTGAATGCAATGAACCAAACCAAAACCGCAAAAGAAAACATGGGGCTAGGATTATATGATACAGTTTGTTGACTTAAAGCGACTGCCTTAAATCAATGATATTTCCATGTTTTGAGACATTTCTATTTGAGCGAAGTCCGCAATATGCCATCTTAGGACTCCATGTGCGGTGATCAGATTGTATAAGCCAACAAGGGTCCCCAAAGAGTATATTCGCCGGAAAAAGGGCATTCTCAAAAGAACAAATTTACGAGTGAAAACCTAAATTTAATATTTGGCCTTAAACAGCAGCTCAAAGAGTCAAGGCCGAGCTTCTCTTAATCTCTTGGTTATAAATTTTCGCACTAGAGAATAGACCTACAGTTTAATGCCGAATCCGAACGACAGTTTGAGAAGATTTTTCATGGCTAGTTATTTCAAAGCTGGCGCCAACAGCTACGGAAGGTGACCGGTTGTGTAAGTTTTTCAAATAAAATGGTTTTTGTCAAAGTGGTTGTTAGCCGGCTCAAAGTCGAAGATTGATTATAATTCTATAATCATCAGAAAAATCAACAAAGTTTACATATGAACCACAGCTGCTACCACGGCTAAGCCTCGTCAGTACGCTTTCAATTGCTGTCACTTCATTAACCCAATTGCAAATTTTTTTTAAACAACGACCCGAAGAATTAAGACTTGAGAAATGCTAGAGCGCAAAGGGCGCAAAATATTTTGGAGAGTCTTCCTATTAATGATGGATAATAATTGTTGTTATGGGGATTGGAAATGACTTTAAGTGCGGACAGTGAATCTGAACAAATGGCAGGTGGTTGCGGGGGCTTTCGCGCTATTACAGTGGCGTTGCGATGATTTCTGCTGAGAAGATAGAGCTGTTTAGTGGTAAGTGTTGTTGGAATCAGTTTTCATTATAGACTACAGGTCTATGGGTTGGATACTCTTTAGTCTCCTTCGAGCTCTGATCCCATTTATCCTTCGTCTTCTTTGGAGACGTTTTGTGAGGTTGTTTGCCTGTTTGTTAATGGTGTCAACAACCATTGGGACCTTTTTTCGATGTCTTTTGTTCGAATGTACAACTCGGCACCCAGGTTTTTGGCCTGAAGACCCTTATTTTATAAAGGTGGGTTTTGTCAGCTATACCATATACATGGACGCCGTACCTCCAGATCTTTGCTAGGATAACAATATAAATAAGGACCTTTTTTTCGCTGTCGCGACAGTTTGTTTTTGGCATTTAGAAGCCAGTTTATTCTTATCGCCTTGCTACGCAATTTTCCAGCTACTTCGGCGGGATGTTGCTTGAATGTCAGTCTCTTGTCCAGAGTCACTATCCAGGAGTACCTATGACCCGACTAGGAACACGCCAGGACCTTCTGAGAGCGGAAGGGTCCTTTCCGTTTAGTGAGATATTCCATCTGCAGGCCCAGATATCGAATATCTTAAAGTACTCTTGGAGGGCGTCTGTTGCCAAGTAGGCACACTTGTCCCTTGCCTAGTCGGTGTCGTCTTCGTGGCGGGTCTTCGGGTCTCGATGGTCGTGTGGGTTGACTGAGGCGAAAAAGTTATACGTGTTGGGCCTAGCACGCAGCCTTGAGGTATCTGCCGAATCCTCTTTTTTGGGAAGGAAGGCCTTCGTTAAGGTTTCAGTTTAAACCGGGGTTCGCTGCACATAGCTCATTAATTTTGACCTTTTTCTGTTGCACATTTCCTTGTCGTTAGCTTATGGGCTTACAAAATTTATAAGAATTTTTCCAGAAAGATATCGCAGATAGAAAGTAAAAGAACAGAACCTACAACTTAAAAGAACCTAGAAGTCGGAATTGTTTTGGTACACGTACACACTCGTTGTCGAGAATCACTGAGCGCATCCACTCCATCCCCTATTGACAGCTAATTGACAAGTGACATATATGCCATATTAATGCATCAATAGACCGCACGAAAGCCATCAGAGCCGTGCAAGATCGAATTCGTCGAAATCCACTGCGCAAGCCGAAAATCATGTCTTGTGAGATGAATATCAGCAAGGAGAGTGCATACAAGAGACACACCGGCCACTTGCTCACAACAGGATTGAAACAAAAACGCAAAACAAAATCGAACGCATTGCGACTACGGTGCTCGAACAATGCCCTAGGAAATTTTCATCATAGGGGAATCGTTCAACAAACAGAACGGTAGATTGTATGGTGTGTCATCAAATCAACCGTCCGAACTTATTCCGAGAGTTCAGAGATGTCACCATCCCACAGTGGTTGCATTTATATGGAGAGAACGGCCATAAATACTTCTAGTCGAAGTATCGAATCTAAAATTTGTATTGATAGGTATATGAAGAGTAAAAATGTGTTGGCTGTGTTGGACACATCCATTCCCACTACACATCGACAGCGTTGCAGCAGCGAACTATGATTTGCTCATATCTTGATCGTTCATCCGATCTTTACTTCATTTGGCGGATCAATAAATAATCCTTGTTACTAAATATGTCAAGAAGGTTCCAAACTTTCTTTCTATAAAACTGTGGGAGATATGACGTTTTTTTTCAATTTGCGGGGGCGGGAGGGGGCGTGGCAAAATTTAAAATAAACTTGATCTGCCTTCAAGTATAAAAAGTTTTTGTCCCATACCCATCGAACCTCTATCTCGTACCATCTGTGAGAAGTGAGCTTCATACGGCCTGGAAATTCAAAAAACTTAGTCCTCTCTATGGAGTACTACAAGAGCATCTGCAAGTTTCTGCAGCTAAACCAAATACTTTTTTAATCGTAACATATTAAGAAATAAGATGTAAGAATATGTATTAAGGGGAAAGGTGGGGAAAACTGTTAAAACTTTAACAAAACATTTGTCAGATGAACCTAAATCAAACACAAAAACTTACTTGTCTAAAACAACGATTTACACAAACACCAACAAGATTTATCGTAAAGTTTAAATGTAGAAATCAAGTCAATACCTTTATGTGCAATAATTATTTTACGCAACCTGATTTTCAATGACTTTTGTAGAACAATTTGATTTCACAAAACTTACACCCAGTAGCGAGCTGCTGACGCTGAACAAAGCAAATGAGTATGTGGTCGCACTTTCAATGATATTTTCAGAAAGCACCGTAAGAATCAAACCAAAACAAGCATGGCACTCTAATGTTTAGACAATTAGCTGTTGAAAAGGGCAGCTATGATTTAAAAATTTTGACATTCATTTATTGATTTTTGGCCTATGCAGCAACCACTGTGCATTCGGCTATGTGATGGTTTGGTGGGGAGTCGCGTGTGATGGGGTCACCAAACTAAATTTTTGTTAAAAGGGATTGAAATCTTCGGCGAAAGTGTATCAATCCAAAGTTTTGGAAAAGGTTGTGAAGCCTCTCAACACGACATTATAGGTATTTGCAAACAAACCGAGGACCGTTTAACAAGTCTTCGCTCCAGCTCACAAGGCAAAAACGACTCAAACATGGCTCAAAAACCAACTTCATTTCTAGGGATTCTAGGCCTACTGGTAGCTTAGACCTGAATCCATTGGACTACAAACTATGGTCCGTTTTCGAGGATATGGTTTGCTCTACTTGACACACAAACATTGCGTCTTTGAAGCGCGCTTTTGTCCGAGCAGTGGACAATTTTCCAATGCATGAGTTGCGCACTGCGATCGAGAGATTTCGGCGTTGCTGCAAGGCACAAGGCGGCCATTTCGAATAGATTGTTCTACGATTTGTAGCCATTGAGTGACCGAATAAAAAGAAGAAAAAGTTTTGAAAAACATTTATTCGTTTTCATTTAACTACTAGATAGATCCCATCGACTCGAATCAGGACAAGAACTACACTTTTGTAATTAATTTGTTAAATTATTTCTGTAAACTTTTCCATATCTATTATCTAAAAGGGATATCTCCGTCTCAAACGCTAGTTAGTTATATTTTCCTAACCATAAAAAAAGTATAAACACTCAAAAGCTGAGCAGACTGATGAAGTACTTAGCTTGCCACCCATCTTAACTAATCAAACCAATCCTAGTTAGCTTGGCTTAAGGTAACCTAACCCTCTCCTGTATCCAACACTTTCCAAGCTAACTCACTTCAAAAACCTACCTCATCTTACCCACATAACACAGCATCTCCAGTGAAGGCATTTCATCCAGTGCCTAATTTATTTATCCATTTCTACCCCACTAATCAGCAAAAAGAAACTCGGAATATTTGTGCCAGCTCGTTCTTATTACATTCTCCCACACACACGACACGAATTCGCTTGGATTTCTGAGCGACTTATGTGCTCTCTTAGACACGCATGCAGCCATGACATTGTGCCCAGGCTAAGGGATAAAGACGACGTTTGCCAACGACAACTGTCAGTGACATGGTGGCGAGGGCGGGTGGGACTGAAGACAAGGACGTGGCCGTTGGGTGTCAATGGGTGGTTGCATTATCTCTGCATACAAAAAACGCCAACGTCCGCTAACAAGTTGACGGTGCTTTATGCAAATGCATTGGCCTCAAACTCGTTGGGGGTGGTTGAGGACTGTTCAGGCATAAAAACAACATCGTCTCATATATGCTTTTAAAAGCGAACAGAGATTGTACATTAACTTATCCCAGGAAGGAAGTGTTCGTTTCAAGCAATTATGTGACATATTCAAGTTCTGGAGTTAACAGTCAGCGAGTTCATTCTGTTAAAAGCAGCTACCCCTAACAAAATGAACACTTCCAGTTGGAGCAGGCAACATGTTGGAGGGCTTGACAGTAGGGCAAAAGTTGCCCCACTAACCAACCCTTAAGTTTCCCACACAACAGCGTATAAGAGGGGAAATCAAAACAGCGCCCTCTGTTGCAACTTAGCCAAAATTAACTTAAAAGCTTTTACGACTTCTTGTCTTTTCAAAATTAGATTTAACTTAATTGCTGTGGGAGTTCTGACACGCCCCCCACAAAATACAATAACCCAGTCAAAGCCCAGCTTAAATTTTGTATACAAATTGTTGCACCCCGTTAACTGTTCGGCTGCATCTTGGATCTGGCGCGACGGCTTTTGCAACTGGAAACGTCAAATTAATAAACTGCCGGACGTACCACAAGCTGTGAAAAAGCAATCTTTGTCTGCATGCCACAGAGCCAAGAGTGTTTTCCAGCTTGTTAGGCCCGGGTTGAGAGGACGACTCTGCGTCTCCCTTAAAAGAAAAGATTTATGCAGTTCGCGCGGGCGCTTGAGATCCGAGGAAGCGCCGTTTCTTCCAACGAAACAACGCAGAGTAATCTAATTTATTAAAAGTGCAGCCTCCGGCTTCGAAGGGGTTCGAAGTCTCGTTTGGGTTTTTGATTTACGCTGAAATAAATTAAAATATCATAAAAAGGAAATTAAAATTCACTCACACAAACAAAAAGAGCGCCCCGAAGACCGAAGTCAATTTTCGTGGCGGGGTCTTTCTCGTCTCATTTCGTCTCGTTGGGGGCTCTTAGCTAATTTTTAAACAAGTAAAAATACAAATAAATATTTTAATGTGTGATTTACGACAATGACTCGCATAGGGGGCCAATATCGACTTGGTGGCGCTCTTCTCTTGCATTTAAATTGGATTTGTGCGCTTCTGGCTGTGGAGTTGAAGCAGTTGGTTGAATGCAGAATGGGAAGGGGGGAAAAAAAGCAATGAAATACAATTTAAGCGCCTTTAATGAACTGCAGAGTTAAGCAGACGAAGAAGCCTAAAAGAAGCTAAGGAGTCATATTTGGAAAAGAACAATTGGAGTTTTACTTAGTAGGATGATTGATTTAAGAAGTTTTAAAAACATATTTTGTGGATTACTCTGTACGATATTCTGAAAATTTAACAGTCGCCAATCAACTAAGATTTAAGGTTACATTTGGAAAACCTTCAAATACAATTGCAAACCTTTCTTGCATTCTTACAGTTCTCAAGTTCCTATTCTCCGCTTAGTTTACATGCAAACGGCAAACGGTACTTGCAAACTACTTGATGGTGTGTCAGCGTTGAAGCTCACTGATGAGATGTTGCCGGGAGGCCTTCGAAACAGTCTGTCTGAGCAACCAGCTGTCACTTGAACAAAATCTTTGTTGATTTCTGTTGATTATTTGACTATTATCAATACTTGAACTTGAGACGGCTAAAAACCACTTTGACTAAAATCAAAACAGGGCGCTAAACCCCATATACATATGTTCTTAGAAATCAATGGTGGCAAAGATAACTCAAAACATAAGGTTGTCTGCCAAAAAAGGTAAAGGAACAACAAAGAATTCTTTCAGTTCTTTTTCTGTTTTTCTCTCAAACTACTAAGCGAATTGGAAAACAATGGTTTAAGTGATTGTTGAGAGTTTAAAAAACTTTTTGCTTGAATCCATCTCAAGTTTCCAACTCCGAAGGGGCTTCAAAGTGGAAAAGTTTCATCGAAAGATTTTTATAAATTTTTTATTTGATTTTCGAGTTTGTGTTTGTTCAGCGAATTCATCTGCGAAAAGTGACTAAAAACTGTTTGTAACCACCAATTAATTTAAAAATAATTTTTTATTCCCAAAAATTCAGATTTTTATGTTTTTAAAATTAATTTTTATAAAGTTTCAACCTTCCTTTCTTCTGTTAATCTTGCACCGCACTTCAAACAGTATTCAAATTAACATCAAAAGCATAATTTTTATGACCACATAAAATACGCTGCTATAGTTAACGAGCAATTAATTCGAAATTTATGTCACCGCCAAAGGAGACTCAAAAAAAAAACCCCATATTTTTTGTTCGCAAATCTCGTCATCATCTGAAGCCATGGCCTGGGATAGTCCATTAAACAAGCGTTGCCCGAAAATTGCATGCAATTAATTAAAAATCCATTGACATTCATAAAAAAGTAAATTGTGCCAACAGCGATCGCATCACCAAGCGGAAGCAAACTTAATGCCCGTGTATTATAAAATTCATCAACAATTTTACAGAACACCTTCTTTTTGCGCAAGTACACGCTGAGTACGGGTATTTATTAACAGCTTGAAACGATGCGTAGTCGATCGATGCCAAAAACACAACAAAAATGAACTAAAAACACCTGCCAGATACAACAGCGGCAATTTGATGGGGAGATGAAACGTTGTCGATGAGAGATGAGGCAGCATGTGAAGCGTGAAATGTAACAGGAGTTTACTTAAAACGATATTAAAATAAGAGAAGATCAAATTGATTAAAATGCTGTTAAGGATGTTAGAGACTAGAGGTCTGCAAGAATAAGTTCAAACTGCGAACAATTACACAGTGATCCACAAATTTTTCATACCAACGAGACCCACCAAATTTGAAAGGTACTTATTGTAGTAGAAAAACCCTGACTGGGTTTGGTCTGATTGGCTAAGGATTTTTTGTAATAGACTCCTGAAGTTTTCATTGGAAAATGGATTTTTTTGAAAATATGTTTTTTTGTTCAGGTCTATATCTCATAAACTATTTGGAATTTTACTTTACTGTCTTCAGCAATTTTGTAGCTCTTAACCAGGCCTACAAAACACTTTTTTTGACCAGCTTACAAAAAAATAGCGAGATCACGACAATTTCCAAATATTTCCAATTGTGCAGCGTATTGCTACTACAAGACTTCGTGCAAAATTTCGCGAAGATAGCTTTCAAACTGACGGAGGAATTTGCATAGAAACAGACGGACTGACTGACTTGGCTATATCAACTCAGCTCGTCATACTGAATATATATACTTTATGAGGTAGGAAATGCTTCCTTCAATGCGTTTCAAACATCCGGACAATTTTAATATACCCTCTTCAACGATATAAAAAATAAAGAAATCCTAAACTTAGCAGCAATGGGCCAAGATGACTCCCCTGAGGGACACCAGAAACAACATTCACCAGTTTAGATGAAGTAGAATAAGAAAAAATAGGGGAAAGTTAACTTCGGCTCGGCCGAAGTTTTCTATACCCTTGCAGCTTCCATTGAAAACAAAAACTTTTTCTAACTAAGACTACTTTTTGGACCTTACTATTCTATGGGATCTATACTATATAGATGTCTGATTTTGAATGAACTTGGTGAAATCATGAAAAAGCAAAATACACCATTAATTTCGAAATTTGGAGGCGATCCCATTTAAAACAAAAAAGTTTTTCTCACTAGAACTTCTTTTTCGACCGATCATTTATACTGCTGCTATATGCTATAGTCATCCGATTTTGATAAAACTTTTGTAAAATTGTGTAAAAGTATATAAAATAAGTGTATGCCAATAATAAGGACGTTTTCATAAAAAACAAAAAGTTTTCTCACTAGAACTAGTTTTTCGACCGATCGTTCCTATGGGAGCTATATGCTATAGTCATCCGATTTCGACCAAACTTTGTGGAATCATGTGTAAAAGTAAAAAAATAAGTGTACTGCCAATTAAGAGCGTTTCCATTAAAAACAAATAAGTGCTTCTCACTAAGACTAGTTTTTCGACCGATCGTTCCTATGACAGCTATATGCTATAGTCATCCGATCCGGCCGGTTCCGACAAATGTGCAGCGTATTTATAGCAAAAGACTTCGTGCAAAGTTTGGTGAGGATAGCTTTAAAACTGACGGAGGAGATAGCATAGAAACAGACGGACAGACGTACAGGGCTAAATCAACTCAGCTCGTCATGCTGATCAAGAATATATATACTTTATGCGGTCGGAGATGCTTCCTTCTATGCGTTACAAACATCCGGACAATTTTATAATACCTTTTGCCAGGGTCCAATTCGACAAATGGGGATCCATTTGAGCAATAGGTCAGGGAAACCTATTAGTGAGAGTCTATCCAAAAGCAGAAGATGATTAAGGGAGTCAAACGCTGTGCTTAATTCAGCAAAAACCACATCAGCTGCGTTTCTAAAAAACCGCTGCGGATGATAGAGGTAAACTCAAGGAGGTTGATTGTTGTAGAGCGACGCTTCAGGAAACTGTGTTGAGCTGGAGAAATAAAGGAGCTGCAGAAGTATTGGGGGATTGCGCATAGTTTGGCAAGAGGTGTAACGTAAAATTCCTTCCATATAATAGGATATATTGAGAGACAATTTATTCGGTATTCGTATGGATATCTGGATATTTATTTCGAAATACCGGTATAAAATGGTGAAATGTTCTTCAACTCGGAGGGTAAAAGTTCTTTTGAGAAGAGCTTTTTGAGAGTTCATACAACTCTGGTAGCTTAGTCACACCCCAAGTTAAGAATATCTTCTTTATTTTGTAAAAGTTTTAAGCTCAGAAACACGCTGATTGATATCAATGAACTGTTTAGTTTTTCCAATCAAATACAATACGATAAAAACGATAAGCATGTCTAAACGAATATGAAAATATCGATATAAATCGATATTTTCATACAAACGATATTTTCGACACTATCGATGTAAATCGATATTTTTCATAAAAACGATATATTTTTCGAACCTAATGTCTTGGGGTTAGTATAGTGTTCTTATGAGGGTTTTCCGTTTCTAATTTTAGAATCTAATTTTAAGCTTAAATTCTAGCCAAATTGCTTAAAAGTTCCCTAAAAATCAGTCCACCAGTTGCACTTAGAACCGAAACTGTACCGGTACAAAGGTAAGGTTCTTGGGTTTTTCGGGTTACAGAAATATGGGTTTTTGAATACCGGTACTCTAAAAATTTAAAATATTCGTTCCAGTATCAGTTTAGGTTCTGAGTTTAATCGGTTCTTTTTGGTAAGCGGTTCTGTTTCTATTTCTGGTTGAATTCCCTGCATATTTGTAATATAAAACATAGCTGTTACTGTCAGGGGCATTAGATGTGCTCATTAACCTACGGTGTTACCTCTTTTAAAAAGGAACATTAGTCATGTATGAGCAATATAAGTGATTTCCGTTTAGCGTGATAAAGCCATATAATTTTGCTACAGAATAAAATTTACTTTCGCGCTTTCGCGAATACTCAAATTCTGATTCCCCTTGACAGTGTCCATTTATTTACTGAATTAATTCGAATTCGAACCCCCAAAAACTACCTTAGGTCACAAAAAGTGGTTCTTTTTATAGACAATCAGGAAAAAAAAATCAGTTAGCTTAGCGTCTTTGCTCAACCAACGAGAGTTTTTTTCGTTCGCTTTGTAAGCATATTCGCTGTTGAGATTTGTTTATTCGCAAGAAATCAAGCTTTGTCGGCGCTCTGATTACGATCATGTTCATCTTTACTCTGCTCAATTCGGGTGTTTGTGCTTTGGCTTAACAACAAATGAGCGATAATCACTTCGAATGAGTTTTGGCATGGGATGAGATCGTGCTGCAGACAGCACTTAGAAAGATGGAAAAGAGAGAGAGAGTTCGCTCTGGCGTTTTAAGCTGGGCCAGCCAAATATAGGAAAGAGAAAAAGTGTTAGTATTGAGCATTTACTTGCAACCTTTTTTAAGGTCATTGTCTGGTTACGCCTTCTCACCCCGCTATTTTTGAAGAACAGTCCGTAACTAAAAGAAGTAAGAAAGTCGGTCAAGGCCGACTATAATAAACTCTGTACCTGTGAAGTGCTGACCATCACCGTTGCAACCGGTGCTGCCCATAATTGTTTGTTTTCCTTATATCTCGACGATTGTACCATTCCTTTGGCGGATCGATAAAGAATCCCGAATACTAAATATGTCCAGAAGGAACGAACCTTCTACCTTATATAATTTATGACGTTTTTACCAATTCGGCGGGGGGAGGGGGCGTGGTAAAAATTGAAAATAAACTTAATCTGCCTGCAAGTATAAGAAGCATATTTCCCATACATGTCAAACCCCTATCTCTTACCATCTCCGAGATCTGTTTGTTCATACGGACGGACAGACGGACATGGCGGCGAAGGACAAGAATATATATACTTTATAGGGTCGGAGATGCTTCCTTCTGCCTGTTACACACTTTTGAACGAGCTTCATATACTCTGTGTTCCTTTGGTACAGAGTATAAAAGTCCCCAAAAGACTTGGCCCCCATCAGATCGTAAAGATACTTTATTGATACCAAGAAAAGACATTGAGCAGGTTAAGCAACCACTTTGACTTATGATATATTTAAAAACTCCTGTTTACCTTGGAAGGCTGCTTGTAAAAATCAAGCGTTATTGAACATTTCACCATTTGTGAACTTCAAGTGTGTATGAGTGCTAGTGTGCTTCAACAAAAGCAGACATTTGGGTCCATTTGCTCAGTTGCTTGTGCTCAGCTGCTGAGAGTCGAACGAAATAATTCCCTTCAAGCTGTTATCGTAAGATAGCTTCGTGTTTTTCACTCGTCGAGAAAAATGAAAAGACGAGTCTGTTTAGTTTGTACCTGTCATTTTGGTGAGCAGACAGCACAAAATAGATTGGTTACCATATTTTGCGGGCTCTGCTCAAATCAAATAGAGAAAAAAAAAACAAAAATAAACAACTTTAAAAAGTTTTTAATAAAAGCTGTTTTGTTAATCGAACTTAAAGCGGGGAAAAGTTTAATTCAAAGGAATTAAATTAAGTTATCTTCTATGGCTATTAAACCTCACTCAAATTTGGCAGAACTAATAAAAATCAGATAAAAATTATTTCCAATAAAAATAAAAATTTCAATTTTTGAGTTGCCAAAACTTTATGCAAAAATGTTCACAATATCTTCACGACCAAAGTGATGATGCCTTAACTGTCACGTTTGCATCTCCAGTTGACCGCTTGGGATGAAACCGATCGATGGGTGATGCTGCTGATGATGATGCCAGCCTGCCGGCTAACGAGCGCGAAAATAATGCGCGAAATGTGGAGCACAGCGTACCGCAGACACAGCCAAACTCAAGGCTCCAATCTACAGCCACAGCTACCTCCACATGCACATCCACATCCACGGTGGCGACTGACAGAATTATAATCAATTAGTGTAGCGACCGCGTGAGCGCATAAAATTATATGTACGAGTACAACGCAAGTCGCGCCAGTGCGCCCCTTTCTCGTGTAACGCGTAGCGCAATTTAGTTTAAATTAAAATAAATTCAATTACGAAAACATGAAAATCCATTACGCAAATTATTGTCATTAAATGTGCAATTTCGAAGCGCAAAGCATTTAGGAAATTTTTGATTAAAATTTCTGACATACAAAATTATTAAAAAGAAGTGAAAAACAAAAGACTTAGGCCACAAACTTTGCTGCATGCACTTAGCCTGCCAAAGCGGATGACTGGCTAATTAATTAATTAAAATCCCCAGCGATTAGCATGGGCTTAGAGTTCGCTTTCATCGTCTCTCATAAAATGAGGCAACACAACAAACGCTTTCATTCATAGATCCGAAGTCACACGATAGGTGGACGGACGGACGGACGGATGGTTGGACGGACAAACAGGTTATAAAATGTTAAACGATTCGATAGATAAGATGCGAGTATGTGTATTTGATGGGAACAAGCGGCCGGGTGTCGCACTTAATTTATTTAATTTCCTTGACGTTGAGTCTAAAATGTTCATATCATAGCTGCAAAATGTTGAAAAAATTTTACAAATTTAATTTCAACCTACTTTCATCTTCTGGGAGTTCCTTACATTTTATACATATTTTTATTGCCCCGCTAAATGCTTCCTTTTTTTTGTGCTTGTGCTTGGTTTCAGCTGCAGTTACGAAAATTGCTAGACCAAACAAAAACCAAACTACTTAGCCGCACACTCGCCATGGTAATTGAAAATCGATAATCTTTTTGAACCAGTTTGGTTGTTTTCAAGCCAGCAAGCGATCCTACAGCCATCTTTGTTGCTGTGGTTGTGGTTTTTTGACCAAAGCTGAACCGCAAATCGTCTGCAAATTGCAACCGCAGGAGAAGAGCACTTCCAAGATCAACCCCATGGCCAGGGGCAGGGAGGGCAGGGGGACCAATTGCGATTGATTTTAGCACGCTTAATGGTTATTGGTTTAGCTATGGCTATAGAGGAGTCGTCGTCTCTGTACCCACTTGGCTCGTTGCCAGTTCGAGTTCGGGGCATCGGTAATAATCCTCCATTTATTCAACAACTGCCACACCATAAATTACAAATAATTCGATTTACACAAG
Source organism: Lordiphosa collinella (assembly GCA_018904265.1). NCBI lineage: Eukaryota > Metazoa > Arthropoda > Insecta > Diptera > Drosophilidae > Lordiphosa > Lordiphosa collinella. The sequence goes on along the minus strand of JAEIFV010000345.1, from coordinate 96,692 downwards.
ATTTTCACTCTTAATGGTCGAAAATGGGCCTCGGCCGTGAAAATAATGATGAAAACAAACAAAACTTAATAAGATTTTGTGTCGGGTAATTGCGTTTGTGATTGAAAATCAACTTGCAGAACAGACAGAAAAAAAGCTGTTGATGAAAAGTTTTTCCAAAAACATGCATTTCGAAATTGTTAGGACACATTAAGTTATTAAGTTGGAACCTTTTGCTCTGTCACCAAATGCTTTAAATGCCTGCCTAAATGGTCAAATTAGTGAGCAAGCCTGTTGCTCCTTTTTAATTTTTTTTTTTTTTTTGATTTTGGGGCACGCCTAAAAATGTCAACGAAAGTCGCTCAGTTGCATTTTTGAAGGTACACTTGGAAAAATTATGGAAAAAACGAAGGATATTTCTTTCATTTACTTTATTTTTATTCCTTGTAAAGAACAAGCACAATATTTCCATAATTTAGATAATAGTTTTTATTTTGCTTTTATCATTCAAACATATCAGAGTAAAATGAAAGTTTGTCTAAAATAGCGATGTTCTTCCATAGCCCTCAGGGGCCGTGCGCAATCGGTTATTTACACACACACGAGCAGAGCGCATGCCGAAGTCGGGCAAATGAGCGTAAGCAGCGCTCACTTTGCATGCATTCGATGCCCAGACGTCGAGCAGGGCAGTTCAAAGCTGGACTGTGTCGCTTTAATATCGCACACCAATACACTCTCACTTTTTGGCCTCCCTCTTCTTGAACATCACTGGTCTAAAATATAGCAGCTATCTAGAGGATAAGAAATCAGCTCTAAGACTTGATTCCTATTAAACTTAGTTTCTGGAACTGTGCGTGCCACTAAAGAGAGTTTTGATTGTGCTAACATGTTAGTTGTTATGCAATTGTAAAGAATATCTCAAATTAGATATACCAAACTGATAAACAGTTCGGCTCGTGGCTTTTGGATCAGAAACAGATCATGAACCAAACATTTGAATTTAAATTAAAAGTTTTTGACAAATAAGTTACCCAACTTTAACATGGTTTGAGTAACAAGCTATTTATGTTGAAAATATAAAGTTTTCCTTAATATAACTTTTTTCGACCGATCGTTCTTACTGCAGTTATATGCTTTAGTCATCCGTGTAAAGGCATATAAAACTAATATATGCCAGACCTTCCATTTCTATGAGAGCTATACTATATAGATGAACCAAAGAAAGCTGGAAATATTCAAAGGTCAGAAATTTTCCAACACACCATAACAAAAGAGTTAGAACCAGTTTTTAATTTGAAGAACAGACTCGCTTAAAAATAGTTCAACTTTTCAGTTGCACTCTTTTCGGAGCTAGCATTATAAGTCAATTTTGTTCTCAATGTAACATATTATGTACTTGAACTAAGAACGTGCTTTTCTTGAATTTTTCATCTTACTGTAAGTACAAAATATTCTTGATTCAAGAAAGTTTGTTTTCACTTCAATAATTACATTCGTTTTTCGGTTTTAGAGTGTTTCGTACTCAATTTGAGAACACCCAAGTACGAATTTCGCCTGAAATGTTAAATACAAAACGGTTTAAATTCAATTTCGTTTCGTATAGAACGCCGGCCACCGTTTTTTTCTGAGTGTAGTTTTTCGACCGATCGTTTCTATGACAGATCGTTTGTACCAGAAGACTTCGTGTAAAGTTTCTTCAAGATAGCTTTAATACTGACGCAGTAAATAGCATACAAACCGACGGAGGGACATGGCTAAATCAACTTAGCTCGTCATACTGATCAAGAATATATATACTTTATGTGGTCGGATATGCTTCTTTCTATGCGTTACAAACATCTGGAAAAATTTAATATTCTCTGTGCAAGGGTATAAAAAGAGAGCTTTAGATCAGTGGTGGGCAAGTCCTTACTCCCATTGCTCCCATTGCTATTGCGTATCGGGGCATGGCGCCAGCAGTGTTTGCGGCAGAGACGCCTGCGAAAACAAATATATGGAGTGTGTGCCTGGTGGACCAAACTCTGTTGTTGTTGTTAGAATGCTCCCAAAGTTAAATTTCGTGCCCAACTCTGCTTTAGATTAAGCGATGATCAAGAATTTGTAATATATTACCGATTAAGAAGTCAGAAATAAGCTTGATTTTAGAGACTCAGTACTTTCTAGTGTGGGATCTATATAACTGAATTCTAAAACAAGGCTGCAAACCACGAAAATGTGGATGAAGAATCGGCTTAGGAGCTCAAACCCGTTGTTTGGTAAGTCAAATTTGATTGAAAAAAGGATTACTCCCTATCTAGTCCCAAGCACTGGTAGGACTATGCCCACTACTCCGAGCGGCGTGAATAACATACTTATACATCCTGATACTGCATTTTCGAGGACACATGAAGAACCCCTTGGGTATAACCAAGGCTTGGTTCCCAGTCAAGTTCCTAACCCTGATATGACTGTTCCCACTGCTCCAAGCTGGATAAATAGTAGTGCCGCTGACAATGAGCGCTTTATAATGGTTCAGCGACTTCGGAAAAAGAAAAATTTAGGTGTTTCCTACACACAGGCCCTTGCTCACATTAATGTTACCAGGACTTCTCTGGATGGATAATCTGGTCATGGCAATAGTTTTGCTATGCTTTTGAATGATCAAATGGACATGGACGATGATTTGCCCACTGCAGCGGCAGTTGACACGATGTCTCCAACTTTCGTAGATCCATCTACTCCTGATCTTGGCATTGACTCAACTTCTGGTCCTACTGCTCGCCCTAGGGCAAACAGAACTTCTCCGATGTCAAATTTGAAGAGATCTGAACTGCGTCCACCGCCTTAAAGACTATGGGTCCGTCTTCGGCAAGACCAACCGTGAATGTCGGGGACACTTACAGGGTTGTTCAGAAGATGTTGCGGGAGAAAGCTATACCTTTTAGCTCATATCAACTGAAGGAAGATCGTTCTTTTAGAGTTGTTGCAACAGGCCTTCACTTCTCTACTGATATAGCTGACATTAAGGCAGAGCTCTCTGCTCGTGGTCATGTGGTCCGTAATGTATATAATCCTTCTGGTGTGGGAGATATGCCTAGTCCCAATATATTTTGTATTGAACTTGAATCAGGCCGAACCAATGCCGATGTCTATGACATTAGGAAACTTTGCTATCAAGTGATAACTGTGGAGCCCCCGAAACCTCGATCTGGTATTGTGCGCATGGTTTCTCTAAAGAGCTTGGAAATAGCTTTCTGAGACTTTAAATGCAAAGCTGTGACATGAAACCCGGTTAGGTGTGTCCAGCGTGTCGATTGGGTATCGTTTCAATTGTTTATTCTTTTTTATAACTGAAAATGATTCAAGTTCATTTCTTTCCAATGATTTGTCATTTACTTCTTAGTTCTCATTTCTTTTCTTTCACTGTATCTCCATGCAGCTGCCTCTTTGTGTCCTATTTAATTTTCAACATATTTTTTGTTATTAAGTATGTTGTTCTTGCTTGCTTGTCAGATTTTGCGCCGCCGTTTTCATACAGACTGTCTTAAATACCACAAATTCCCACTTGATGGCAATTTTAATTTGTGGCAAGCAGAAATTATAAATTGCATTTCGATTCGAGTTAATTAGTGGGCAATTAGTGGCAACTGCTCTATAAGTGCGCCATCTAGCAGCACGCCTTGGCATTCGACCAGCAAGACGGCCTCAATTTTGTAACGGCTAAAGTTTGCTTTAAGATCTTGGCGAGCTGATTAGCCTAATCTAATCTTACACGCTAAACACCTACACCAAAACTCATTAACTGCCAAAGACGTGGGTTGCTCCACCTATACATAGAGATGTATATGCTAATGCCTAACCAGATTTGGGTCTTGCATACATATGTAGAGAGATAAGCTAAAAAGGCGTAGATAATGCGCTCGGTTAGGCCTTTTTATGTTTATTTAATTAGTGCATATTTGAAACGAATTATGAATTCAATTTAAATACCGAAACTCGAAAGCATTTTGTGGGCAAGTAGTGGGAAGAAAGGTTTTATATTAAGGAGTTATTTATGAGTGGGTTGAACCAGGATCTTGCAAAGACCCGACACACTTACCATAATCCCTCTTCCTTTATTTCACCTCGGATTTTAATTGATCAAATTTGTGTTTTGTTTTATGTAAAACTGCCTTTCTTTTTGCTTGGTTTTATGTCTTGATTGTTGTTGTTGGTTTGGTGTTGGGTCTGTGAACGGCTGCATAAATTTAATCAATGCAGAGTTGAGTTTGGAGCTTGTTTCGTTCGTAATTAACTTGTTGCCATAATTGCTCACTTTTGCATTGGTTGTTGGTGCTGCATGTCTCACTGGCTAAGCCATAAATTTCTATATACAGGGCTTAACAACTTCTCGCTTAGTTGAACTCCACAAGCTTTGCCTCGTTTATATGTAGTCACCCTGTATACAAAACTCTCCCCAGCTACGCACCTGTTAGACGGCCAGACCCTTATTGGCAGCCAGCAACAGCGCCACCACCAGACAACGGTAACGATGTGACTTTTATTATGCACACGAGACAAAAGACAAGCGACAAAAGCGAAAGAACGCAACGAAACGAAATGGGGAAACATTTGGCGCCGCAGCAATTAGTTATCAAAGACGTCGCTCATTGACAAGCAAAAGTCAAAGCACTCGCAGGGAACAAGGAAAGCTACAGACACATATTAAGTGCATATGTATATAAAATTAAAAATGAGTCATTGAAGTTGAACGTAAAGACAAAAGAAACTTACAACTGGGCAAAGTTCTTTGTATATGTGTAGACTGACTACCGAAGTGCAGTCTGCGTAGAGTGTCTTGGCAACGCCCCAAATCATGGCAGCGTGTGCTCGAGCACCGACAATATTAAAACGTAGCTCAGCTAAACATTGATCCTTATCGACATGTCAGTAGGGTAGACACTACATGGCTGGACCCCAGACCCAGGCATTGCAATTGGTAGCCAGAACAGCAGCAGCCAACAACTTAGCACGAGACACGACCAGCAGCACGCAAGCGAAGGAAAAGGGTGAGGTGTCTCCTTCCGTTGTATATGGGCATGGTATTTCCTTATTTCAAATAAAATTTGGTTTATGTTTAAGTTTTGCTTTCAAGTTCGTTGCCTAAGTCTTTTGTTTGTTTTGAAAAATCAAATTAAATTTTCTTCTGTCTATTCGCTCAATTGTGCCCAATTTTGTGGTTGCATTTTTATTTTTCCATTTTTCATTCGTTGTTGCCAAGTTTAATCAAAGTGGCGCTAATTAGTTTGAGTCGTTTGGATAATTGCAAATTAAACGCAAAGTTAATTGCGCCGACACACGAAACACACACACACACACACTCTCACTGAAGCAATATATATGTGCAGCTGCAATTACATTGGATATATCCAACAACAAATAAATGTGCCTGCATTTTGTCTCGTAGCTCTGGACAAGGTAAAAAAATTAACAAAAAATCTCCGACGCTATTCACGTTTCGTGGTTGCTGTTGTTGTATGTACAATTAAAGTTTCTATAGATGTTTAATTGAATTAAATATTACTTATTTCGAATGAAATGAAAGTTAGCTTTAATTAAAAATCGAGAGATTTATTTCTGCTTTCAGAATTATCTGAAATACACTTGGAAAAATGGGCATAAAATTGATTAGATCTAATGTAAACTCAAGTAAGACTGTCAACTCAATATGTTTTAAGTTCGGATCAGTACCTAAAAATATAAAAACCGTTGTCAAATCAATCCCTTTATACTTGGTTTTTAACAATACGGGGTCCTTCTGCTTCTGACATCATTTAGGATTGATTACGGATAACTTGATTTTTTGTATGTATTTCAATTACTAAGTAGAGTCTACAAAAAGCGTTGGGTAAAGGTTCCGAACCTGTTACTTTTGTCTTTTGGGCTAGTCCGGCTAACTCAGCCCACTTAGGGCGGGATGCTCCAGGGCGCCCCGATAGTTCTAAAATAAAAATAAATAAACTAGCGGGCTCTAGCGATAAGAACTCCAATGGAGACAGAACAGGACGTAAAGATGATACATCTTTGCGCACCCACCCTTCCAGTGACCACGGTCATCATATCCTCACGTCCGGGTCAGCCTACTCCATACTCATGGAGATTCCCCTCCTCCCCAATGACGATCCCTTTAAGAGCAAGACTACTCTGATCCGTCCAATTCTGGAATACAGATCGAGTGCAACATTAATTCTTAATGTTTATGCTTCAATGGCTTTTTATACCCGTTACTCGTAGAGTAAAAAGAGTATACTAAAGTCGATATAGCCATGTCCGTCTGTCCGTCCGTCCGTCGGTTCGTCTGTCTGTATGAACGCCTAGATCTCAGAGACTACAAGAGCTAGAGCACCCAAATTTGAAATGCAGTCTAGTATTGTCTGCACGCAGATCGAGTTTGTTTCAAATTTTGGCCACGATACCAAGGGAGCGGCGAAAAAGAAGACTGACGTGTTTCATACACATATCACACATCATACAACAACACTGACACGCGCGGGACGAAAATTGATCTTCGGTGGTCCGACTTATTTTTGAAGGTTTATCAAGAAATTATAGGGTCGATGCTTCTTCTACCTGTTACATACTTTCACAACTCACCCATTTTCCAGGGATCAGGGTATAAAAAGAAGAAGAATGGTCAGGAAAGTCACATGCGTAAGAAAGTCGAAGCTCTGTTCGGCATGAGTGAGACCAGAAAATTCTACCAAAAGGTTAGGCGACTAACCAAATGTTTTAAGCCCGGAGACAGATCCGCAAGTGGCACTGGACGAATGGAGGAGCAGTTTCTCCAACCAGCTAGGAGGCGATGACAAAAACAATGCCGCCTCTGTAGAAGTAGCGATACCACCAGTCGATAGTACAGAGAAAGACCCACCGGACCATAATGAAGGCTAAAGTACAACAAATCAGCTGCAGCTGATGACCATTATTATTTATTAAGCTTTTAAAATAATAGTTTCATTAAAGTAGTTTCATTAAAGTCAGTAAGAATTAGTTTCAGTGCCGAGAATGCTCTCTTTACTTGTGACTCTGACTTGTGTGGCCGGTACTCTATGCATTACATTATCCGATTCATATAATCGAGGATACAGGAATTTGTTCCCTTCCCAATATTTCATAATTTCGTTTTGGCAGCTGATCGGCTTCGGGCAGTAACTATTTATAACTGCTGTTATCCGCTGAAGCTCGGCATCGTAATCCTTATTCGACTCCTCATTCCCAGACGTCCCTTCAATAGAATCTAAGAAATTTTCCAAAAGTAAAGAAGTACTTTGTGATGTGCTGCTTTGGCTAGTCGAAGGCTCTAATGTATCCGTATAAGGTGACTCTGAAGTCGCCTTCACATCAATTCTGTGTACCAGAGGTACACAAAGTATATTAAGTTTGTGGAAAAGTATATTACAGCAGAAGGAAGCATCTCCGACCCTATAAAGTATATATATTCTTGATCAGCATCATGAGCTGAGTTGATATAGCCACAGGTTCGAGGTGTATGGTACAAAAACTTCGTATACATGTTGACAGATCAAGTTTATTCTCAATTTTGGCCACGCTCCCTCTCGCCCCAGCAAATTCGAAAAAAACATAATTTCTCCCTCAGTTTTATTGATATTCTATCACTGGCCGGAGTTTATGCCACACCCAAAAAAATTGGTATCAATATCAATTTGATACACGTTGTCTCAAATTGAAACTAAAACCAGTATCGTTTTTTTAGTATCAATATAATCCTAGAGAGTGTCAAAATGATCTTTTGGTTATTAATTTGATACGCAAAAGTATCAACTTGAAACAAACACATTTTTATGAAGTTCGAAAATTCGAAATGGTATGCTAGTACTGGTGGACAAGTAGGCGCTTGACGATTGACATTAATTGTTTTGATTTAGTGCAAACACATCAGTAATTTGCTTAAAGTAAAAGCTTTGTAAAACAGCCCTCCAGACGACGTGCTGAAGACTAGACTGCTGTATTTCAATATGGAGCACATGCTCTATATTTAAAAGGTGAGCAGCTAAACATATGTACATCGTTTCTTGCACACATTTGTAAATAACAAATATAACTTTTTTACAGAGGACGTACTCCACGCTGTTTCTGCTCTATCCAAGATGAGATAATCAAAGTCAGCTCCAGTTGAGGCGTGGTTCGCATACTCTGAGGTTTCTGAACCATTACTAAAGAAAGTTCTCGACCTGGGATGATCATGCCATCATAATTGGGGCAGCAACAAATCAGAAGAGCAGACTGTTATGTCAATAAGGTTCGCTTGATGCACTTCCTTACAGTGACTTCTGTATTTGAATAACATACGCGTTGAAATGTGAGAGTACAATGTTTCCCATAATCATAAAATACATTTTGTAAGAATACAGAATAAAATAAATCAGTTTTTAATGTTTAAGTTTTAGTTTTAATGGCAGTTTGCTTATAACTGAATTCAAACTTAATAAGAAAAAGTGTTAAATTGAGAAAAGCTAGTATCAAAATGATACCAAAAGTTTGACAGTCAAAATATCAAAATGATAATTGTTAGTATCAAATTGATACTAAAAAATTAATACAAAATAGTGTCAGCCTGATACTAGATCGTATCAATTTGATAATTTCGAAATATCATTTTAATACTTTCGGAAATATCAACTTGATTCTTGGAGTATTAAAGAGAATTTGATACTCAACAGTTTCAAACTGATGACTAAATAGTGTCATTTTGATGACTACTTTTTTTTGGGTGCAGGCATGCCCAAAACAAGCATAGGGCAGAGCACTCACCACTACTTACACAGAAAAGCAAATTGAAATTGGGTAAGGCAGCAACAAAATCACACTAAATTGTTGTTGGTCAGTTTGCTTGCGCCAATCAAAGAAAAGAATTAAAACCGGTTTTTGTTCTACGCGACGCACACAGACGAAATCGTTTCAATGAGTGTTGTTTTCTATACCTCGCGCTCTGCATGTATACGCTCATTGACTTCCTATCTTCGGTGAAATTACAAAAACAAAACGTAGCCAAAGAGCATACACTCAAAAAAAATCTATCCAAACGGGATTACATCAATCCGAAACAGGATTGAAAACAGCCTCTGCTGAGGTTCGATTCGCACAGCTTTTGCTCTTGCTAGTAAGTCTTACTGTCAATCGAGAAGGAACATTGTTTATCTTTAATAAATCACAAGCTGTTATTTTCCATGCACGTTTTTATTGGGAAGAACAACTAACTCTTAGCTTATGGAAAAGTTACCCTGGTGCGGAGAGAAGACTAAAGACTCCGGATCATCTTACCGCAAAAGACGAATTCCTCCTGAGACGAATGCTCCAATGTCACTGTTTATTCTTGGATGTCCAATACTGCTAACCTTTCGGACATGGCTTCAACTTCAAGCCGAGCACTAAAAGGGTTATTTCATTGTCGCGTATCAAACTGATAATGATAAAATTTTCTTTGGGGTTCCATTAAGTACTTGTTCTTTTGCTTTGTTTCCCTTTTCATAGTCGTTATAGCAATCTTGAATGCGTCTGCATGGCGCCAGTTGCCGTAAAACAACTCTCGGGAGCAAGGGCTTGCCCACCGCTGTTTTAAATTGTACTTTTCGTGTCATCTGTGCTGATTATATCAATCTCTTTCGAGTGATCAGCTCGGCGTCGTCCTTGCCTGCTCTATAAAACCATTTTATATTTTCACTTGTCTGATATCTCACTAAAGTTTTCCATTTGAGATATCTCGACATTTGTAATAGTCAATCTGAGAAGCACAAAAATATATGAACAGCTGAAAGAAGTAGGCTATCTGATCTATAAGATGTTGACAATTGAAAATGCAGCCTTAGTCTGTAATGGTAATATCATTAAATAAGCTTTCCTTAGAAAAGCTATTCAGACAGCCTTATATATTGCGTGTGGAGTTATATAGGTAAGCCCTGTAGTTAACTGGCAAGTGAAAGTTAGCGCAAGTCAAGTTCAACTTCTACATATAAATCAATGCGCAAGCTACAACAACAAGCACTCATTTTCTGCACATGCGACGGGGTACTAAAAACCATACCCGTTTGCGATATAAATCTAAGTTGTTAAAAAATTTAAAGCTGTTATTCAGAGTGAAGTGGCAAAATATTTTATGATCAACTTTTGATTTCGAATTTTTAGTTTGAAAATTTTATGGGCACACATTGACTGGAAGGAATGACGTCAAAATTACAATGTGTCAATGTGTGTTTGGCTTGAGCTAACTGCGTACCTAAGTATTCTTCTAATATTTTCTTTCGGTGCAAGAAAACTAATCACAAATCAAATCAAAACCGAGCACGTAATTAAAATGCAGTCTTTTAATGTCAGCGTTAATTAGTCGCTTTAATTAATGATTATTAATATGGTTGTTGGCCCCAGGTTGGGCCCTCTCTCGATTCTCCCCTCTCGTACCTTGCCTTGATTATTATGCAAATTAATTGTTTGGAGTCTCTTATTCTTTCGCTCACTTTGACGAACTCATTGAAATGCATGAAATGTTCCACCTCCTGGCTATTTTGAAAGAGCAGAGGCGCAACCCTCAGTTAACTTTTTGTTAAACATGATTATCACAGTTTCCACCTCATTGCAATTACCAGGAGTCTCAAACGAAAAACGACCATCTGACCAAAAAATCTGGTAATCGAATTAAGCAACTTCGTGTTTTATAAATGTTATCATCAATATTCCATTTTATTAATTACCGTGCATAATTCACAACACACGAAAAAAAGTAAAGAAGAGCAGCCAAGAGCGCACGAGAGAGAAATCGCCAAACGGCGTTTCTTTTTCGATCTTCGAAATTTTGTTGGCCGAGTCGATGCTCGCTCGTCGTTCGCTTCTCATTAACATACTTAATTTGTTTCTAATTTATTCATAAATTTATATTTGTAGCACCCTCCTCTGAGGCTGTTGTTTTTGACCATCTTCAACTTCCAGCTCGCTTTGCTGATTTATGGTAAGGCAACTGATTAATGGCAGACCCGACTTTGGAGGAGATCTGGTCGAACTGGCTGTGAATCAGTTTTCGGTTTTGTTAGCGCTTCCTTCTCCTAAGTAGGTGTCTTTACGCACATTAGGTCCGCCCGAAGAGATCTAGCGGCATTAAGCACAGGAGGGGCTTAACAGTAATTTGTGGGAATTACCAAAAGAATAACAAGAAGATATTGTTTTGGCTTGGTTTTCTATTTATAAATGATTCATAGGAGTTTGGAGAAGTTTATGTGTTAATCAAAATTTATGAGCTGAGAACAAGGCTACGGAATTAAACACATTACGGACAAAAAACCGAACCGAACCTTGTCTTTTTAATGCATAATTTTTACTTACTTATTAAAGCTTCGGTTTGACAACAAAATAACTAGACCAAGAATATCAAGTAGAACCAATCGATCGTGTTATCAAATAGCTGGAAAAAGAATGACTTGCGATATTTTAATTTTTTTTAGAATTATTTTGAAATCAGTGCAGCTTTCCGCAATTTTCGGTGGAAGTTCAGAATTTTTAGATGACATTAGGTTTTTCGAGTAAAAATTTTTTAAATTATTGCCAGTGAAACCAATGCATTGTTAACAAGTCAACAAAAAATAACACAGACAACAGGATTTTCATTGCGTCCCTTTGATATTCTTCTTCATCTTTTGACCTTTATTCCCTCGAGAAACACAGAGCATATATTTCGCTTCAACTGCCTGTATAGAAAGATCTACAGGCATCTTCTCAATTCGACTTCTACTGCAATTTTTTGGAAGCAGAATTGATTCAGTTTCTCTCAACACAAAAACTAATGCTTTTTTCGTTTCAAAAAGTTATGCTTGTTGGCCGATGAAATGAAAAGTAATTGCCAAATTACGCATACGTACAGTAGCCAAATTTTCCTTAATTTTATTAATTCTCTGATCAATTTAGAACATTTTTATATAATTTAAATTGCATTTAAGTCTTTAACTGTATTAAGTATAACTTTTTTGGTAATTGTACGTAAAAGTCAGCATCTCTCATATCCGAATGTTCCGTTTTCTTTGGCTTTGGCTTTGATTTGGTTTGCCAAAAGTAAAACATAAGCAATTTCATTCGGAATTGAGAATAGCAAAACCCAATCCAAAACGGAATTGCGTTCGATTTACTTTTCAAAACGTAGCGGAATTGAAAACATTCCTGATTAGGCTCAAAGTTTGAAGTTAAAACTTGTAACTTTATGATATCTTAAGATTTGCTAGGAAAATTAAAGTGTTCTCTGTCGCGAACTTCAAAAAGAGCAAGATGGATGAGCGTAATGAGCAGTCAAGAAACTGCTTCGCTAGCGGAGCTCAGGAGAATGCAACAATTAAGCCGACAAGCGAATCGGAGACCTACCGAAACGTCTGAACAGGCTAGCAAAGGACGGGTGCAATTTGCTGAAAACATTACAACCCAGCGTGCTTTTGAGAATACGAGTCGTAAGTTGAGATTCGCAGAAGCACCGGAGCAAGCGAGCAATCGACGCCAGCAATTTGCTATGCACAGTGCATCTCAGAGAGCTGCTGAAATTGCAGGAGAATAAAAAGGTCGGAGACGGGCTGTGGCTAAAAGGGCGGCGACGCGGACTGTCCAAAAAATCGCGAAATTTTGCAAAATATGTATAAGTTTTGGTGTAAATCAAAAATTCTAATTAATTTTTGCTTCATGGTCTTTATTTTAAATCTGTCCCTAAATTTTTTTATTTTCCTTGTCGCTCGAAGTTTTTACATTTGGTTGAAGTTTAGTTGTGTAGATTATGAGGAAATATAGCTGAGGCGAAATGAAATGAGGTTGGAATTGTGTGATGAAAGGGTGGTATAAGTATTAGGTAAGCTTGGTTCTCGGAATGAAAGATCAAGTGGGTGGAAACGCTTCAAGCGCCTACTGGTAGGACTGTTAACTAGCAGATTCCTCTGCATGTGTTTTTGGCAGAGTCAGCTAATCTCCTCGGTCACCCATGGAATTTTGAGATCCCTGTACAGTTCTTTGTTGGTATTTAGGTAGGTGGCTTCAACCACTATCCTTATGGACTTGATCTGGAATCTCTGGATTTTCTTTATATTTGACCTAGATGCCGTTCCCCTCAACTGGATGCAGTAAGTCCATATTGGTTTAGGGATGGCCTTGTATAATAGGAGTTTTTTTCTGGTTTTGAGATTTGAGGTTACATTTGTCGTAGCTTGATGTTGAGCTGCTGCTTTTTCCTGTCAATGTGCTCTCGCCGTGTAAGTCCTCTATCCAGGATTAATCCAAGGTATTTGATAGTTTCGAAATTTGGTATGCGAGTGTTATTAAAAGTGACCGGCGGACAATTTTCCCTTCTCTTGGAGAATGTAATGTGGGAGTACTTTTCTGCGTTGACTGCCATATTTCAGCTGCCTTTTGACGATGCTTTAGATGGTCTTGTTGAGACTGCTAAGAATGCAGTATCATCTGCACTGAATATAAGTTTTAATTATGAAGATGATTTTATAGATGACAACTGTAGTCGGGTAAATAGAAGGTGTAGATTGATTGCTTTATTTTCCTATAGTATCAGATTATTATGACGGGTAGTTAATATTGAACTTTATTATGAGCTTTGATTACCATAAAGATTATTTAGATGTAAATGCTCGTAGTTCCATAAATCGGTGTGTTAAACCATTTTTCGAAAAACAGGAAGCCCTGTTTGGGCTCAGGATTGGTAAACTATTAACTTTGGTCCATGGTGTGGCTTGACTATCCCAAAAAAGAAAGAGGAGTGTCTCCGGACTTCAATTATTTTAGCTGCCTTAAGCAGGGATGCAACCGGTTCTTAATCGGATCCGAATCCAAAGTGTTGAACCTAATCCAAAGCTGCAAAAACTCCAACTTGTCTGGGATTCGAACTCGGAACCTCGAAAAACTAAACTTGTGGATGTCAGCATCTTAGCGCACACGACCATCTAGCGCTCGCGAGAGATAGTGACAAAATCATAGTAAATAGGGTTGACAAATGCACGTAGCAATTTGGCACTTAGCTAGCAAGAAGCCCAGTAGCCTCGCAGGAAGACTATCGCATTTGAAAGTCGGGGTCGCGGGTTAAAGTCTTTGTAGAATAATGTTTATTTTATGTTATTTTTATACCCGTTACTCGTAGAGTAAAATAAGTATACTTAAGTTGTGCAAATTTATGTAACAGGCAGAAGGAAGCATCCCCGACCCCATAAAGAATATATATTCTTGATCAGCATCAACAGCCGAGTCGATATAGCCATTTCCGTCTATCTTTATGATCACCTAGTTTTCGGAGACTAGAAGAGCTAGAGCCACCAAATTTTGTAAGAAGACTCCAATTGTCCCTACGCAAATCAAGTTTATTTCAAATTTTGGAGGCGTTTTGAACAACTCCTACATTTTCGCAGTGTAGTGTATGTGCCCAATATCTACAATCTCTGAAAGTTTCATAAAGATCGGTTAAAAAATGACAGAGTTATAAAAGTTTCAAAAAACTTTGCATACTTTTTGGCGCCGCATGTGCTATTTGCTTACGTAATGTTGAAATGTTCTCATTAATATTAATGCTCTGTTAACTAACATAAGGGAAGGCTATTCAACATTAATTTCCCTGAGTAACGGGTATATCGAAGTCGGGCATGACCGACTTTAACTTACGCTCTCGTTTTATTTGAGGTGTTTCTCAGAGTACTCAGAGTATATAAAGTTTGTGCAAAAGTATGTAAACGGCAGAAGGAAGCATTTCCGACCCCATAAAGTATGCATATTCTTGATCAGCGTCAACAGCCTAGTCCATTTAGCCATGTCAGTCTGTCTGTCCGTCCGTCGGTTCGTATGAACGCAGAGATCTCAAAGAAAGTTAAAGATTGAGGTTTAACATGTATGGTATATTTTATTTTAAATTTTAAATTTTTGTCACGCTCCCTCCCTCCCCCAGAAAATTACAAAAACCTCATATCTCCTACAGTTTTATAGATACAAGGTTCGTACCTTCTAAGCATACTTATTAATCAGGAAAACTTATTGATCCGCAAAATGAACGATAAAGATCAGATGAACGGTTGTCGAGCTATAAGAAAAACAAACAATTATGATAGGCCGCACTGGCCGCAACGGTGATGGGCAGCACTTAACACACCTTAGCACAAACATTTGTAGTATGGCTTGACAGACTTTCTTACTTGTTTTAAATGCACTATTGTCCTAAAATCGAATAAAACATATTATTGAGAGCGTGTTCCTCTTTAAGAATGAAAAATTTGAGAGCGGAATGGGTATAACAACCTCTTAGAGGTCCATTTTTTCTAAGTCTAGCTGAAAGCCCTTAGCAAGTGTTCTTACCTACGACACAATATCCGGCTCGAAGGACCGATCTTGCATATTTTCATGGAATATAATAATTATAGAAGAGATAATAACTACATTAATATTGAACCTTAAAACTATTTGAATGTTTTCTAACAGTTAAATAAATTTGAAATAAAAACGCTAGAAATCGCAAACTTTATTTTCTAAAGTTTGGAAATTCGGAAACAGGAATAGACATGATATAATAAGTGCGGACCACTGACCCAAACAAAACCCGCGATTCGGTAAACTATAATAATCATGCGATAAACCGAACTGGTGGTTTAAAATGTCTGTAAGCCACTGAACCAAACCAATCCCTTTCCCGAGCCGCTTGCATCCCTGGTCTTAAGTCAGCTCAGGACGATCACACACCAACAAAGTCTACTCTAACTTTCACTCTCTTTTCTGCTTATTTAGTGAATTTATTGGAAATTCCGTGATAAATACATACACACATAAGTACATCAAATCAAATAACTTAAATTCTTACGACTACAGTGAACCAGCAAACAGTTTGCACTTGAATTTTGGGGTCGGAACTTCTTTAACAACAATTTCGCCAGCTAGCTGACCACATCATTGCCATGGCCATTTTGACGCATTAGCTCCAGCTTCAGTTCATGCTCTCGTGCTTTAAGACGGAGCGCCGCAATAGAGGAAGTGCGTCGATCTTCGGGCGGTGTGACAGCTCTTGGCGGTGGCGGTGGTGGCGCCTGGACATGACGCTGCGGCGAATGGGCTAAGGTCAAAGCCACCGGAGCCGTTTGCGTGGGAGAGCCACATGGCGGCGACTGATGTGTGAGCGAGATGCCAACGAGCTGCTGTGGTGAGAGCTGAGCGTTGGGCACTGGAAGCGGCGGTGCTGACTGTGGCTGTGAACCGCCAGACGCTGGCGAAGTAGGCGGCGAGGCCAGCAAATGATTCGGCGAGTGTAAGTCTGGGGATCCGACCAGCATAGGCGGTTTGCCCGGCATTGTGGGCATGGGCGGTGCCCGAGGAACTGCCGTCATGTTGGCCAACAGCGATTGGAAGGAGCTTGAAGGTGAATACATGCCGGCCATGCCCGGCGGTAGCATGTGCGGTGGCGCCCTGTAAAGTGAAAAATATTTTAGAGTTGTGCAAAGTAAGTTAAATTGGTGAACTAGTTCGTTTTAGCTCTTACAATATTGTTTAATAAGTTCCCAATTTCGCTTACAAGAGGATCTAGTATCTAGCTTGAAAGTTTTTAAGAAGTTTTTCTTTCTTTTTTTTTTAAATATGGAAAATTTTGGACTTCAGCAGAAGTGCCCACACAATGCTTAGGGCAGTGCAGAAACAATTTGTCAAACATCAACCATAAGAAAGAAGTCTTCTATGTTTTATGTCTCAAATGTTTGTAATTCAAGCTGAAAAGCTCTTAAAAATCCTTTTATCTGGTTCAAAATAGTCACTGAAGATGAGCCAGTTCACTTAGATTTTAATAAATAGTTTCCCCATTCTTTATTTCTCACCTTTGGAACTGATTGAAGTAGCCGGATGGTATCATTGGCGCCGCCGTCAAATGTGGATAACGAAACGCAGCCAAATTGGCTGGAGTATCGAAGGGTTTGCGCAGCTGGAAGCCCAGATGGGTGAAGGGATTGGGCGGTAAGGCGGCACCTACCACAGTTTGCATGCTGGCGGCACCGCTGGGCAGGTAAGGATTATATGGATGTGACTGCGGTCCGACCTTCTCCTGTTTACGCCACTTGGCACGACGATTTTGAAACCAAACCTGAAGAGGCAAAAAAAAAAAAACAGGGAATAACATGAGTTATGTGTGGCTGGCAGGCTACTGTGTGTGCGAGTGTGTGTGTGTGAGTATCCTACTACAGCTGCAATTAATGGGCGTTGTTATTGAAAACGCCCCTTTAATTAGTTTTTAACATAACAATCTCAGAACGGTGGCTGATTGGAGTCGCAATCGTTGCTGGAATTACCACTAGAACTTTATGTAAACAAATAATGTTGTTTAGCCATGAGGCGGTAATTAAAAAGCCTCGAACTCGGACTCAGACTCAGGCCACATGTAATGACTGGCACTAACATTTCAAATTTGTAAAATTGAATCTTGGTCTCTTTCTCGATTTCATTAGGGACGACATGCTCCATTATTTTTCAATTTTCAACATTGTTACCTGCACGTCAGGCACGCGAATTAAGTATGAAATACGAGTTAGTACAAGTATTGACCACTAACCGCAGTCTGCTTACCTGAATGCGCGCCTCGGTTAAGCCAATTTTCATAGCCAGCTCTTCTCTGTAACAAGAAAAAAAAGGAAGTGGAAATTATAGACGGTTGTAATGTAATAAAGGGCCGATATATATTGTGGTAACAACTATGTATGATAATTGAATTATTGTGGTGTCTAAGAAATCGATTTCATTCTAGAACTAAGTAATCCCACGAACTTGCACCCGACCCATAAAATTAATTTAAAAGATTTTTGATCGTTTGTAACTTGTCAACAAAATTACATTTTAAGGTAATAATTTCCATCTTTTACCTTAATAGCGATTTGAATTGAACTTTGATTATGGAACAATCAACTTATATTTGGACCAAAGTCGAACCCCTCTCAATCTCTTGGCTAGTGTGCTTCTAATTTTTGCATAAGAGAAAGGGACCTACAGTTTAAAGCCGAATCCTAACGACAGTTTGTGAAACTTTTTCATGGCTAGTTACTTCAAAGCTGGCGTCAACAGCTAGTGAAGGTGATCGAGTGTGAAAGTTTAATAAAAACGTTTCATTAGATGTCCCGAGGCGAGAACGAACCCACGACCTCTTGCACAGCGGTCGCACACACAACTAGCAGACAGAATTAACTATCCGAAAATACCAAATTACTTTTTTAAATCAATAATGCCGACTATGCTTATACCTGATTGTGAACTGACCGATCAACTACGATATTATTCATTGTATGAATTACGTAAAAGGTGAAAACCAAAACTAGGTCTTTGAAATTCATATTGATTATTTGATGGAATCAATGATGCTCTTGGAAATTCTACTCCATTCCATCCATCCATTTTCTGCTGCCAACCGATCCATAACCGAACCCTAAGGAAACAAAATGGTTCAAATTGATGTAATCCTCTAACAGACCCAGAAGCCGGTACCTATTTCCATTGCTTCGTTGAACAAGATGCCGAAAGGTAAAGCAAGAAAATAGTTTTTTTACGTCGAGCTTGCATTATCGGCGTCGGTTATATAAAACAGACATGACGATTTTAGATATACAAAAAAAAAAACGACCACCATTGGATTACTAATTTTATCGTTTAACAGAGTCACAATATTTTAATAATTTCATGACCACTTTATTTTGATTCCCAAAACAATTCCTAAAATCTTTAGATTGATTTAGAATTAAAACTGCTTGCCTTTATGTGTTACATGATTAGATGACAAAAGTTGAGACATTTGAAACCAACTACTTTAGGCAAAGTAGATTTAATGCGCACGGTGTTCTTTCAATATAATCTTGAAGCAGGCATTATTCTTGGTTTAGCCCAAAGTCAATAGTTCTATACATTTCTGGAACTCCCCCAATTGAGATTTTCTAAGGCTCGAATGACACTTTCAATTTTCAGGGATCATTATTGCAAAAATGGAGGGAAGCTAACTTTGGCTCGGCCGGAGTTTATAATTTTCAGGACGCCTATTCAGACTGTTTTTCAAAACTAACTTTTCTATGTCAGCTGTACCATACAGTCTTCCGGTTTCGACCAAACTTAGTGAAATCATGAAAAAGCATAGAAAACGTATAAGTACAAAGAAAACGCCGATCCATCAAAGCAATAAAGTAATGCCAGAAAAGTTGAATGCGAGCGTTGGACAAATGCAATAGTTGCTACCAGGGCTGTTCCCGTTTTCGATTTCGTATCAAGATTTCTAATCGGAAGATAGCTGTTCAAACTTTCGGAAAAACGATCGTATTCGGATTCAAAAGGTTATACCTCAACTCAGCTCGTCATGCTGATCAAGAATATATATACTTTCTTGTGATCGGAAATTGCTTCCTTTTTTATATTTACAAAATGTGACAATTTTAATATATCCTCTTCAAGGGTGAAATGTCGTTGGTATGTCTTCAATTTGAGCCCTATATACACAAAGAAAATTACAAAATTGGCTACTTCACGTAGAAACGACCTCCTAAACGAACAGTTCTTCTTGCAAAATATCACACGAAAATGTAGAAAACGAAATCTACGTGTGTAGAAATTAAAAAAGTAAACGAGGCATGCAAAAGTTAAATTCGGCGTGGACAAATGCAAAGGCTTACATGACAAGAGAAAATCAGCGTTTTTTGCAGATATTTCAAGATTTTTCATTACGCTTTCTGAATTCCATACGGAAATGTAGGTTTTCTACATTAACGTTTAGATATTGAAAACCACGCGCGCAGAAATTTTACACGAAAGTAGTATGAGTACACAAAAGTTAAACGCTAAAAACGTTAAAACTTTAAAAATTTCAAATGCTAAATGCTACATTGCGGGGTGTTCCAGAAATCTCTAGTGATTTTCGTATAAACAATTGGATTTTGAACTAAATTAGGAGGAGTTTTTATGGAAAGTGTTAAGAAAAATGTCGCCTACTAGATTATAGGGAACGAAAACCGAACGCCCTAACCATACTTGGCGCTGAGCAGTCGGTTTTAAATCTCTCAACTTTTGTCAACTAATCTAGTTGCATTGCATTTTGGAGACACTTCACATGTAAGGGCAAGCAGTTGAAGTTCGGAACGAAACCGTTTATACGAAAATTTCTAGAGATTTCTGGGACACCCCCGATTAAGAAAATCTACACGAAACGTGTGGCTCATCGTCGCTTGTCGTTTCCCTTTATAACTGTGATTTGCGGCACTCCCGCGCGAGTGCTTATATAGTCGTATGGGCTAAGCTGCCGGCAATTGTGTGTTAGTTTTTACAAGGTAAGTAAACCAAAAAAAAAATTAAATTGTAAGTTTTTCGGAAGGAAAACTTCCTCCCATTTCTCCCCACACTACCCTCTTAAACACATTCCTTTGTGTAAATAAACTATAGTTAAAGTAGGATTTTTTTTTATGTGCAGTGCAGAAAAGCTACATGCCGCATTTAGAAAGGAAAATCCTAAACGTTCGAGTAGAAAAGCTACACGCCGCATTTTAAAATGGAAAGCTAAAACGAGGCGTTTATAAAAGCTACATGCCGCATGTAGAAATGAGAAAGCTACACGTGGCATGCAGAAAAGCTACACAATCGTAGTGGGTTGAAAATCCCTGTGAAACGTGTACTAAAAACTAAATATTCGTGTAGTTTTTACATTTTATTTTCTCTGTGTATAGGGATGACCGGTGAATTAGAGGATTCTCTGATTAAACGACATTTCCCTATAGACGAAACATTGTATAGAAAATTGTTCCGAAAAATTGGAAATTGTGTAAAAAAATTTAAATTTAACTTACAATATTCCAAAAATGTTTCAAATATGTTAAAAGGAAGTTTATAGCTCAATGAATCGGATTTCACACAATGACTGGTAGTAATTCTAGATGATTTTTGTTTGCATAACGTAAGGTGTTCCCCGGAGCAGTCATCTGGGTCCGTTACTTTTTGTACTTTTGGTTAACGACCTCGCACTACGCAGATGACGTTAAAATTGGCGTACCATACTCTGAGTAGTTCCTGCACAAGTGCAAGTGCTTAGTAACTTAATGTTTCTAAATATTTACAATTACCTTATAAAACGTGGTCATATCTGGGGAAACCTTAACCTGCTTGTGTACATATGTTCATATCAATTGTTGTTTATTTCTTGAGGATTATTGGATTACAAACTCTCCCCGACCTTGAGACGGCTAAGCAAGCACTCTGACTTAAATCAAATCAGGTCGTTAAACCCCATATACTTTTTTTATACTGTATCAGAGGTTCACAGAGTATTGTAAAAAAGTATCGCAATTTTAATTTTCAGAGGTCGGGGTCGTTGTATATTCGAATTTCGATTTTTGTGGCGTTATGTTGGTACTCATGTCTCTCACTTATGCCGACAAGCTCGGCCATTTTGAATGTTCACTTAATTGTTGACAGCTGCTTTGCTTTGCACGTGTTTTGGATCGTCTTCGATTTTTACCTATTCAAAAAAATGAATCAAAGAACCTGTATCAAATTTTGTGTGAAAAACGCGGAGTGCATCCGAATTGTTGACTGTGGCATACGGAGGAAGCTACCTTATTATCGTGTGGTACTAAATGTTCTCAGGGGAAGGCCGGAGAAGATGTAAACGACGAAGAGCGTGCCGGACGCCCGAGCACTTCAACAACAGACGAAAAAAATTAATGAAGTGGAGAAAAATGGTATTGGCCAATTGTCCAGGCCACCGTTAGAGAAGTTGCTGAGGACCTAAAACATATCGATTGGCTCGTGCCATTCGATTTTTATCAATGATTTGGGCATGAGACGGGTCGCCGCGGGAAATTCCGTACCAAAAATTGCTCAATTGCGACCAAAAACAGCATCGCATGAACATTCCTTAATGAGATGTTAAACTCTGTCCGCGACGACCAAATTTGCTCAGAGGGTCATAACTGGTGACGAATCGTTGGGTTTATGGTTATGACGTGGAAACCAAAGCTCAATCATCTCAATGGAGCTGCCGCACGAACCAAGACGAAAAAAAAAAGCGCGCCAAGTTCGGTCGAAAGAATAAAGTTTGCTGAAGCAGTTTGCTTCGATTGCAGGGGCGTGGTGCATCATGAGTTCTTGCCACAGGGAAGAAAACGGTCAATAAGGAATATTACCTGCAAGTTATGCGCAATTTGCGCGAAGCAATCCGCCAGAAACGCCCGGATTTGTGGAAGACCACAAAAATTGGCTTTTGCACCACGATAACGCCCCTGCAACAGTTGCTGGACTGCCAAAAACACACTAATGATGCCGCAGCCACCGGTATTCCCCCAGATCTGGCCCCCTGAGACTTTTTCTTGTTCCCTAACGAGGAGACTCATGAAAGGACGACGTATACTGTCTGAGACGGCATCGAGGGAGGGAAGACGATAAAAAAATGATTTTTGGAAGTGCAAACAGATCTCAAAAATGGTAAGAGATAGAGGTTTGACATGTATGAAACATATGTTTCCTATACTTGCAGGCAGATCAAGTTTATTTTCAATTTTGGCCACGCCTCCTCCCGCCCCCGCAATATCGAAATAACGTCATATCTCCCACAGTTTTATAGATAGAAGGTTTGAACCTTCTGGACACTTTTGGTATTCGGGATTCTTTATCGATCCGCTGAAGGACTTTTAAAGATCGAATGAACGATATTCGAGTTATAAGGAAAACAAACAGTTATGGGCAGCACCGGTCGCAACGGTGATGGGCAGCACCGGTCGCAACGGGGATGAGCAGCACTTCACAGGTACAAAGTATGTTATATAGTCGGGCTTGACCGACTATCTTTCTTGTTTTTTTCACTAAACTTAACAATAAGGGCCCAAAACCGAAACAGAATTGGAAAAACTCTTTGCGTTTTCAAATGAGATTTTTTTTAAAAAAGGTCCAAAAACAGCTTCGACATGAAGAACCCCCTTTAAACCACGTCCAAAACGGTTCATTGACTTGAGACCTAGCCTAAGATTTTATTATTCTGATGGAAATGAACAGACTGTAAAAATTTCATGAAGATCAGCTCTGCAGCTAAAACCTATTAAGAAACTTCAAACATTAGAAAAAATGATAGATTTATAGCTTAAGTAATTGCAGAGTCCAATGTAAATGCCATATAAATACTATTTTGCCAGGCTTTAATAGATTTCAGGGTCACTATCTAAGCACTACCAAAGAGGTAATCACAAAATATCGTAAAAATAACTACAAAAACAAAAGTCATATTTACCAGTTCAAATACTTAAGTGCTAACTGCAATTACAGTATATTAAAAATAAAACAAAAACATAAAAATAAATCGCATTTGATTTATTTACTTAATTAATTGGCTAGGCTATCAAATAAACTGGTAGCCATAATGAAATGAAAAACTTGTTCAAATTGGCTGTGGATATTGCACTTTTCAATTAGCATTTGACTGGACATTTAATTTATGGCAATTATCTAAATTCTTGTCTCCACATTTCTGCATGCTAATTGCTGTCCATCAATGGTCCACTCAACCTACATAAATGTTGCTCCAAATAATATGAGACAACCCCTGGGGGGCCCCACCAGAGAGCATTCGTATCACATTTTCCATATTTGTATCATAAAAAGAACATAAAACTTTTCAGCCTTTGTCTGAGCGATTTATGCAAATTTTATTCTTATCTGTTTTTGTCACATATTGATTCCTCACTCTTTGCTCACCTCGTAAACACATCGGGGTAATGGGTGCGTGAGAAGGCCTTCTCCAGCTCCTCCAGTTGAAAGCTGGTGAAGGTGGTCCGATAGCGACGCTGCTTCCGCTTCGGCGCATATTCGTCGGCCTCACAATCGCTATTGGGATCCGAAATGGGACTGTTGGTACCACCGCTGGCGCCGCTGGGTGTCGTTACCGAGCCTGTGGCCGAGGCAGAGGCCAGGCCACGATCGACCACGACAGCATCCGGGTGTGCTAATTTGGCTTCTTGCGGTAATTCTTCCAGCTTGACCTCCTCCGATATGCCCATAATCCAAACAGGGGGGCGCAGCAGCAAGTCAATGGGGCAGCTGTAAAAGATAGAGGTGGGTGGAGGTGAGTTTCGCATTAGAAGCTCGTAATTTAATAAACGCTAAACATGCAATTATCGTGCACTTTATTATGCCAATTTCTATAATTTGCCATATAGCCATGACCAAATCGAGTCGGGACTGGGTAAGGTTAGAGCTGTGGTTAGAGATTGACTTGTACAAGATTACACTGTGCAGCAAAAATGTGACATATGAGATGTATTCATTAGTTGCAAGTAATTGACCGACTGAGAAAAGCTTTAAAAGCGTTTAACAAATTAGCAACCTTTTGTTAACCAACTGGGTACTTACTTTTTAAGGCCCCATAAATCTTCGAATGGTTATAACAATTTGCATATAATTTACCTAATGCCCTTAGGATTTAACATGTGAAAAAAAACTCTACTACGATTCTAGATAATTTTCTAACATATATGGGCCCTAATTGTATGAGAACTGTGTCGTATTTGGTATACATTCACTTTCCCATATATTTATTATCAATTTACTGCTAAAGTATTATAAAATTTCCCTTTCACCTTTACCTACATTTCTGTGGTCTAGTGTACATTTTCGTTAGTGGTTTAGTTGAGGCTTGCGGTCTGAAAGCGTGCCTTATGGCCATGACTTGATCATCAACTTTGCTACAATGCAAATCAATGAGCAACTGTTGGACCGGCTTCCTGCGAAGACACCCCATGTAGTCAGAAGTTGTCCATCAGCTGATCAGCCATCAACACGTTTCGCTTTGGTAACTTGCAGCGTTTATTTTGCAGCCTGTTTTTCATGTGCAGATCGTTTGGAATTTTAATTAAATTGGGCGGCAACTTCATTTTCATCATCATCAACAGCAGCAGCAGCAGTAACCGCAACGGAGGCCAGTTTCCTTTTTCCTTCTATCAGATCAAATTAATATCAGGTGCCACTCAGACAGTCAGTCAGTCAGTCAACCGCTACTCATCAAAAGTTGGACTTTTGGTAATTTCATGTTTTGCTAATTAATATACAGCGGCGTTTAATGACAATTAAATGGTTAGCCCAAAATGTAAACCTGGTGACTGCTTCGGTCCCATGCCCAACTCGGGTTGATTGATGGGCCCCCTTTTCTTTGCTTCTGTTGACATTTCGCCTCGGCTCGCTGAATACATATATCAAAATTGTCCAAATACCTTGTTAAATGGCAAATTAGTGTGGTTGTGATTGATTTAGTTGCATTCTTCTCCGTTGTGTGGAATGAAGTTGGCAAACAACACAAACAAGGAACCGAAAGGAACATCATCATTTAGCAGAAGTTGCAGCAGCCAAAGAAGATGATGATGATCAATTGGCAAGGCAGTGTAACCTTTGCTAGAGAGGGCTTATTGACTTGTTAGTGAATGTTGTTGGCAAATTACATACAAGGCAAATTATATTTTCAAATTATGTAAGGAGTGTACACGAAAGTAATTGGTAGTCACTAGAAAAACATTTTTTTAAAATGTGTTGAAAATTTTATCAATCAATATTGTTCCCGAACCAAACCTTGCAGATTATTCGATATGATAAAGCCTTAACCTTTAAAGACAGAACCGAACCATACCTAAAGAAACGTTGTTCGAAAATCTTCCTACACTGTCAATTGTATGATCTTGTTATATTGTTTTGGCCCACTTTTACTAAAATAGAATATTTTGAAAATTTTATAAATTTTATAATATTACAGCAAAACTTTTAACAAGTCTTTAATTTCGAAACTTTGTATTTCGTTAGTGTTACGTGTAAGAAATCGCGGTTTAAAATGTAAGATTTTAAAATATTTCTGTCCATGATCTGAATGTGATTTTCAGTAATTTAAGAGATCGATTATTTATGGTATATGTGTAAGAGGATTTAAACTTACACGAAAATTCTGGTCGCAGACATCAATGTAGAAACTAGAAGAAATATCAAATTTTAATCTACAAGAGAAAGTCCGAGTTATTGCATTGGTCCTATGCCCCAGTTTTGGCAGCATGACCAGTGCTTAATATTTAACATCTAAGAACTCGGTTGCCAATCAAAACCATGGAATCTATGCTTCTAAAATAATAACTTTATTATGCTTTGATTTCGCAAATAAAATCGAATAGTTTGAAATACTTATAAAATCGTTACACCTAGTAGCCTCTCTTTAAGATGCTCGAGTCCAATGTTAAGACCCTTAACATAACGTTGGTAAAATATTTTATAGACTACGAAAGGATGTGGGTCTTAAGTTGCTTAAAATTCCCATGGCCGGTTCAAAATATAAATTTAAAATAGTATACCTTCGCTTTAAAATCTTAGAAATATTTGGGATAGTTTATTTGAAATCTAAGAGTTTTCAACAAAACGATTCTAAGATCCGAAAACAGAAACATGTTCTCCACCCGAAAATCATCTAGAATCACCACCAACCCTTCAATACTTGTTTTCTAACAAAACAAATTTATTGCTTTTTATAACAATTTTTTGTTTATAAGTTTTTGTGCTTATTCATTCATAACACATTTTCTCCATTTTCTTTTCTCCGATATAATTCGAACCCCGTCGGGATTCGTCTTCAGGGAGTGCAGAGCGTCTGCTTTATCAGCTGTGGACTTTTAAAACTAGAGAAAATGTGATTTTTTATGAATAAATAAACACTTTATGCACATCCGATCGCGAGCCGGCTCAATCAACGACTTATAGTATATAGGCAACAAAAAGGTCACCAACCTTATCCATAATAGTTTTTTTTTTATTATTATCGCCCGAAAACCTCCAACCTTTAATTTTTGAAACTTTTCCATTGGTAAATTTTGGATTAACCGACGAATCGAAGCACCGAACATTTTTTTGGGCTTGCAGCCCTGGAATATATGACAACTACTAAGGAATTGACAAGGTCCTTCTCCCACTAGCACATTTAAGTAGACAGGAATTCCGAACGTGTTTTATACAAAAAATGAGGGAAGTTGTACGTAACGATTTTCTTGCACTTAACATTTTGAATTTTCGCGCTTAACAGCACATTCGTGACTCTATGTTAATAGGCAGTGGGCCTTATTTGGCGTTGAGCATCCAATGCAATATTGTCGGCACTAAATGTTACGCGCTTTATTCTACGGCAAGTCATACCAAAAGTAAACAAAATTATAAAAAAACTCGATACACTGTTAATTAGGAAGTGATGACCTTATAGTAGTGATCGGCGTATTTTCTTTACCGATGCATAATAAAATAAAAATAATTTTATTTTAATCTATGCTATCTCCTCCGTCAATTTGCATAAAACTATTGCCAGAAATGTTTTGGCAAAAATAAAGGACGTTTTGCACTTTTCAAGAAAAACTAGTTTAAATTCGATAACGTCCTATCGGAGTTATTAGTTATTATCTGATTTCGACCAAGCTCCACCAAATTTTGTATATTGTAAAGTATAGCTGTCAAAATAAGTGAGTCTGAAAAGTAGTATATGATAGCTAAACTTTTTTTTCAATGAAATATATAAAAGTTTTTTTCACAAAATTCTAAGTTTTTTCAAATAGGATCGTTTTTGTTTTTTAATGGTAAGGACCCTTACGTTCGCATATATTTATTTTTTTTATACTTTCATAATTCACCCGATTTGTCAAAATCGAATGTCTATGGCATATAGCTGCAGTATGAATGATCGGTCGAAAAATAAGATCAAGTAAGAAAAACTTTTTTTCTTTTAATTGGGATCGCCTCCATATTTCGTAATTTGGTTGAGAATCGTGTTTGGTCAAATGGACAAAATATCTGTAACTTCATTGAACACGCTCAATATTTTGAATTAATTTGAATGAATAGTATTTTCAACAGCCATTTCGAATTAGCCATTTCGGTCTGCCAGTGCCTTCCACAGTCTGTACACCGAAAAAAGAATGCCGGGAAAATTTTAAGCTAAAAAGAATGACTTGATCCCGGCAACGGGATTAAAATTATCAGTACGAGCAGGCTTTATATCGATCCGAATCGCAGGTGTGGTCGAGTTGGCTGAGCGGCGCTGTCAGTGAGTGCGTCAATTGAGGTCCCGAGTTCAATTCCCAGTCAGGGTAAGTAAAAAATAAATTTAAAAAACAAATTTTAAATTAATGACAACAAAAGGAGAGGGGTGGGGTGGGTGCCATTGTGGTATAGCCCCCCCCCCCTTTTTTATGTATTCGAAATTGATCCGGAAGGAAGTTAAGCCCGGCAAGGCAAAACCGGGATCAAAGTGTTGATTCAATTTTCGAAAACAACCCATTTTTAATCGCGTTTTGGATAGGGTTGATCCCGAATGGATCAATTTTTAGGATCAGTGTATGAACTGCCCTTCTCTAAGTGTGTGCTAGCACATCAAAATGTTGTATATATGCAAAAGTAACGAAAGTAACGAAAGATTTACGACCCAAAAACTCTTGTCGATGTCTGAAAAGACAATAAACAAAGACCGGATGATCGATAGTCAAGCTATGAGGAATATAAAGTTCGATGCACGATACTACTGCAGCAACCAAACACATCCTGAACATATACTTTCGTTGGTACATAGCATATTTAAGTCGGGCTTGACCGACTTTCTTAATTGTTTCATTTGGAAGTGTCTCTCTTTATCTCTATTCGTTTTATGATTTGACTAGAGTTTGGCGCGTGTCGTGTTTTTCTAAATGTCACAAACACGCACGACCCAACACGACGAGTTCGAGTTGAAAGATCAAATTTCGTGAGTGCATGTGCGTGTCAGCTTTTAGCTACAAAACACGACATTAACCAACACTACTTAGCTCCACAGAATGTTCAGAGAGTTTTAGTTCTAAACAAACACCCATATCCATAGTTATAGATTAACGTTAGCCGGCTAAACCAGACTCCACGCCACAGAGTGCAGACGTGTAAAAAATATTTGGATTCCATAGGGAAGATCAAAAAATGATGCTGACCATTTCCTAGACTTGGAAAGGTGCCTTATATGTAAGCACGCGATTACTTAAGTGTCTTATGCCGGATCTTCGTTTTCGCATAAATCATCACAAAATATTCAAAAAACAAATACTTCTCAATTTTAATGTTCGTTTCTTGCCGTGCTTAAGGAATTTATTGGGCTCGCGTGAGTGAGAACATAATGTTCGTGCACGTGTCGTGCCGTGACGCAAAATGTGACACGAGTCCTACTATCTAGTTAACCCCTCAAGTTATGCTGCTGCCTTACTGTTCGATTGTGTCAATCATACTGTTTGAAGGTTATGTTGTTATCCCTTTTAGAGCATTTCCACTTCGTTGTATTCTTCAAAATTACTACAATGTCACCTTAGTTCATAACTCATCATTGTTAATAACTTTTTATGATGATTTGTGCTGTCAGTTTTCAATGTTGTTAACAAATTCCTCGCATTGACAGCTGACAAACTTAATTTGCTACTCGACTACCCGACCGCAAATTATTAAATTAGTTGTACGAATTGCAATTATGCTGAAAAGTCTCGCCCCCTGCCGCCAACCCCCTACTTCTCGTACCTGCTGCATTTGTTTCATTATAAAACCCGCACTGATTAATTCATTGCATGCGAAACTGTAGAGCAGCAGACTACGGTGAAGTACACTAAAAATACTGTCGAAGCTCTGAGGTTGAGTCTTGGGAGCTATGTGTGGAATGTGTGCCGTTTGGCTTTGTTGTAGAGCCGCCTTATAATTGTATCCGCGTTACGACTTTATTATTGCCTTGGCAATTAGAGGAGGCGGAGAAGAAGGCGAAGAAGAACCATCGTCATCCTGATTGACGTTACGTTAAGAGTCGTCGTCGTTGGGTAATTAAAAGAAAAAGCTAAAATTCAGTTGAAACTGTCAACTTTTGACGGCGACACGTAGCCAGAGAGTCTGCGCACCGATTTGGCGGCTGTTCATGGCTTCATTTAGTTAGATGTTGGACAACATAACAACTAATCAAGTTAACGCTAGACTTGCGACTTGCTCTGCCCAATTGCAGATAGTGCGATTTCCTTCTACGGTCAACGAGCAAATGGGGAATGTTTCGAATAGAAAAAGTCATTCCTCGTGCATAGCATTTTGACACACAGCGTCTTAGGCCCTACATGCTAATCAAGTGTAGCGCCAGTCTCTGCAACTTGTTTCTCCTGCGGTTGCTTGTTTCGTTTAGAGATAAGCTCCATTAGTGTCTGGGAAATAATTTAGGAGCAAGCCCCAGACAGATCTTCGTCTACTTCGGCTGCAAGTGCAAAATTGAGAAATTAATTCTTAATAAAACAAGCATACTTCTATACGTATGTCGTCACTTCTGTCAACCCGATAAGCATCAATGTTTTCTTTCATTTTATTTATTTATTTTTCCTTTTTTTTTTTTTGCTCCTCTTTGCTCAAGTCTTCTTCACTTGGGTGTCGTTTTTATGGTTGCACTTTTGTGTTTTTTAGCTTCTCGTTGCTCGGACAACGCCTTGGGGACGGGTCTGGCATATTTCATTAAAAGCCAGACTTGGTGGTACAGCAAACAGAAGCTCTTTTCTGGCATTTTGTTAATGCGTCTGGGGCCTGCTCTGCGCTCTTCCCATTCTTGTTGTTGTTGTTGTTGCTGTAGAATCTCTGCTCTGCTTATTTATGGGTTTACATTAGGCTAAACCACTTTAGTCACACTTTTCTTGATCGGCATTGTAATTTCTTCCTCCTCTCTTCAGCTGATAATGGCAAGCTTTTGCCCAAAAATCGAATCTGTGCGTGTGTGGTCGCTTAATGAAATTGATGGATTAGACCCCAAGTCTACCCTAATAGTTTTACTTGATAAAGTCAATTATTAACTTTTGGTGAGTCACCAGCCATACATAAAAAATGATAGCCCAAGCAGCTGAGGCTAAGCTGCTGCTGCTGCACCTGAGCCGACGATCGTGTTGGCGCCGTCTTTGGGTCCCAGGTGCGATAAGGCAGCATTCTTGGTTGTTGGACCAGGCGCCGTTTTACTTGATGGTACATTATGGACCTCTAATGCACACACACACACACACACACCACAGAGCCTCCAATTATAATTAGTTTATTCATATCCTGTGTCGAAGCTGCTGTCTCATTTGTTCTTTGGGGGCAATCTTAATTCAATTTACCGGCTATCAGTGGCAGCAAATTCGAATGGGGGTTACTCTATAAGAGGTAAAGTCTGAAGAGGTGGAGTGGTTTTTTGTAAATTTAAAGTGTGGACTTTGTATTGGAACACTTTTAGTAGAAATAATATCTGCTTAAAACAGAAACCAAGAGTTTATAGATATTCTTTTTAAATGTTTCTGTAAGAAATTGGCTATATTTTGCTAGCTCTTTAGAACAGAGGCTGGCGTGTCGCTATCTACTGGGCACAGGTTAACTCTCAAAAGCAGCGCAGTCAACTCACACACAGTATAAGCAGTTTACGCGCCGCTGCGCTACAGGTTCGGCTCTGGTTTGGCTGCGTCGACGCGTCGTTGCTTCTGAAATTGAGCGCAAATAAAATCAGCTCTTTCGCTGCTCTCAACTTTGTGTCTATTGCTGCGCACTCACACCAAAAAGCAATTATTGAAATCGCAGTCTTAAACAAGAAAGGGAGCAGTAGTCGAGTGCCCCGACTCCAAAAATACAACCCTGGTCCCTTGATTTCATGATTTGACAGCTGATAAGGCAAAGTTGTTTCGTGCATACCTTCGGTGTTTTTGGTCCGATCTTATTGAAGATTTCAGAATAGAAAGATATAGGGTCTTTCTTTAAATACTTTAAGTCACCAGTCTTTAACTTAAAAATTGTGACTTTGACAGTTTTTTGCGGTTAAAAGAGGTAAACTTTCCAAATCTGAAACAAACTTCATCTGGGTTGTGGCTCTATCTGTTATAGTCTGTTATAGTATAGATACGCCGGTGTCGATAGACGATAATACTGCATTCAAGTGCTTCG
Organism: Lordiphosa collinella; assembly: GCA_018904265.1. Taxonomy (NCBI): domain Eukaryota; kingdom Metazoa; phylum Arthropoda; class Insecta; order Diptera; family Drosophilidae; genus Lordiphosa; species Lordiphosa collinella. The sequence continues at coordinate 64,748 of JAEIFV010000345.1, read as the reverse complement.
TAATTGAAAAATCGTATTTGACATAAGTATGGCGTAATTGGTGGTAGTAATTTGAGACTCAGTTTACCATCAAGCTCGAAAATACTGAGTACAGGTAGGAAACACACGACTACTTTTGTGCTTGCACTGAGAGAAAAATGTGGCCGGGGGGCTCGGGCGTGCGCGACCGCTGCAAGTGGTCGTGGGTTCGATCCCGCCTGGAACACTATTGAAAGTTTTTTTGAATAAACTTACCATGAAAAGCTTCTCTCGTTCGTCGGCGTTAAACTTACTATCTTGTCGAAAATTAGAAGCGCACAAAAGAGATTGAGAGAAGCTCGGCGGCCCTTTGGCTGTGTCAACGTGACAAGCCTTGGGGTGGTCATTTATACTTTTACTTTACTGAGAGAAAAATCAAGAAATTAGTTCTCAAATAAAGAATGGTTTAGTTTCAAACGTTAAAGAGCCAGAAAATTCCTGATTTAAGTACGAAATTCCCATTTCCAGATAGTTTTTTAATATTCCTTAATTCTTGATTTCAAAAACGAACTGGATAAGTTTAGCGCTATCCGGGATTGTTTAAAAGCACATTATTAACCCATCTTAGACTAAATTAAGTGCTGTATAAGATTAGATCAAGATTATGATGGGATAAAGGAATATCATACTACATAAGAACCAATGGTACTTCATTTAAGTCTATACAATACTAAACTTAATCTTCTTTGAACACAAGTAGCATTCGAAGATGAAGAAGCAGAGGATACAAGAAGCAGACGCCAACGTCTCAGTTGCCATATTTGAAAGAAAAGGGAAATTTTGAAAGACTTGCTAACCGTATTCCGACGAAGCTAAGAGAGATTTTATGATCTATTGTGATTTCACACAATAGTTCGGGACAACTATCGAAAACTATCGATGGCACTATCGTCACTATCGAAGGTTTGACACTATCGTGACGACATCGATAGTAGTTTAACACTATCGATAGTTTTCGATAGTTTTTTAAAGCTTTAAACCAGGGGTGGGCAGCAGAATTTGACGCGAGGGCTCTGCTGATACAACAACAACATTTTTTTCGCCGGTTGCTTTGACTATCAGCACGCTGTTGTTGTAAACTGCGGTCGAGCCGAGACTAGCAACGGTGAACGAATTGCGTTGTGTGTTGAGTGAAATAACGGTTTGGGCTGCAAGGGACAGACGGGCCAAGCGATGCCCATCGCTGCTTTATTAAACTATCGGTGGTCACGGCCTTGCTCTTTTTTCGCCGATTGCTCCCAAGAGTTATTGAAACCACACAGACCATTAAAAATTGCGTCAACGTTTCCATTGCTTTTTGCTTTTCGCTGCTTGCGATATGAAGTGCAAGTCGGAGCTGCTGCTTCAGGTCAAGCGCTCTTCTTTTTTGAATTTCGTCGAAAGCACAAGCATGACAGAAATTGCTCATCTCTTTCAGTTAGCAGCACAACAAAAAGGTACCAACAAGCGAATTACGACTGAAGTAAATATTGTGTCAGAAAAACAATCAAAAACAGTGCCGAGCGATGGGGCTGCTGTCTGCGCTTGCAAAAGCAGAGCGCTTGCTGCTGCTGAGACTGGCGTGGCTAACCGGAAGTAGCTCCGACTTAATCTGCTGATCGCAAGCAGCGAAATCCAAAAAGCAAAGGATACGTTAACCGACAACTACTGGCGCTTTTTGCTTTTTGTCAGAAATCAGTTTGAGTGCTTGCTTCGACAGCGACTTCTGATTTTTCTCAGAAGCATAGGCAAAAGCATCCATTCATATTGAACAGTTGAAGAAAGTACAAGCTGGAGAAAGTGTAAAATTTTGCGACTTTTGCTGCTTCGACTAACGCAATTTAAACACTGCTCGTATTACTGTGGTTGCTCTTCATTGGCAAAGGCCGGGGCAAGCAACAACTTTTTTCTCTTTGTGAACTGCGAGGCTGTCGGTGGCAACTGCATTAAAATGAGGCCCCAAATCATTTGCTTTGCCTCTACGGCATTTATAATCGCCCGTGTGGATTTTACCACCCCCTGTTTGCTTGTCTCCGTACACAACGTAAAAAGGCTACCGTCAATATTTTTGCGAGCGGTTTAACAGTGTTTTTTTTATACGGATTTTTTTTACGAGCGCTTTTTGGCAATCTCCGAAAATAGCTTAAATCAATTATGCTTTGTTCGAATATATTTTGAGTTGTTCTTGAATCTAGAAGTTCCGTTTTCAGAGAAACTACGCTCTCAGGTCCATTCTAATGTTTACTTTAAGATTAAATTGATCTTTATTTAAAACATTTTTCTTAATTCAAGACTTTTTTTTGTATTTAAGAACGATTCGTTCTGTATGTTGGAATACTCAAGAGCGAATCCTTTTTACAAAGTTCTATAGCGAAACAGTATAAATTAAACTTCTTTTCTTAAGAACGAATGCTCTTTTGGAGTGTAGTAAACAAACTAGATCTCAACCATGCATTCGCATTTGAAGCTTTAAGCACACTGTTAAAAGGAAGATATTTTATTGGAAAAATTTAGTTTTAGATCAACTAAATAAAGTTCCTGAATCCAGTTTCATAAGGTCTTCCCAGTGTATATAACCCTTCGTCTACTGCCCTTCTACTTCCTTTACAGCCTCTTGTGTTGGCCACCCTAATGGAAATGAAATCTGTGTGGACGGTAGCCCAAAGGTAGTGACTCAGGTCCAAGGGACAGACCACGTTGATGCTGATGCGGCTGCTGCTGATGCGGGGCCAATTACTCATAAAATGCATGTTCAAAATGCCTGGTGGGGATCGAGGGATTCGGAATCTGTTCAGACAACTGTTGCTCGACGCCTGGGATGCTGTCTGTCTGCCCTTTGTCATTGTCTTGTATGGTTTGATAAGCGAAGCCAAAGCAGACATCGAGCAATTTGGAAACGTGGACGACGCGACGTTGATTTTTCATGTTTGCATGTGCCATTTTGAGAAGGGGAACAGCTCAATGAAACGAAGTCCTTGGCGCCATTTCGCTTATTTAATTTGTCTAGTACTTTTAATCAAATGTAATTGAATTGGGTAACATATTTTAATTTTCCCTTCTTCCATTCTTATCAACTGGCAAAGATCTTTTGTCTTTGGTTATCAGTGAGGGCAGATGCTATTGTTAAAGTGTTTGCGTCACAAATTCGTTCCAATTGGTTATGACAAGTCACATGAGCATGAGCATTATTATTATTAATTAAATCAATGTGCTGGCCAAGCTTATCTGTTTTGTATCTAAGGCAAGACCTCAACCTAAGGTCCCCTCGTCCACGTCTAAATCAAGTGGTCATGCATTTTGACATGATTATCTCCGTCCAGATAGCCCGGGCCAGTTAATTTCATTTAGTTTTTGTACGTACATTTTTTTTTGTTATTTTATTTTTATTGATTAACAAACAATTGAAAACATCACTAAGACAAAACGTGATTTATTATTATTTACGTTCGCTGGGCTTTAGCGGCTGACAATATGTGTACTCTTTAATAGTGTTTAATTAAACCTAATCAGCGATAAACTTATCAAGCTATCAGCATGTGGCAAAGTTTTTGTTGTTATTCTTCTTTTTTTAATCAAATTTCAACGATTGGTTGATGATATGTCCAGGCGAATTAATCAAATTTAATGATATTTAATTTTCCGTTTACTTTTTTTGTGCATTGAAATGTTAAGTACGGAAGTTATATGGTTGATTATAGGGGTATGATGAAATATACGTATGTACGTATGAGTGTAAATATGGTCAATCATGCAGAAAAGTAGGTTACTTGTAAATGAAGTAGGTAAGGGTAAATGTGGTGGCATCTTAGGAGTTGGGGTTGTGGTTGATTGTAGAAAGGGGAAGAGCATTGTTTTTGTACAAAGATAATGAAACTTTTGTATATTATGGAAATCACTGCTTAAAATTGGGGTATTAGTTATAGAAATTATAGTCGAGAGTGTTTGAGCAATAGGCGCGGAAAAAAGGGTTGCGAACTATTAGTGACGTACTCCAAATATTTTGTAACTTATGGGAAAGATTTTTAGTTAATGCTGGGCGCACAAAATTAAAAAGCTTACTTTCGATACAAAATTCTTGTACAATTTAGTGATCGTTTCTAATATTTATAAATGACCCGTGGTGTGATCAGATGCTTAAAACTTTAAAACGGCTGGTCCAAATTGAAAAGTTTCTTGCTACTCGAAGGCTTAAGAAGGAAGAAAACTAAAAAAGTTCTCTACAAATGGCGGTGTAAGCGCAAGTTTCGTTTTTCAGTTCAATAAAATTACAGTTCAACACGTGGCGCAGTAGGCGGTCATTCCATTTTACAGCTTAGTATATGTTCTTTCTGATTTGTTTTGCTTTTCCAGTTGCTTGTCTTCGTTCGTTTGTTTTCTTTATATTGGCTTTGTCAAAGTATTGATTAGTGAAAAATTATAACAAAGTGATAATCATGTACAGTTCGATATCTGTTACGATGCTAAAAAGTGGTCATGATAAGATCGGTTGAAGTTCTCAATATAACCAAAAAACACCTATATGAAAATCGTACGCGACGGTCAGAAGAGATTAAAAAAGCTTACATTGAGCAAGAACGATTGCGATGTTCGTGCTCTGCAAAGTGATGAAGCAAAGATAACCAAGTGCGACTATTGAACGACAACGTCAGCAACCACAAAAAAAACAACTTTAGTTAATATTTTTAAAAACTTGGACGCGGGTGAAGTAGCGGCGGGTTCAGCTAATTCACAATAAAAAAGTTGTTTTGGTGTAAGAACAATTGAGGTATTGTAGGGACTTGCTACCTTTAACATTCAGCATATATATTTATTGAACCGAACCTTGAACCGAACCTTTTTAATAATAAAAGCTGAACCTGTTCCGAACCTACAGTTTCGGTTCGGTTCAACAAAAATAAAAGACAAAATAAAAAATGTGACCTACTGCCTAGCGACTTCTTCTATTATCTGGTCGGTTTTGGGCAACTGAGTCTTAAAATGGTCAGAAAAGTTTAATAAAAACATCGAAATAGTCGTTCAGAATAACTTATAAAGTCCCCAATAGCTCTGCCTTTTTAAGATCTTCGACTTCAAATATAAATGATTCACAAAAATAAGAGTTTAACATTACATTGGTAATATTTTTCAGATTACGAAATGAAATTGAATTTTGAATATTAACATGTGATCTACAAATCGCGTCCGATTGAGAGGAGCTCGGCCTTGGCCCTTTGGGGCTGTCAAGCCATAAAAAAAATCGTCACGCGTCACGCTGACTTACATAGTTTGTGGTGTTGTTGTTTAGGGCTTGAAGGTGGTCGTGTAGGGGGAGTGGGAGTACTTAGTATTGAGTACTATGAATTGAGTTCTGAGTATCGAGTATAGAGTATCGAGTACTTAGAGTTGAGTACACTCAGTATAATATACGGAGTATCGAGTACTTGGTATTGAGTACTTAGCATCGGTTGCTGAGTTACAAATACAAAGTATCGAGTATTAGTATCGAGTACTTAGTATTCAATACTAAATATTGAGGTCCCAGAATCGAGTACTGAGTGTACAGTACTTGGTATCGAGTACTTAGTATCGAGTACTTAGAAACGAGTACTGAGTATCGAATTCTGAGAATCGGGTACTTGGTATCACATCGAGTAGGTCGTGTCAAGTACTTAGTATGGAGTACTATTATCGATTACCGAGTATCGAGTTTTGAGTATCGACAACCACACACAACCATAATAATGAAAGGCGGAGCCTATCGTACACAACATGTTTCACATCAAGGCCCCGTGAGTGTTAGCCCCACTTACCTATTTTGGATAAACACTGTGTGACGCATGGGCTGAGCCAAGGTTCGAACCAAAACCTTCGCCTAAAAACCTCGAACCTCAAATTTCCAAACCTTAACCATTGATCAATTTTGGTTCGAGCACGCGAGCCGGAGCTCCGGAAAAATTTTTTGGTTTGCAGCCCTGATTAAAACTACTTCTTCCGTTAAAATACCTATCCTATCTAAAACCTATCTTACGTCTTCAACGGCAAGTAGAGGTGATATCTTTAAGGCGATTTAAGTCCTAGAGAGAAGACTTGACAAGAAATAGTGCAAAGTTTAAAGTTTTTATGAGATTTGAGGTCCTTGAGAATTGGTACCCATACAAATTTCTGAACCCTCGGTGCCCTGGGGTCATAAAAAATTTCTGTAGTGGACAAGATCAGTAAACAAATTTCCGTGACCTTCCTATTCTTTTCTACTCCTACACACACACACAAAGGCTTCTGTCTGCTCAGGCTGTCTTTCCAATCAGTTTTGACAACGCAGGCATGGAGAGACTGCTGTTTTGAACAGACAGTCAGGCATTATCGCTTATAGGGTTGGTCCCCATGAAACAGCTGTACGATCTACCAGTCTCCTTTATGGTGTTGTATGTCTCCGTTTAAAGTTATGCGTAAGCATAACATGACTATGAGCCATCTAAAAACTGTAGGTTTGAAACGAAATTTGAAAAGGCTTTATGGATGCGAATGGTATGGTGGTGCTTAATGCGGGAAGCGTAAGGAAACCGGACCCTTTGAGAATAACTCTTTGATTAATTTTTTACATGAGTGTGCAGTGCATGGGCAAGTCTGCCGAACAAATTTTTCACACTGGCAGTTCACATATGTAAAATCCAAGGTCCACACCGAAAATTTCCCTGACATTTATTGAATGGCCTTTTACTCATCTTATTAGTCTAGATCTTTGATCTAGCCTTAACAATTGCCTCTTAAATAGAGAGAGATGGCTCTCGAATATCTGTTTTAGCGACCTTTTTTGATTTTAGTCAAAGTGGTTGATAGCCGTCTAAAGGTCAAGGATTGATTATAGTTCAATAATCAACAGAAATCAACATATCCCTTTAAAAAATGTATGATGTACGATGTGCAGAAAACCTAACAGTGGCCAAAAGACAACATATTGGAAAACCTTCAAGCACAATTGCATACCTTTCGGCTGGACTAAAGTCAGAGCTAACAAAATAACTAATTGGGATCTTGCGTTCCAACAATTCTTAAGCTTTTATAAGCCACCTAGCTTACAAAAAAAGGTATTTGCAAGCGGCTTGTTGAAGTCAGCGTTTGAAGCTCACTGAAGAGATGTGTCGAAAGGCCGTCGAAACAGTCTGTCTGAGTATCCAAAAGCCATATGTACAAAATCTTTGTTGATTTCTGTTGTTTATTGAATTATAATCACTTAGAGAATAGCTCACTTTTGCAAGGTATTCAGATATTCCGTTTTTCCGTGTGCTACTGAACCGTGCAGAAACCTCGAACGGCTAGTCACAAAAGGCAAGCTATGAACCGAACCTATGGTTGAAGTCCTCTGCGAACCACTGAACTAAGCCAAGTCTTATTCATAAACGTATTTTCGAAGGCTTACTGTAAACTGAAAGCTATAATTTCTGATTTGACCTTTCAAAAAATCCTGCATCACCTTCTTAGCCGATTAATCTGGACTGCAACAAAATAACAACAATATAAGCTAAGGAATATAGTAAAACTTAAATTTAACTACTTTTATACTTCGCCTTTAAAAAATTGTCTTTAATAGTATATGGCCAAAAATATAGCGCTTCGTTCAGCAGAATCTATTCGATGTATAATTTTATTCTAATACTTGCTTAGCGATCAATCTTTCGGCTCACGCCCACTGATTCTCATGCATCAGACAGAGTCTGCCTGTTTCTTTTTGGCGAACTTTTATCAAAAACTACTCATGCAGTATTCAAAGGCAAGATTAATTTTTAAATTCGGGCTAAGAACCTAAGATTTATATTTCAAACATAAGTAATGGGCACAGGGTGGCTCGTTATTATGCTCAAAACTTAAATTAATGCAATTAGTTGGGTGCCCCTCGCTGATTTGGCAAATTTTTTAAGAAATTTATTATGTCAACAACACTGAGGGAAAACACCGAGAATATTCGTGCACTCTGGGGCACCCAACGAGCAACGATTGGAATGGCGTGTTAGCTCATGGCACCATCGCACACTCTTATAGCCGCATCTCGAAATGGCTACTTATATATCGGGTGTGACACGGAAATCTCTAGTTATTTCCCTATAAACGTTTGCATTTCAATTTCAAATTCTTTACCTTCATATGCAAAATGACAAGTATATCTTTGGTTGCTAGATCTGATGGTGAGTGTTAAGCGATTTGGACCTACTACCTAAATCTACTTGGCTTTGAACGGTCGGTTTGGATCCGCTCAACTTTCGTCATCTAATCTAGTAGCCTAGCATTTTGGAGTCATTTCACATATAAATGCAAGCAATTTTAGTTTTAAATTCAAGCGTTTATACGAAAATCACTAGAGATCACCCGTATACTTATCTTTCCGGAGATTGATTGGAGTTGAATTGTGATCATTTCAATCGCTTTTAGAACATATGTTGACAATATTTTCGAGAAAATTTTGAGTAAAACAGGTATTTTTCCTCTGCGAATTGCTATATACAATTCAACGGCTCAAGCATTTCAATAAAGAACGTCTAGGGCGTCCAAAAAGAGGCTCCACCCTAAGTATGGTTGACCATATCAATGTACTATTAAGGGACGATCGTCGAGTGAAGGAAGTATACAAAGATAAGATTGTCAGCTAACAATGCGAAATAGCTAAGGAGCTGAACTTAAAAACTTTGACACTGATTCGACAATAATATTAAACTAAAACGAAAGCATATGCCGGGAAATAAAGTTATCTTTTACAATTGTAAGCTAAAGTTGAACCGTCGTCTCCCGATATTCTCTAGTTTTGACCCAACTATTTTCTTTTCTCAAACTTGAAAAAAGTTGCTGTCAAATATTAATCATTTGTGAAACGGAACTTAACAAAAACATTATTAAAATAGGAGAGCGTACTCCAAAATGGGATTCCTTCTAAAGAATTATCCAGTCACACATTTAGCGTTGGAGGTCTTTTAATATCAAATCTCTATAAAATTTTGGAATATTTCCTTATAGAGGTGTTTTTATTTGCAAAGATGAATTTCGAACAATAGTAAATGTGGGTCATTCTCTTTTACAATATCTTAAATAGATAGGACCAGCGGATGGAATCCTAGGAACCTCTAGTTCACTTCTCTTCTGCCTTTAGCACTTACCTTCTTCTCCTTATAAAAAAGTATCTGTATACAGCTTAGCTTCAACTTCACTGCGTCTTCTTTCGGTAAACACTATCTTAATGGAACAGCCTTTTATTCATACACTCAACCTGAGAGAACTTGCCGACGGTCTTTTTGTATACTCTGTCAATCAGTCTTTTCCTTCGAATACTTAAATCACTCTATAATATTTAGATAGTTGCATCTATTATCTATTAGTTAACACCTTTACACTAGTTATTTCACACACTTTTCGCCAGAAGAACCAGTACACCAGAAAGCGTAATGTATGAAAGTCTTTTGGGGTATAGGTAAACCGAAGCGCGTCGACGACAAACGATGACCGGGCTCCGTCAGTGCCGCAAGCGAACTACACAAAGAGCAACCACCGAGCCGGTGAAAACTCAGGTGGGCCCCCAGACGCCACTACAACCGGTTATGTGTTATGTGCGTATGGGTACAATTCGTCATGGGTGGAAGCGAGAGGGCCAGTTGTAAGATCGACATAACGATCGATCGTCGCAGGTGTTGCGTCGGCAGGTGAGCGCTCCGAGTGAGTGCTCCGCCTCTTGAGCGGAAGAGAGAGCGAGTGCGCACTAAGGCACGGTTCGGCCTATGAGAGTTGTCGTTACTGGAGCGAAATAATGGCGTCTGGGTTGTACTTCACGAACCGGCCGGCAAATACCTCGTGTTGGTATGTAATAAGTGTCTACATGTGTATGGCTGTGTGTGAGTGTGTGTGTGTGTTTTAGGTGCACGTAATTGAATAAGCCTCACACAAAGTGCAATAAATTTGATTAGCAAAATGGAAATTTATTTTCCCAACTGCTGTGGGTATGTGTGATGAGTGTGTGTGTGCTTGTATTTGTTGCTATAGATGCGTTTTCTGTTGTTGCGGCTCATAAATTGAATAATTTAGCCACGGCATATAAACATACTTACGCGTATGTACGTAAATATGTTGCATTCTGTTTGCTGGCGTTAGTGTTAAGGGCCTCGTTAATGACTTTGTTGGTTTTTATTGGATGAGCTGCTTCGAGGAATACAAAGTCATAGATTGCCTGTTTGGATGTTGTGGCTTGGCTTAAGTGTCAATAGCTTTAATTGCATTGTAGAGCTTTGCTTTTTGTTTGTATGCGGCAGCTCGGATAGATTGTTAGAGGCCATTAGAATGAGAAGTGACTCAGGGAAGTACTTTGGGTTGTATTAGGAACAAATTTTACAGAGTAATACTTGATAAATTTTAAACAAACGACTTGGTTCGAGGGTTGTTACTTACGGTTACTTTTGCAAACAATAACTAGATTAATCAATAGAGCAAGAAAATGAACAATTTTCTTGCACAATATTTTAATTCATATAAATGATCTATATGTATGAATATTGTATTTATTGTATCATGTTCTCTAAATGTTTTTGAAAAACTGAATCACAAACGTGAAATTGAACAATTTCCGGTTGTCCTAAAATGTATTAGGAACATGTTGATGTGTTATCGTGTTGCAGACTCTCCCAAAACAGATCCTGGGTAATAAGAAATTTTGGTTTCATCTTACTACTCAATGCAAAAGTTTTTTGGGAATAGGCTTAAAGTGCGAAAAAAAATATCCGCTTTTTGGTACTGTGATTACTTCCCATATTTCCTGCCGTGCAAGCATTTGCCTAGTGTTCCCGCATTTCAGACAGCAGTCTGATCGGTCAAACTCTTTGCTGCACGATCTGGTGTGAAGGCCGAACTCTAAGCATCGGTAGCATTTGGTGGGGGACTCTTTTTCCCATATGAGGCTCTTGACCAGCCCTATTTTAATACTTCCTTTCTACAGTTATTGCGTGACTTTTGGCATCTTGATTTAAAGAACTATAGTCTGGGTATTGTAGTATGCTTTTCTCTGCGATTTCTTGCCATCTTCGTAAATCTCCTTGTTCTCAGTGATCAGCATGAGGAGTGCCTTTATGATTTGCTTTTTGGTCGTAGGTTTGTCCAGATGTCGTATCTCATATAGGGTCTCCATAGATAGTGGCTTGGCGAACAGGACTTTTATCATTCAAGCCTGCAGAAGATAAGTAGAATCTTCCCTATATTATAAATGTGAAAGTTTGTGTGTTTGTTCCCCAATCACGCAGAAATGACTAATCGGATTTTTATAAAATTTCGCACTCAGATAGTTGATAACCTGAGATATTAAATAGGCTATATAACTTTCTTTAAATGGTAAAAAAAGGCGCAAAATATAAGAAATTTTTGATTTTTCATCTAAGCGTAGGTGGCGTAGATCGGACGGAATCGCTCGAGCCATAGAAATTTAAACAATAAAAAACTTCACACATTCCAAAATTGTTACTTTGGGAGCATTATGAGTGAGCGGATGAGTCTAGTGAGAAGTCAAGTAACTTCTTGGCAAGCGGAGCTAAGGAGAATGCAACAGGTAACCCGTCAGGCTTATCAAAGAGCTGCAGAATCGTGAACTCATTGTATCCAAGCGTGCATCTGTCACTCTGGAACAAGTTAATCGGCAGGCCTGGTTGAGATCTGCAGAAACGCTGGAGCAGGCGAGCAATCGACGCCAGCAACGCAACGCTATGCACAACGCATTCCAAGGAGCTGCTGCGACTGCGCAAAAATCTCAATAGCATCGCAATGAACAAGTAGAGTTGCAAATGATATCAAGATCATTAGCAATGCAGAAGCAGGCGACGTCATATATTTGCTATACCCATCGCATCCAGTAAGCTGCTGAGACAGCAGTGGGAGCAGAAGTTTGGACACAGGCTGTTGCCTAAACGGCGTCTCATCGGCTACAAATTAGAGGAACAAACTTTCCGAAAAATCTCAAAACTCGCAAAAATTGTATTTCAGTTTTACAAATCATGAGTCGGGTAAATACGGATTGCGTAGATAAAATCTCGAATTTTGGAAAAGGATTTCAAAAAATGTGAACTATTGTCCCGTATTGATAAGAAAGCTCCAGCAAACCGGGTTTACAAACGGAGAGCGAAAGAGTTATGGAAGACGCCCAAGCAGGGACGAAGATGAGATGGGGAGACCTGGTGGAGAATGATATCACGAAGCTTTGTTTAACCAACTGGTGGCAGCTTGCACAATACAGAGGCGATTGGCGGACATTGATCGCAGCGGCCAAGAACGTACATCGGTTGTGATGTTTCTATCAGCCTAGAAAAGAAGAAATATTGAAGGGTAAATAAGGAGCTGTAGATTGAACGGTTAAAAAATTGAGAAATTTGATCTTTTTTAGCCATGAGCTCAGATCATTATAAAGACACTTGGGTGGTAAAAATCTAACTTTATTAAGAGCTTATATTAGATTAGATTAGATCATGCAGATATGAAAGATGGCAATTGTAAACTTAGCTTCGCCTTTTGTTTTGAGCTTTAAGTGGGAAAGGGTAACTGCTAGTAGGTAAATAAGTAGAAGTAGTGTGTCAGACTTACGATTTGGTGTGCCTTGATACTTTTTGCCAGTTCGTTTCTATTAGTTTCGACAGGCTTTTTAGGTTTTTATCTCTTATATCTCAAATGGCACCTTGCTTGCAGACTGTTTTGTAGTTGAAGAACTTGAGCTGACAGCTATTTTGGCACTTTGGAGAGGCCTTCTTCTGAGGTGGCTAATAACGGTGCCATTTGTCAGTCGAATTCTTCCTGGGCACTCCATGCCTTTTGTCTTTGTGAAGATTTGAGATACATTTTTCTCCTTATCTTCCGTATTATACAGCGACCACTCCTGTCGTCACATATCTTCTTCTTCTTCTTTGGCCATTTCTCGGTAATAAAATCATCACAACCAACCGTTTTACGGTCTCGGCCGCTGCGACTGATGCCCGCCACTCGCCTCTGTCCCGAGCGACATCCCACCAGGAGGACACACCCAGCTCCGCAATATCTACCTGCACCTGGTCGCGCCATCCCCGCTTCGGTCGGGCTTCCCTCCTAACTCGTTCGCATGCCGACTGTACACCCATTTTGCTGGAGCGTTATCATCCATACGAGTAACATGTCCTATCCAGCGCAGCCGCTGTTGTTTTATGCGCTGGACAAGCTTAGTTCTCCATAGAGCTCGTACAGTTCGTGATTCATTCGGATGCGAAATTCGTTGCCAACGTCTAAAGGTCCATATTTGAGGTCCATATTTGCATTTGAATATTTCTTAATGGTTTTGCATAAAGTGGGAATGCCTAAGTCCCGGAATATGGTGCCTTACTTACACAAACCTCAACTCTCTTAATGGTGGTGGTGCAGGCCGTTCCCCAACATGTTATACCCCAGTTAAGAGTAGGGAGGACTATGGTCTTAAAAAAACCTGACTTTAGCCTTAAGGGAAAGGCCAGTCTCTGGCCGAAGAAGCCAGTCCATCTTTCGGAGTCTTAAGCGGGCAGAGCCACACACCCGATTAACATGGGGTCTCCAGGTGAGTCTCCTGTCCAGTGTGACGCCTAGATATGTAATGGTGTCCTTGTGGGCAATTCGAGCTCCGGCCCGACTCCTTGAAAAGTCGTTCGAAAAGGGAGTATCTCTATCAAATTTTAAAATATTCAAGGATCTAAATTCTTTTCAGAACTATTTAATAAGAATAAGTTGCTATCAAATTAATGACTTACAGGGTTGGCCATATTCGACGGACCTATCTGGAATCACTATAACTTTTGAGAGCAATGCCAGATCGACTCATTACATAGCGCGTTTGAAGCGTCAATATTTATAATATACCCTGTTCCCTTTAAAAATGGAAAAAGGGGGATCATGAAGTTGTGCAAAAGTATGTAACAGGTAGAAGAAAGCATTTGCAACGCTATAAAGACCCTCGAAACTTTATATATATCAAGTAAGGCCAATATCTATCTATTCTGAAAAGATCGGAAAGAAAAAAAAAGATATACGAATTAATTTTGCTTGTAGGAGAGAGGGGGTCTTGCATTGTCAGTTACCGCGAGCGCACGTGCGTGTGAGCGTATGTTAGGGTGTGTTTTTTTTTTTTATTTCATGTTTATTTATCCTACTAAGACTACCTAACACATAAGAGGGACGGCTTTATTTATTTAAATTAGAGTGTCTGTGTGAGTGTGTGTGCATGTGTATGAAAACACAAGAAATCAGGGGAGCAGGGTATGTTGTAGTCGGGGCACTCGACTACAGCTCCCTTACTTGTTTTACCATGAAACAGTACACGCCACGCGAACGCTCTCATATTGTTGAAATTTACATTCAACAACACAAGTCAATTGGGAATCTCATCATGACCTATGAAGCTCATTTCACGTTGAACGGAACGGTAAGCAAAAAAAAATGGCCGTATTTATGCCACTGAAAATCCTCAACAGATTCAAGATTGACGGTTACCGTCAATCAGGAGCGTTATCGCGATGTGATAACAAATTTTTTGATGCCAATTGTTTGTCGAAAGTTTCGCTACTTTCTTTAGAATTTTAGGGGATTACTTGAAATAAGAATTTTTCAGAGCCGCCTTGTCTCCGTATTATGGGAATCATGAAACTTGGGTTATTTGTAAGCGGTTTCTTTTTCAAACTCCGATACAGACAGTGAAATGTTGAATTTCATGATTCCATAAACAGAACTAACCAAGTCTAACCAAACTAAGCCCGGTCTTACCCCACTTTACCATACTTCAACCCGCTTTTCGTTCTGATTACCATCTCTAATTGTCCTGTGGATTCCATTCCTTGATAACTACTTCATTAGTTCTTCATATAACCTCACCTTATACAACCAACAGCTTCATTCCAGCATCCACTTCCTACCCCCACACGACACCCCATCACCGTCTCACACAATTTGCTTGCAACTCAAGGCAATAAATAAAGTGTTAATGACAATTGCATACAAATAGTTTTGGTGTTGCCATTATGTTAGCCATATTATCCCATTGTCGTCGGAGCCTTAACAAGAAGTAAACAATGCGACGCCACTGCGCAGTCGTTGCCGTCGGCTGCACTGCAGCCAATTTCACGCTTCATTTACAGGCGAAATGCAAACAAAAGACGCGACCAGTGACCATTTGGCGAGTTCAATGTACAGCAGGTCGTCCCTGCTCTATCCACGGTGGTTTCTGTTGCTCGTCCCCATGTGGCCGTGTCAATCAGCTCGTCGCGCAAGGTGTGCGCGCTCGTTTTGGAGTAGCGAATGCCGCTCTAGTCGGCATTGTCCATATGCCGGAGTTCGGAGTCGGAGTCTCAGAGTCGCGCATGCGCGCACGTCCTAATGTAATTATTATCTCAACAATTGAATTTCCGGCCTCGACTCTGTGTCTATCTCGCTCGCTGCTCCTGCACATGGGACAGATGTCGCGCAAAACGTTACAAATGTGCACTTAATTGCGCAATTAAATAATTTTATTTCTGCTGCGCGTTTTTTTTTTTTTGTATTTCTCTCTTTTCCTTAGGCGTGGAGGGGCTCACAGAGCGATAGCAAACAAATTGCAGTCAAGTGGTCAAGTCTGTTTGGACTGAAAGTGTGTGTGTTTGTGTGTGTGCGAGTGTGGACGTGGCCTTATCTACTGTCCAAGGCGTCTTATTCATTATTGGCTATTATGCGATTTAGATATTACATTTGTACAGGTGATGAGCACAACTCCATTTGTGTGGCGGACTTTCTTTCAATAAAATATCTAATGATGCTGGAGGTTTAGGATTAAGGTTAAATAAACATCGGCTAGAATGATGTTCCCTTACTAATTTGAATTTAATATTTTCTTAGACTTAGCGCTAGATTAGTAACCAGTAAGTAAGTAAGTAGTATACGAATCTTCAAGAGTACACTTTCCCAAACATTTCGAAATTCACCACCAATTACTCTAGTCACACCATTCTATGGCATAATCTCAGTTACGGTTTAGTTTTCCAACCACCTCAAAGTCACACACCAAAAAAAAAAAAAAAGGAAAAAGAAACTCAACTGTAAACGATACCAAATTATATTTAATTACGTGCGATTAGTTAGGGTTACTGGAGTCGCGCGATGAAATGTAAGCGATAAGGCAATGCCACCTAGACCCCGCCTGTCATTTGGGCCATAAATAGTACACCAAATATTCCAAGCTCACATTAATTCAATTACAAATGGCTGCGAGTTGCGACAAAACGGGACAGGAGGCGTGTGACATAATCACCCAGCCAACTGATGGCTGATGGTTGTACAAGTAGAGCGGCAGCTCTGTTGGTTGTGTTGCTTAGACCAGATAGAGATGGGTGCGTGAGAGATATCCTAAATTGTAAAGTAGAACGTGGGTAGCATAGTTTGCTAGTGGTAACGCTGGTAAGCAGAAGAATCAGAAAATTTGAATAATTGAGCGCGTTCACCAGCACACACCAATCATTTAACATAAATCATCAATCAAAAAAAAAAGTGTTTGGCTGTTGGTGAACGGTTTTTGATAGAATTTGCAGTCCAACAAAATTATCGATTTTTTTTATTGGCGGAAGTTTTTAATTTTTGACTGGAAATAAAAAAATATAAACAAAATCAACGTACAATTTCGACCTCTTCGGTGGCGACTTGGCGGTCTCTGGCTGTCTCTCATTGGTCATTGGTGTTTGTTTTGGGGGGGGGGGGTGGGGGCTCTTGGCCCTTGATTGCCTCGGAGTAAAGCTATCTCCCAACAGATTTGGATGAGATGCAGAGCACGAGCACACGAGACCATTATACAGTTTGCGGAAGAACCCAAGATTGTGCTGAATCGTCTATGCATTGCACTGGGAGCCTATATAGTGCACATGCGGCAGGAGGATTGGCCGTGTTCTATTAAATTAAGGAGGTGATCAAATCGTTCCAGCAGCAGCGTATTCAAAATGTCAGTGCAGATGTGCTGCTCTGGATCATACTGCAGGCCATAGCGGAAGAGTCATAAGTCATACACACCTCGGTGAAGCGAGTCATCTCGAGGACAGAGCTGGGCAAGCGGGTGCCGGTGGTGTTGCAGACATGCGAGACGTATCTAATGCAGCAAATGGGTCGCAGGGAATGGGACTAGGATACCTACAACAATGTGATACGAGCTGCCAAATGTGTGGGCACCTGGATTAAAAACGTTGGCTACTCCATTGAGGGCTGCATCAGCATCAGTGCCGTTTTCCTGGAGGTCGTTAACAAGTGTTTTTGGCCTTGTATACGTTTGGAAGTTGGTAATAAGTATGTCCGCCATTTGATGTATGTTGTTGCAAGCCCGCCTCGGTAGATAACGAACTTGATTATCCGATGGTTAGAGCTTTTTGGTATGTTGAAACCTCTGTTTTGCTAACATCCAAAATTCAAATGCAGCTATTTTCCAAAGTTACGTTGGCAATTGGCTCATCCCTGTCCACTGCTTTGGTCACTCGGGACATTCTGAAATGATCCTTGGGCCGCGTACCCTGGGCTGTACTTTTTTGAAGAGGCGGCTTTTCAAGCTCTGATCCTTCGCAACAACAAACAAGGCTTCTTGCGAATCCACGCCCTCTGATAATTCATTTATTAAAAACAAAGACGTTTCCATACTCATTTTGTTTTATTTTTCACATGCTGGTGAACGCAACCATTGATTTTTTAATTTTTTCCGAACGAATTCGATGTATACTGCTTCCAACTCGTTCCACCTAAGAACTTAATTCGTGTTGAGAATTATTGATTCTTGATAACTCCTATAAAGATTTTCAGAAGCTTTAAGATCCTTGATTGATTGATAGAAGGCTGCAGAAGCTCAACAGCATTAGTAAAGGTGTTAGGCAAAGATCTAAAGTTGTTAAGTGTTTATAGACTCGTACAGATCGAAAGCGGCACAAAACTTTAGAGAAAAATGCTCTGAAATTTGAATGTAAATGCCTGTACCCAGATGCGAATTAATTCGATGTTAAGTAAAATGTTCATACAAAAATGAAGAAGAAAATTTATTAAACTACTAGCTGGCCCGGCAAACGTTGGCTGACCATTTGCCGCTGTATTGCCGCTGTATCCGAACGAAGTCGTTTGATAGCATGAATAATATCTACGAAAGAACTTCAGAAACAGGCTTAAATCTGGATCCGTGCCGATGAGCAAGCCGTTCAATGGTTCTGGTGGCGTCCCAACTTCCGGTAGTTGCTGGTCTTTTCCTAAAGCTCAACACATCCCTTCTGACTCATTTTTGAATTTGAGCGCATGACAATTGGGACATTCTTTGTCCATAGCACCAGTCAGGACTTTCGGATGAGCGGAATATTCGATATCTGGCGCTAACTCGAATGCGAGACGAAGGAACGAAGCAGATGTAAGTGCTGGATGTACTCGAGTTAGCATCTGTCCCGCGCGTTTGTCTCTGTTTCAATTGTTGTTGTTGACTTCGGAAAGCTCGTACCTCTTGTGATTGAGAAGAACGCAGTTGCGACATTCTGGCACGCGTAGTTTCATTAATTTCTTGTAATTGTTGATCTGTTCTTGCTGTCCAAACATTGCGCATGAGACTTGCTGCATTCATTCGACGTCTTCGTGTTGCTGGCATTGTTTACTGTAACACACACACACACAGATGCCAAATTGAAACGTTACGTCCTATTCTAGATGGTGTTCTACAAGGCACTGTTTTGTAAGCAGATCTACCGTCTCTTGATATCGAAGGTTCACTTACTGCCTCCTATGACGATTACCCTGTCTTTTAGGCTTCAAGCAACACTCGCAGATCTAACTCTAGAAGAGTACTGGAATTTCTCGACAAATTTAGTGTTGAGCTTCACGACGGAAAATAGATGTTAATGTGGAGAAGACGCGACATGCTACTTTTACACTTTGTAGGGGCAATATTTCTCGACTCACTTCGGACATAGCTAAAGGACACCATTAGGCGTTACACTGGAGGCTCACCTGGAGAAACCACTCTCCACACTCCCGATAAGGGAGTGTGTGGCTTCGCCCGTTTAAAACTCCGGAAGATGGACTGGTTACTCCGACCAAAGAATGGACTTTCCCTTAAGTCAGGCAAAAGTCAGGCTTTTTAAGTCCTTGCCATGTGGCACCTTCTTGTTGAAACCACACGTGAACCAAAACTAATTCTTCCATTTTGGCCAAAAAAAAAAACTCACATAGGGATTTTCTTTGGCAATGGCCGATACAGAAGCAATGTTCTCCTGGGCACATACTTTTCGCACACGGGATGGTGGATTAATGTTCAATAAGGTGAAACTTGAGCAAAATTTGGGCACAAATGCTTAAATAGCCTGTTCAATGATCGACCCACCGACCATTAAATGGACGTAGCTTGCTCTCAAAGCACGAATTTGGATATTAAAATTCTATGATTTGCAAGCGCTGTTAGTTTGTTAGTCTATTCATGGCTAACCTTACTGAGCATTTTTGGAGTTGCCATATGTTACGAAGGTGTCAAAAAAGTACACTGGAAATCCAAATTGCTTATAAATCACCATTTAGTTATATTAAATTAAATCTACAATCTGCTCAAAAGTATCGCATAAATAACAACCTTTGTAATTCTCAATCTAGAATTCCGTGCATTGTCTATATAATTTATATAATAAATATAAATTGTCAGTATTCATTTTAATTCATGTATTCTTTTTATGGAATCTACTTCTATTTATTAAACTTGAGCATTAGGGATGTCAATATTTTATCGACTTATCGATATTTTTATAAAGGATATATCAGAAAAAAGTTACTATGGTCACATTGAAATTTGCTGTTCGGAAAAGTGTGAAAGGGCACTAAAGATATCGCAGAGAAGCGAAGGCACTAAAGATGCAAGAGCTTAGAGAAAGAAAACTTGGCCCACGGCTTGTACTTAATAGCTTTTTGCTGAGCTTGTATTGGTGAATAAGAATGGTACGAGCTGTCTTAAATTGTATTTCGATACTTAACATAGCCTGGAAATTCTGTAGCATCTGAACGTATAGCATCAGCAACGAAACTAGTAGTTACCGTCACCAGTTTTGTAGAATCAATCGAAAAAAGTGCGTGTATTCGTCTTATAAAGTTCAACGTTTTGCGAAGAGCATTCTCTATTTTTCACATTCTCTTTCGCTTGAGACAATGAGTGAGCTTTAGCCAGGCGGTAGACTCTTAACTGCAGCTAAGCTACTGCTGCATAGTTTATTTAGTGCATTATAGCTAATTCTTCAACATAAATTTACAATCCCTTAATGTCTTAGAAAAAACTCTAAAAGAAAACAAATTTCCCAACAAGTCCATCTCTAAGCTATAATAATTGTGGCTGACTTGTACCATTTGCTAGCTATTTCCTTGGCCCCCACTTTTTTTTTTTGGTAATTTGATACGACTATTTGTCTTGCTTTCATTACGGCGACATTGCATTTTCACTCAATTTCCATGTACAACTAAATTGACTTAAGCGGAAGCAAGTTATTAACTGGTTTATGCAACCCAAAATCGAAAGATTACAAACTCCTGATAAGTCACATTTTGGGTGGGTTGGTTTACTTTGGTTGGTTGGCCGTCGATTATAGCCACACATTCATACCTGCCCAATAAGCAGTCAACAATTAAAACGAAAGCGCGGTAATTTCATTTGTACGTAAATCTAATTGTTGAAACAAATAACTCGCGGAACTCTCATGGCCTCTGTCCGTAATCGTAATCTAAAAATGAAAAATGAAAAACGCTTTGGTAATTAGTGCGTGTACCGACTGGAGTTTTAATTGCTACCCATCACTCGCCCCTCACTCCTCACTCGCTCTCTGTCTCTATATAGTTTCATTTTGGCTTTCGTTTTTATTCGAACATTTTGTTTTCAGGTAATTTGAGTTTAATGCGCATCAATTAAAATTATTAAAATTTATCTCTTATATTTTCGTACGGAATTAAAAATATAATTTCTGTATAGTTGACCAATTGTCATCTCGTGTCGAGGACCTGCAATTATTTTTGGGAATTTCCAAAAAAAAAATTGACTTTCAGGTTTGCTTAAATGATTGCACCAAATTAAGGTGAGCAAGTTGATTTGTCAACTCTCCATACTCATGCCAACTTATAGTATGAATCTTGTATTAACAGAAGTTACTAGACATACATTTGTATAGGATTTTTTTAACGTATTAATATAGTAGCAGTAGCTGTCTTTAATCATATGGAGTTTCAAACATTTTCAATTTAATATACATTGAGTTGTAATAAAAAGACGCGCTTAAGGGGGTATTGCTGCTGGTGTTTTTGGACCTTTTTTAAAAAAAAGATTATTTGAAAACGGAAATAGTTATTTAAATTCTGTTTTTATACCCTTGCAGAGGGTATTATTGTCCGGATGTTTGTAACGCATAGAAGAAAGCATCTCCGACCACATAAAGTATATTTGGCTGTATTTGTTTTATATCCCCAACGATTCTACAAAGTTTGGTCAAAATCGGATGACTTTAGCATATGAGTAAAACTTTTAAGTAGGTGCTTATTTATTTTATAAACTTTTACATCTACAAAGTCTGTCAAAACGATGACTAAATTGAGTATGAATGATCGGTCGAAAAAAAGTTCTAGTGCAAAAAACTTTTTTGGTTTTAGTTGGGATCGCCTCCAAATTTCGTAATTACTAACAGTTTGCAATGCCATGATTGCACTAAGTTTGGTCCAAATCGGACCTCTATATAGTATAGCTCCCATAGAAAAGTAAAGTACAAACTGCAAGGGAATACAAAACTTCGGCCGAGCCAAAGTTAACTTTCGCCTATTTATTTTTGCTAGTATTTTGATATTTTGCAAGATATCTAGTTTAAACGTACCGCCAAAGTTTTATGAACTGAGTAATCTATGAAAATTTGAAAATGCTTTTTCAATCTTAGTTGGCTCTGTTTGAAAGAACTGTTTTGGTATAAATTTTTTCATTCAGATTTCTCATTAGTCTGTTGAGCCTTGGGCTGCCAAGACGTTTTGATTTCTTTCTTAATTTTTTTTTATTTATTTTTGAAGGCCTTTCAGCACCATTAGCACATTTGATGGTGATGTCTTTGAATCCAAACATTCCCAACACTAAGGACTAGCCAAGTTATTTCTCGTTCAACACAAAAATTTTGTTGGGACTTTCTAAGATTTTGCAGCATAACTCATAATTTTGTTCACTTCTAAGTTGGACCGCAAGCTAAAATTAATATTTTTTCAATATGTTTTACTAAGCAAAGTTCATCCAAAACTATTTTTTTTTCGTCAAAAACATTAAAATAGAATAGACATTCTTTTTTCTCCTTAAGAGAGTGTTTCTTTGCTTTCACGCCAATTAAAATGTCTTTGATGACTTTATTCATTAAAATTTGAAAATATTTACTTTTTCATGAACATCTTTTCTGTTTTCATGACCACCGTTAATTTTTTATGAACGGAAAAAGTAGACAAAAATCATGAGCATTTGGTGGCGATTTTTGAACGTCATATTATTCTCTGTACTTGCAGGCAGATCAAGTTTATTTTAAGTTTTTACCACGCCCCCTCCCGCCCCCCGTAAATTGGAAAAACGATATATATCCCACAGTTTTGTAGATAGAAGGTTCGTAACTTCCGGTCATATTTAGTAGGCAGGATTTTTTATCGATCCTTCAAAGGAATGGTAAAGACCGAATAAACGATAGTCGAGTTATAAGTAAAACAAACAATTATGGGCAGCACCGGTCGCAACGGTGATGAGCAGCACTTCACAGGTACAGAGTGTATTTAGCGGGCTTTACCGACTTTCTTTCCTGTTTAAACACCAAAACTTGAGACTTCTCCATATTTATTGAGAGGTGTTAGAGCTTGCAGTAGTTATGGAGCGCATCAATTGTTTTTGGAAAGCTTCTGGGTAAATCAGATAACCGGAGGTGTCCCAGAAATCTCTTCCAACCAAATTCCAACCCAAATACAATTCTCGGTGTCCTAGAATTCTCTTGCGGTTGGTTTCAAATCTCTAGTGTTTTGAGAAGAGATTTTGCTAAATTCACCCTAAACTATTTTGATAAGCAAAATTAGGTTTGGAAATGTAAACTACATTATTTTACTGGATAGGCTGCATCAAATAAATAACATCAAATAAAGGCATCAAATAGATATTTGTTTTAAAAAATTTGCTTTTAAATAATTTTTCGCAAACCAACGAAGGCTTTAAAATGCGCTAGTCACGACGATTACCGATTCAGGCAGCTCTGGCCACACTATCACGAAATCACGAAGCTTATCATCTCTCATCTAGAAGAGTAGATAGTGTGTGCAACTTCGGGCTGGCAGCCTCGGTCCAGCTCGCAATCACCAAATCATGTTAAACTAGTTAAGTGAAACAATAAATATTAATAGTAGATTAAGTACGACCTTAATCGCTATATTGGTGACCCTGACATTTGAACACTCGCAATTTTCTCCAACAATTCGCAGCCCCGAAATTGCTAAAAATTCACATGAACGCCCATACATGGCATTGAGGAGCCATCTACCTGCCTCACTAGCGCCACATTGGAAATTTGACAAAAACAAACGGGCCTAGGGTTGCCAAATTTTGCCTTGCCATTGGCGCGGAAATATTTTTAAATTTTGCATTTTAATTTTGGTTGACATGACTTTAATTTGAATTATAATATTAGCATGAATCTTAAAGCTTATACCACAATTAAGAGTTTTCAATTGAACATCAAATTAATTCAAAACTGAAATATGGGAAATTTTTTTGCGCTTAGTGCAGCCCTGTTTGGTGGGATGAACAATTATCTTGGACCCAATTGGACCAAATCTCTTTACCGCTCAGAAAATGAAATCTCTTGCATTTCTGGGACACCGACTGATTTTTTGAGCGATCAACCGAAGACAAAATCTCTAGAGATTCCCAGAGCACCCCCGAATACAACTACATCATCAGCATACAGAATAGTGTTGGGTCGTTCATGAGTGAGTGAACATAATTGAGTTGTTCACTAAACTGAGCAAGTGAACATGTTCTTCATTAATTGTTCATTTTTGTTCAGTTAGAGTTGTTTAGTTGTTCTTGTTCAGTTGTTCACTTGTTCAGTTGTTCACTTATTCACTTGTTCAGTTGTTCTTGATCACTCGCTCTTGTTCTGTGAATTGTTCTTGTGCAGTCAGAGTTGTTCATTTGTTCTTGTTCACTCACTCTTGTTCTGTGAGTTGTTCACTCAGAGTTGTCCACTTGCTCTTGTTCTGCAGCTCTTGTTCTGTGAGTTGTTCAGTGACTTGTTCACTCAATTTGGTGACTCTTCATTTAGAGATGGCTAACAAATAGGCAACATTCCGCAGTGTGACCAGCAACGAAGGATTAAAATTAGTTTGAATGATCGCTAATCATCACAATGCCCAGGTGAAAAACTGGTGAGCAATTGGAACTGCACATATCCAATGAAACGGCCTACAATTTAAACTAACACTGAACAGCTGAACAACTGAACAATTGAACAGTTGAACAAGAACAACTGAACAAGAACAACTAAACAAGTGAACAAGAACAGCTGAACAATGTGAACAACTAAACAAGTGAACAAGAACAACTGAACAAGTGAACAACTGAACAAGTGAATAACTGAACAAGTGAACAGCTGAACAAGTGAACAATGAAAGGAACAACTAAACAACTGAACAACTTGAGTGAGTTGACTCACTTTGAACAAGAACAACACAAGAACAAGTGAACATGTTCAGTGAAATGAACAACATTTACCCAACACAGAACGACCTTTATTTCGTACCGGCCTATCGAAATTCCTTTTGGGAGAAAATCAGATCGATTAGGTATAAGACAAAGAGATTGGGACTAAGCATACAGCCCTGCCTTACTCCCGTTTCCGTGGTGAACCAATGCGATAAGCTGGTGCCTTCCCATACTGCTTGATGGTTGTCTTTGTAGAGGCTTTTCAAGATTTTAATGATTTTTGAAGAAATTCTTAGGTTGTACAGCTTCAGAAAGTAGGATCTTCGGTCTATAGAGTCGAGTGCAGCTCTGAAGTCTACAAAGAAAGCGTACAGATTTCTGCCACTAGAAAGATACCTCTCAGCAATGCTCAAAAGACAGTAGACGTTAAACCTAGGAACCTGAAACTCAGACAAAAGATCACCCTAGCCTTTCCAGCAGGATCGAAGAAAAAACCAATGTAGTTTGACGCAATCTGCGGGTCACTCTTTTTAAAAATTATGAACAAAAATTTCAGGTAGTGTGTATTCACAAGTTCTAGTTCAATTCTCATACCAACTTATAGTATAAATCTTGCATTAACTAAAGTTTGTTTACTATGCTAAAAAGGGAGACGAGCATTTGTAGCTTAACCATCAAAATATGCTTAGCTACAAATTGTGCCTGCCTCTTCCGCCAAGCAGCTGTTGAGATCGTGTCCCAGCTGGAACACAATCTTCGCTTATCCTTTTTGGCTTCTTCTTTCCTCTCTCAACGCATTAGTTTTGTTTATTATAATTGATTAATTAGAGGTCGGCGTATTTCGTCCCTTTCAGGATGACCCTCTATCAGTGGGGCTATCGTTAGAGTTATAATTGGTCTGCGGCATGCGTGTGTGTGTGTGTGTGTGTTTGTTATCCCTAATATCCTTATTTGGCTGTCGGTAAAATTTGTTTGTTCTTTTGGCTACCCAAATTGATTTTATTGACTTGTAAATGATGTTGAGTGCCTCTTTCTCGACAAAGTCCATGCCCTTTTCTGTTTTCCGGCTACCGTAAGCTATGCCACGCCCATGTAGGCTCGTTAAATTTACGATTGTTTGCTCTTGGCTCTTCTCGTTGGCAAGTTTGCATATTTAATTTATTGATTTCACGCGGCCATTGCAAAAATAACCGCAACTCATCTCTCAGAGCTCTGTTCTGGTCATGGTACTGGCGGGCGCCGTTTGCATTATTAAGCAGAGTTCAGCATTAATTACTTTTTTGTAATTAGTTGCAACTTTACAAACGAGAGAACAGCAGAGCTCTGAACGCTGAGCTTGGCCAACGCGAAGCATAAAGATTGATAACGAGCTAATGAATGTAAATTTCATACGTGCCTGTCAGTCAGAGAGGAGCTAAAGGCCATTTATGAGCTGCAAAGGCTTCTCAGAGGTTTGCAAATTAAATTTCGCGTTAAGCTTGGCTTCCGTTTTTTTTTGTATGCAACGGGGCCGCTCACTTGGTGGTCGGTGAAGTATAGGGGTAGCTGGCTAAAAGGGAAAGATTATTGCTTCATATTTTGAAAATCAAAACCAAATAAATTGACAAAAGTTTCTAACACAATCAAAAATATATTTTTTAATATTTACAAATTTCTAGAAATTTTTTGTATGTGGCTTTTACTTCTATTCACCACCTTCGTGGTGACCGTTAGAATTACTGCCAACTGAGTCTTGTCTGCAATAAGGCCAGTATGAAACATTTTATGTGTCGCCTGGATACCGAACTGCCGCCTTTGGATGGAAAAGCACGTTACATGGCCACTATTCCAGACACTACACGCCTACACGATATCATACTGAAGATGTAACACATATCGCAATAAGTTGTGGTGGGGATCTTACCAAAACAGCAATAAAACTTTTCCCTCTGTGATCGTATGCGAGAATTGATCTGGGACTTAGAGCTGGGCTGATTTCTTGAGAATTATAGACCCAGAGAAATCTAGAACGAATCGGTGAGAACGAAATATTCTTCTTGGTTTTAGTATTTTTCTTCTTGGTTTTTTTTAAGAAATCTTCTCGGATCCAAGAAACAATTGTTCTGGACTTCGAGCTTGATGGCGAGGGAATTGCGGGGAGCCAAATATCGGAGAGCGCGAGCAACAAATGAGAACAGTTCTCTCTCGCTCTCTCGTCAATTTATAATACGACTTAGAAGCCGCGGTAAACACACGAGATGTGGTGGTGTTGGCTGCGCAGTGGTGTCAGTGAGTACTGGCTTTCGGGGTCCCGAGTTCGAGTCCCAGTAAGAGTAAGTAAAAAATTAAATACAATAAAAAATTTTTAAAATAATCTCAGCAAAAGGAAATGGGGTGGTTGGGATTGTGCTACCAACACTCCCCCCCTCGACAACTAAACAGCCAGAATTATAATTTCTCCCCGACATTGAGACGGCTCAGCTATCACTCTGACTAAAATCAAATCAGGTCGTTAAGCCCCAAATACAAATATGACAAATATTAAAAAGAATTTGTGCTGGCTGCCTTGGCAGTCAGATAGATTATGTTCAGATCTTATGTCAAACAGAACAGAAAACAAAAACAAGAAATTAGGTGAATGCCCGACGGTTTCGTAGAGTGTTATAACCAGATCTGCAAACCAAAAAATTTTTCCGGAGCTCCGGCTCGAGGGTTCGAACCAAAATTTATTAATGGTTAAGGTTCGGAAATTTGAGGTTAGAGGTTTTTAGGCAAAGGTTTTGGTTCAGACCATGCTTTTCACAGTATTAAAAAAATATAGGTATGAGTGGGGCTAACACTCAAGGGGGCCTTGATGTGAAACATGTTGTGTACGATAGGCTCCGCCTTTCACATTGTTGTGGTTGTGTGTTACTATATACTCGATACTCAAAACTCGATACTCAGTAATCGATAATTGTACTCCATACTAAGTACTCGACACGACATACTCGATGCGATGCTAAGTACTCGATTCGCAGAATTCGATACTCGACACTAAGTACTGGATACGATTCTAAGAACTTCATACTAAGTACTCGATTCTCACTACTCGATTAGGCAGTATTCGATTCTTAGTGCTTGATACTAAGTACTCGATACCAAGTACTCGATACATAGTATTTGATTCTCAGTACTAGATTCTAAGACCTCAATAATTAGTTCTCAATACTAAGTACTCGATACTTTGTATTTGGTACTCGGCACAAAGTACTCGATACTCTGTACTTGATACTGAGTGTGCTCAACTCTAAGTACTCGATACTCTATACTCGATACTCAGTACTCAATTCATAGTACTCAATACTAAGTACTCCCACTCCCCCTACACGACCACCTTAAAGCCCTAAAGCTTTGAAGTCGAAGATCTTAAAAAGGCAGAGGCTATTGGGGACTTTATAAGTAATTCTGAACGTTTAATTTTTATTTAACTTTTTGACGATTTTAAGTCTCAGTTGACCAAAACCGACCAGATAACGGAAGAAGTCGCTAGGCAGTACGTCCAATTGTTTTGCATTTTTTGAACCGAAGAAACTGTAGGTTCGGAACAGGTTCAGGTTCAGCTTTTATTATTAAAGAGGTTCGGTTCAAGGTTCGGTTCACAGTAAATTAATTGTCGGAATTCCGGGTTCGAGCCGGTTCGGTTCAAAACCTGATTATAACTCTGGGGCGGATTGGATTATGGGCTTACCTTGGTTCTGCGACCCCTGGTACTTAGTAACTTACTAAGTCTTTGCTAGCTTTTGGCTCACGATAATTATTGTTAGTCGATATCGTCGATGGCAATATTTGTATTTGAAATTCAAACCAGCCGTTTTTTCATTTGTGTGCGCTGATACAGTGCGCATCTAGATGAAGATCTTCTACTGAATATTTAACTTATGTTCATAGCGGCTGCACTAAGACATCATATGGTTGTCGCCTTGAGGCACATCTTTACAAATTGTTCAAATGTTGCATCAACAGTTTCAGCTCTCAGTCTATCCAGGCAGAAACTTTTTTGCCAAATTTCTTGTTGTTTCTTCGAAAAAGTTGAAAAATACATATTTTCATTCTAATTAGATGCTTTGATCCGCTCTTTTTGCTCGCTATAAATTGCACCACTTACCACCTTTTCCGCCTCTCTAATGACTTCATCTTTCGTTTGCACAACTTTTGTTCATAAATAATAGTGATAGCCTTCGCTTTTTGTATCAACTCGACCCACCATGATGCTGATGATGATGATGATGTGAAACTTTCAGCTGTGCCAGCGAGCGCATATTTAACAGGCCAGGCACATCATCCGTATCCGTAGCCGCAGCCGCACGTGTGTACATTTTTAATTATGCGAGCGCACACAGAAAACTAACCGTGAATTTTAAGGCCAAACTAACTTATTAAAAACTCTACTCTAGAACGTCCTTGTTGTCTAAATATTTGCCTTATATGAAAATGAAAGCGAAATTAAAGTGTGCTTTAGTTTTGCCCCCAAACCAACGCCATCATCCTCATGCTAATCTCTGGCTGACCATCTTCTCATGGCGATTCGGTGTGGGTTAAATAACCAAAAATTGTTGGGCGATTTGCATGACTTTAGAGGGACTGTTGCTGTATTGTATATTTCTCTTTTTTTCTAAAAATAAAATAATCAACGAAATGCCTTGTAAAAACCCGCAAATCCTTTTTGTAATCCAGCTTAGGGTCCTGCCTGTATAGATGATAACCTAAAAGTGTGCAAAGTCGTTGGAAGTTACAAAAAGAGAAAAAGAGAGAGAGAGGCGAAAAAGCAAAAAGAATGAAATGTTTGTGAACTACTCGTAAAAATGCTAGCTTTCATCAACCGTTGAAAATTGCTTAATTTGCCAGCAGATAACAAAATGAAAAAATAATAGAGAATAAAACACAGTGCAAATAAAATGGATAGCGGGATAGACTATCTGATACCTAAGCAGAGGGAAAAAACCGAGAACATTGGACTCAAAATGAGCACATTCGGTCACAAAAACTAGTCATGTTCGGATTTTCTCACTTCGAAAACAGTTTCTCACTTCAAGAATTTTTGTTTGGGAACGCAAAATCTTGATGTGAGTTGATATGCTCCGTTTTTGAGAACATTTTAAGTCGTCAATGGTCCATTGTCCATGTCCACCGTCCAAGTCCAGGTTCACTGTCCAAGTTCACTGTCCAAGTTCACTGTCCAGAGTCCATGACCACGTCCAGTCCCAGGTCCGAGAGAAATCGCATTAACAACATCCCACCTGCTGTATTTTTAAAGAAATAAAAATTTGTCGACTTAAAGGATAGAACCCAAGACTTGCAGAGGTTAGGCTATCAGTGATCGCGGTTTGACAACTTAATAGGTGAGTGATTGTGATCATAACAAAACAAATTATGTTCATATTTTGAGATGAAAAATCATATTTTCTGAACACGTTTTTTCCCTTTGTGTATTATCAGACCCGGCCAAATGCGGAGGACAGAAAAATGTGCTTGTGCTGGTGAGCGCTTAAAGGCAGCAGTCGATTTACTTGCTTTTCTGTGCTTCTCTCAAAAAGTTGCAGGTTCAGCTATCGTCTTTGTGAAAAGGTTTGGCGATTATATAACAAGTACTCTCAAAAAAAAAAGCAGAAAAATTCGTACTTTAAACCACCGTATTGAATTTATCCCGTTTTGTTTTTAGAATTTGTTTAAGAAAGTCGTTCTTAAATGCAAAAATGATTTTCAAAATAAACTCAAAGTTCTTCATCAAGTAAGAAAAATAAATAATCAATTCAAAGATCATTTCGTTACTGAAGTAAAAAGTCTCCATCTTTAAGTAAAAAAGTCGTTCTTAAAAAAAATTAAAACAAACAAGAATGGAAGTCGGTCAAGCCCGACTATTATATACTCTGTACCTGTGAAGTGCTGCGCATCACCGTTGCGACCGGTGCTGCCCATAATTGTTTGATTTCCTCATAACTCGAGTATCGTTCATCCAATCTTTACCATTACTTTGGCGGACTGATCAAGAATCCTCATTATTAAATATGTCCATTAGGGCGCGTTTTTTATAGAAAAATTATGGTCATACTGACCCTTTTTCGCTAGTTTATGGTGTATATTTACCGAGAAAAGAGAAAAAAGTTCAAAAAGTTATGTTTTAGTGGACGCGACGGGGCTTCAAAGTTTTTTGTTACTCATACGCAGTGTTGCCTTTCAACTTAATCGGGGGTGTCCTGAAAATCTCTAGAGATTTTGGCTACGGTTGGTTTGCAAATCTCTAGAGAAATCCGTCGGTGTCCCAGAACTTCGAGAGATTTCTTTTTCTTCGAAAGTCTAGTTCTAAAGTCAAGTTCGACAGTGATATATTGCGTGGGTTCGTTAATTCGCTATTGGTTGGTTAATGTATTGGCTGGTTTGTGTATTGGTTGGCTTGCCAATTTCTCCCAAAAAAATACGAGAGGTTTGAAACCAACCGAAAGAGATTTCTAGGACACCGAGAATTGGTTTTGGGTTGGAATTCGTTCGGAAGAGATTTCTGAGACACCGCCGAATATATTTTTGTAGTTGACGTTGATTTCTAACAAAATGTTTTTGTACTTTCTAAAGGTTACTCTGAATTAAACTAAAGTTTGCAAGGCATAACGGAAAATACCAAAAAAAAAAAAAAAAAAATAGGGGAAAGGTAACTTCGGCTCGGCCGAAGTTTTGTATACCCTTGCAGCTTCCATTGAAAACAAAAAAGTTTTTCTAACTAAGACTACTTTTTGGACCTTACTTTTCTATGGGATCTATACTATATAGATGTCTGATCTCGACCAAACTTGGTGAAATCATGGAAAATTATTAAGAATTTAAGAAAATTTGGAGGCGATCCCATTTAAAACAAAAAAGTTTTTCTCACTAGAACTTATTTCGACAGATCATTCATACTGCAGCTATATGCTATAGTCATCCGATTTTGATAAAACTTTGTAGAAATGTGTTAAAGTATAACAAATAAGAATAAGCCAATAAAAAGGACTTTTCCATTAAAAACAAAAAAGTTTTTCTCACAAAAACTAGTTTTTCGACCGATCGTTCCTATGGAAGCTATATGCTATAGTCATCCGATTTCGACCAAACTTTGTAGAAATGTGTAAAATGATATAAAATAAGTGTATGCCAATGATAAGGACGATTTCATTAAAAACAAAAAAGTTTTCTCACTAGATTTTCACCGATCGTCTAGGGGCTTGCTATGTCCCGATCGACCAAACTTTGTAGAATTGTGTAAGAAGATATAAAATAAGTGTATGCCAATGATAAGGACGTTTTCATTAAAAACAAAAAGTTTTTCTCACTAGAACTAGTTTTTCCACCGATCGTTCCTATGGGAGCTATATGCTATAGTCATCCGATTTCGACCAAACTTTGTAGAATTGTGTAAAAGGATATAAAATAAGTGTATGCCAATGATAAGGACGTTTTTCATTAAAAACAAAAAGTTTTCTCACTAGAACTAGTTTTTCGACCGATCGTTCCTATGGGAGCTATATGCTATAGTCATCCGATTTCGACCAAACTTTGTAGAAATGACATGGCAAAAGGGTATAAAAAACTGTAAGAAATACGCACTTTGAGGAGGACGTTTCCATTAAAAACAAAAAAGTTTTTCTCTCTAAGAACTAGTTTTTCGACCGATCGTTCCTATGGCAGCTATATGCTATAGTCATCCGATCCGGCCGGTTCCGACAACTGTGCAGCCTATTTGTACCACAAGACTTCGTGCAAAGTTTGGTGAAGATAGCTTTAAAACTGACGGAGGAGATAGCATAGAAACAGACGGACAGACGGACAGGGCTAAATCAACTCAGCTCGTCATGCTGATCAAGAATATATATACTTTATGTGGTCGGAGATGCTTCCTTCAATGCGTTACAAACATCCGCACAATTTTATAATACCCTCTGCAAGGGTATAATTATTTGGAAAATTTGGAGGACTAACATGTGTCGCTGGTAAAAGCAACTCATGTTTAGTGTTGAAGAGACCTTTCGATATCCATTTCCCCAAACCCAAGTGTAATCCTGCTTTTTCTTAAATCATGAACAGTGGTTGTCTGGCTACGAAAATTATGTGCGAACTTTTTGATTGGCTTGGGCATGTAATAGTACCACTTTTTACTTCCTAAATAAAATTTAAAAAAAAATTAAATTAAATGACATTTAACTTTACATTCCTTTCCTGGGAATTGAGCCCGGGACCTCTTACTCTCGTTCTAAATCGAAAGTCGGCATCTTAACGCAGTCGACAGTCGAGCTTATGACAAAATTGGGAAAATTTGTTTAACAAAATCGAATACTTTGCCAGAATTTCAAAAGTAACAGCTCGGGCCATGTAGGACAGATCTTTTTGTTGGAAATTCGATGTAGAATTCGGAGAGATTTTCGGGGAATCCATTCTATTGTTTGGACTCTATTTGATACCATCGGAAAGTACCACTCCTAAGCTAAGAAAATTTCAGCTTCTTAGCTAGTCTGGTGTAGAAATCCAGAGTTTTGGCCAAAGATTAGATTTCTGGCCCACAGTGCGGTGGTAAGTCGAATTGCTTAACAGCTATCCCTATTGTTCTAACACTTTTCTTTAAATTTTTACTGAAAATACAACCAATTTTACTTTTTTACTACCTTTGCTACCCTAAAGTGCACACCAAATACTCCCAACCTTGGCACCATAAATCGCCACAGCCAAATACAAAACTCTCTCCAGCTCGGGACAAAACAAAATTATTATATGCCTCATTTGTTTGCGCCTTGAAGAGCTGCTTATTATATTTTGATTATTTTTGGCACGCGTGGTTTTTTTTTTGTTGGACATGAAAAATTTTCAGCAGACTTTTAGTCCGTGAAGAGCATTGTAAGCAAATTCATAAATCCACCAGGGTGGTCAAGGAACAGCAGGTTGAAAATGGCCAAGCCAATGTTTCAGTTTTTTTTTCTTTCTGCATAATTTTTTCATTTCATTTCAGGCTCATTTTGGCCTCCTTTTGTCCATAATGAGATATCTCTATTTCTCTTTTGTTTCATTTCATCATTTTCTTTCGTTTTGTCCATTGTATTTTTTTTTATTATAGTGTGTGTGTGTGTGTGTGAGAGAGAGTGTTGTTTTTGCATTTTCGCACACAAATGCCGCTGGGAAATTCGTGTAAGCAAAAAAAAAAAAAATTTACTTATATTTATATAAGGCTCAAACGGCAATGATGCTGTCGACGTGCCCTTATTAATTAGAACAAGCGCCCCAAGTTTCGCATTTTTTTTCTTCTGCTCGGCCTCTCTATAGTAAATCGTATATACTAAATACATAGTATATATATTTCTCGGTAAAAAGGACACATTTTTTGTGTAATTTAAATTCATTGCAATTTTCTCTTTCTTTCTTTGTTAAGGGCTTGAGTGGCATTTGCATATGAATGGGGATATTGCAAAAAAATGTAAAGGTAAAAATTATGTGGTCAAGGGAAAAGATTTGAAATACAAAAGAAAATTATGTTTAGAAATGCAATTCATCAAAATGCGAAAGGATTTTAAGTAAGGTTTTCTCTATTTTTCTGTATTCAATTCAAATTTCGAACAACACCTAGAACTGACTTTCCACTCAGGAACTGTCTTAGTAGCTAACGAACAAAACGTTGTATAAGTTCACTGCCAGTCTAAACTACAACTCACACAGCTAAGATCTCAAAAACTTACTCCCCAACTTGAGAAAAAAAAAAATAGCCACAAAATTGTTAAACAACATGTCCAACGCATCCAAAGCTTTTATACGCCTTTTTACCCCCGGTGTGGTACCCACTCGCGAGCTTAGTCAGAATATGGCTACATTTGATTCCATGAGCAATCAACGTTCCGAACTGGATCGTGATATCTGCCGCTTACGTAAAGAACAAGACGAGACCGAAGACAATTTGGCCGAGGCTTTGGCCGAAAATGAATTCCAGTGCAATCTAAGAGGCCAATCGATGGAGGATCTGGGTGAGGACGAACTAAAGGACATATTCACGCGTCATCTGGGACGCATCATTGACAAGCTGGGTTCCCAATATGAGCGTATTGTTTACTTGGATGCGGATATAAGGAAACTCAAGTTGCTCATTGAGAAGGCCATTATGACGGCCAATGAGGAGGCTGCAGCTGCAGCAGCTGATTCGATGTGAGCGTTAAAATCTACGCATTTTAAAAAATTTTCGTTTTAGTTAACTGACAAGTAAGTCAAAACTGAAAGCTATTTTTAAATAATCAAACTTTAATTTATTGATTTTTGCAGCACCAAAAAACACTCAACAAAATTAGCAGCTGGGTTGGTCTGGCGTTTATTGCAGAAAGAATTAAAATCTAAAGTTTTGGTCTTAACTGGACTCGATTACGGAATGTGGCAGTAATCAAGTGTCTTGTTGGGTCAAACAAAAAAAAATTATTAATTTATGAAAATTATAATTAAATCTTAATTAGTCATGTTAAATAGTAAAAAACTCGTTTGTGTTCCTTTAAATCAGCTTTCAAAATTAAAAAAAAACCAGCGTGGTTGGAAAGCCAAATTCTACCGGCGCCGCAGCGTCACATTATAGAGAGAGGGAGAATATATGCATTTTATAAATAGAACGCAGTCGGCAGCATTTGCTCTTACGACTATTTTGTGTGGTTTGGTGGGTGGGTTGTTGGGTTGGCTTTAAACAAGGAAAAAAAACAAAAAACATGATGATTTTACACTACACTAAAAAAGGTTTGATCTCAATTGGAAAAATGAATTATTTTTCATTGAGAATATGGATGGTAACGCTCAATGTTTATGGTGCCATTACGTTGCATGTCGCTTTACCTTTGATGTTATTAAAAGGCACTACAAACTTTGCCACGGGGGTTATAATGAAATAAAGGGGGAGGGGAGAGATTTAAAAATTTTAGAGATGCAGGCAAGACATTTTAATGTTTATAGCTGACAAAGAAGAATTCTTCCAACCTGACAGTTGCTTTAGGTCTGGCCAGACAATGTCGCCCATTTAGTGATACAATACAAATATGCTGCGCATCGATTTAATATGTTTTATGTTTGAATCGCTCGCATTTTATTTTTTCAGTGTAAAGCAGTAAAACGTCATGTTGTCTTCGTGTTTCGCTGCTTCTCACACAAGCAAACGCTTTCATTGTTAAGTTTGGACACCACTGCTTTAAATGATAGAATTTAGTAATCAGTGGTCGTTAGTCAATCTATCACTTCAGTTCGGCAAAGAAAAATAATACACAGAATGCATATCTAAAAGGGGTATGGTCACACAGCACAGTTTAAAGACGTTTGTTTTAATTGGAAATACTCGTATATATTTAAAAAATGTTAACAGATGAAGAACATGTGCCTTATTCCATTGAAGTAGCGAGCATGGTGCAACAATCAAGGTGCGGCGCTCCCAGGGTGCGCCCTCAGCAAAGTATTAGAAAAGTACGCAAAACGTTTGTGCTTTGCGTAGTCTTGGTGCAAAAGCTCAGTAATCAAAAAAAATAAGGGGAAGTTAACTTCGGAAGTTTTGTATACCCTTGCAGTTTGTTTTTCTAAGTAAGTCTACTTTTCGGACAATACTTTTCTATGAGAGCTATAACATATAGAAGTCAGATTTTGAACAAACTTGGTGGAATCATGGAAAAGCCTAACAAACGATCGCATTTAAAAAAAAAAAATTTTTCTCACTCGAACTTCATTTTGGGTATGTACTTGTCTTTGTCTTTGTGTTTGTTTTTATACTATGTACCAAAGGTACAAAGAGTATAATAAGTTTGTGCAAAAGTATGTAACAGCCAGAAAGAAGCATCTGCGACCCCATAAATTATATATATTCTTGATCAGCTTCAACAGCCGATTCGATATAGCCATGTCTGTCGGTCCGTCTGTCTGTCCGTATGGACGCACAGATCTCAGAGATGGTGAGAGATAGAGGTTTGACATGTATGGGACATATGCTTCTTCTATCTGCAGGCAGATCAAGTTTATTTTCAATTTTTGCCACGCCCCTCCCGTCCCCGCGATTTGAGAAAAACATATCTCC
Source organism: Lordiphosa collinella (assembly GCA_018904265.1). Classification (NCBI taxonomy): domain Eukaryota; kingdom Metazoa; phylum Arthropoda; class Insecta; order Diptera; family Drosophilidae; genus Lordiphosa; species Lordiphosa collinella. The sequence continues at coordinate 28,014 of JAEIFV010000345.1, read as the reverse complement.
CACAGTTTAATAGATAGAAGGTTTGAAACTTCTGGACATGTATTCTAATCAAAATTATTTATAGATTTCCCAAAGGAATCATAAAGATCGGATCAACGGTTCTCGAGATATGATCAAAAGAGTGTATGCTGCAGCAGCGCATAAGCAGCGCTGTTTACCGCTGCCGCTGCAGCATCAAAATTTATGTTCGTTGGTACAGAGTATTATATAGTCGGGCTTGACCGATTTTCTTTCTTGTTGTGTTTGTTTTTGTCATTTTTTTGTCTTTGTTATTGTGTTTATTTTTGTGTATGTTTTTGTGTTTGCTTTTGTCTTTGTTTTTGTCTTTGTTTTTGTCTTTGGTTTGGTCTAGTTTTTGTCAATGTTTTTGTCATTGTTGTTGTCTTTGATTTTGTCTTTGTCTTTGTCTTTGTTTATGTCTTTGTTTTTGTCTTTGATCTTGTCTTTGATTTTGAGTTTGTTTTTGTCTTCGTATTTGAAATAATACACTTGAAAAATATATTATAATTTTGTGCAGAAGTTTGTAACGCATAGAAGGAATCATCTCCGACCACATAAAGTATATATATTCTTGATTAGCATGACGAGCTGAGTCGATTGAGCTTTGTCCGTCCGTCTGTCTGTTTCTATGCAAACTAGTCCCTCAGTTCTAAAGCTATCGCGCTGAAATTTTACACAGAGTCATCTTTAAGCTACACACTGCACATATTCCGGAACCTCGAAAATCGGATGGTAACTTCTTGTAGCTGCCATGCAAATTTTGTTTTCCTTTTTATACCCTTGGAGTGGGTATTATAAAATTGTGCGTATGTTTGTAACGCATAGAAGGGAAGCATCTCCGACCACATAAAGTATATATATTCTTGATCAGTATGACGAGCTGAGGTGATTTAGCCTTGTCCGTCCGTCCGTCTGTCTGTTTCTTTGCTATCTCATCCGTCAGTTTTAAAGTTATCCTCACCAAACTTTGCACGACGTCTTTTGGTACAAGTACGCTGCACATTTGTCGGAACCGGCCGAATCGGATGACTATAGCATATAGCTGTCATAAGAACTATCGGTCGAAAAACTAGTCTTATTGAGAAAAATTGTTTGTTTTAAATGGAAACGCCTCCAAAGTACGTATTTCTTTGTTTACTATCCTTTCCCATGATTTCACTAAGTTTGGTTGAAATCGGATGACTATAGCATATAGCTGCCATAGGACCGATCGGTCGAAAAGTAGTTCTAGTGGGAAAAACTGCTTTCACTTATTTTATATACTTTTACACAATTCTACAAAGTTTGGTCGAAATCGGATGACAGTAGCATATAGCTCCAATAGGAACGATCGGTCGAAACTACTTCGAGTAAGGAAAACTTTATTGTTCTTAATAAAAACGTCCTTTTTATTGGCATATTCTTATGTTATATACTTTAACACATTTCTACAAAGCTTTATTATAATCTGATGACTATAACAAATAGCTGCAGTATGAATGATCGGTCGAAATAGAAGTTCTAGTGAGAAAAAACTTTTTGTTTTAAATGTGATCGCCTCCAAATTTCGTAATTAACAGGGTGTTATGCTTTCCATGATTTCACCAAGTTTGGGCGAAATCAGACATGTATACTATAGATCCTATAGAAAGTAAGGTCCAAAAAAGTAGTCTTACAAACTTTTTGCTTTCTGAAGCTGCAAGGGTATACAAAACATCTATTTTCCATTGTAAACCCTTGAGAGGGTATTATAAAATTGTGCGGATGTTTGTAGCGCATTGAGGGAAACATCTCCGACCACATTAAGTATATATATTCTTGATCAGCATGACGAGTTGAGTTGTCCGTCTGTTTCTCTGCTATCTCCTCCGTCAGTTTTAAAGCTATCCTCACCAAACTTTGCACGAAGTCTTTTGGTACAAATACGCTGCACATTTGTCGGAACCGGCCGTATCGGATGACTATAGCATATAGCTGTCATAGGAACGATCGGTCGAAAAACTAGTCCTAGTGAGAAAACTTTTTGGTTTTTAATGGAAACGCGTCCAAAGTTCGTATTTCTTAGTTTACTATCCTTTCCCATGATTTTACTAAGGTTGGTCGAAATCGGATGACATAGCATATAGCTGCCATAGGAACGATCGGTCGAAAAAATCAATTTATTATGCGGATGCACACTTATCGTGTCTTAGCTTCAAAAATGTTGTGCGGGAAGCGAATGTAAGAGCAATTTTATTTCATGAAGCATTCGTGTCGCGTGAAAGAAATATCGCTTACTCGCGCTTCTCTAATTCAAACTACTATATTACAAAAACAGTGAAAGCAAAATGTTTTTCAACAAGTTATACCTTTTTATAACTTTTCATTCAAAACCTTTCACATATCGTTCGTTTTTTTTGTTTTCCAAAGAAGTTTAATTAAATGCATGGCTTATGGCGGCCTAAGTAAGCCCATACAAATGCTTTTGACAGCTGTCAACTAAACCACCAAACGAACCCAAAGGAGACTTTTCATTACGAGTGACGGAGTGGCGAGAGGAAAACCTTGAACATTTTTGAGTGCGGCTTTGGCGGGTAACCAACTGGGCCCCCTCCGTCTCCCTCCACATAATCCAGGAATGGCGCATCGCTGATTGCGCGTGACAATTTTTGCAGTCAGCAATTTTAGGATTTTACACATTTTCCCAATGCAAGAATTGCATACCCATAAACTTGGTGGAGGAGGAGGAGGAGGAGGGCTCTGGGCACATCAATTTGAAGCTGGACTGACCATCAGCATGCGCACACAGTACGTAAACTCAATTAGCGTTTCGCACAAGCTTTTAGCCAAACTAAGTTATTGTTGCTATCGCTGCGTGTGGCTTAGCAAGGGTATTTTTGCTTAGTTTTGCAACAAAATGCATTTGAATTAGCGTTCGCATTATGCAGCATAAAGTGCCCTCAAATATTAATTATTGAAAAACACGCATCGAATTTGGTTAGTTTTTTGCCGGATGCCTGTGCGTGTGCGGTTCCATTTACATTACTCATCCTAAGTATGTAAATAAAGTAGCATTTTGTTTGGGTGCCCAGTTGATTTCCAATATGTCATGCGTCTGACCGCAAATGCCAGAAATCAATTAGATTGTATTAGCCGACGATGGAGTGCAGGGATGTGTGGTGTGTGCGTGTGTGTACGTAAACCGATATGTGTGTGTGCATTTGTGAGTATTAATTAAGTAGACTGTCAAATATCGAAGGGAATAATGGAAAGAGCTTTGATAAACATTATGTAATAATTACTGGGTTTTCATGAATTTATTCTTATTTGTCACTGGCATTTTGACATTTTGCGCTGTCAAATTGAGGCATAAAATAACAAATTTCATCTCACTTTCAACCTTCTTTGTTACTTAAAAATATGGATTACCAGCTCATCTCTTAATTCAACCCCAAACTCTGTCAACTGTTATAAAATCACCTTAATCGACTTTCATAGTTTGTTTTTTTCTTGTGTTCATTTGTGCTCCTCCTCATACCATTAGCAGCACCAGCAGCTCGCTCCCTACGTGTACTTCAATCATAAAACACAAAAAGCGCCTTAAAGTATGCCAGGCATTTTAATTAAAACTCGTTTTTGACTTTGCCTCTTATACCCAACCAGGCAGCAGAATAAAGGCAGCAAAAAAAAGGAAAATAAATTTGTACGTTACGTACCCGTTGCTCCCCATCCAGTGTTTTAACTCAACTTAATGGCAGCTGCTGTCGTGCTTGATTACCCAAGTACTGGGCCCGCCCCTTGCTTAAGTCTCCATCCGTCGTCCTGTGCCTGTGTGGGTATGCAGCACTTGAAAACTTTTACGCTTGTCATGTGCAACCTGTCCAACTATGCCATAGTCCTTATTCTCCTAGTCGACTCCTTCTACATCATCGTCATCATCGTCCTACAGCCTAAAGGCAACAAATCCAACACAATGCACATGTTGCTGCTGTTGCCTCTGTTGTTGCCGCTGCCAACGATGACGAGCGGAAATGAAAAATCAAATAGAACAACTCATAATGGCAATGGGGTTGGTAACTCAAAAAACCAGGGATGCTAAGTCAAATTTGTACATTCAATCGCGGGGACTATTATTGCTTCTAAGGCAATCCAGTAGCTTTTAAAACAAAAGCGACCACTGCGTGCGCTTTGTTGATGTAGCATTCGTACGTTTGTCTGCGTCGAAAGCGAGCCTGCTTTGATTACATTGAACATTTACTGGGAAAATGCCTATGTTTGAATGAAATTAGGCTGCTTTGTTGATAGAGAGGACTAATCGAAAGAAGGCGATTTTTTCTTTCATAAGCCCACGAATGCTAACGAATTTGTCCTTCTATTTGTCCTTGTATGTTAGATGCGGTCGCAACATATGATAAAGAGAGAAACGATCGCTCGGTAACTTTGAAATTATTAAAAATTTTCAATACCATTCTAAAAGAGTTCTTAATGAAGTTTTAGCCGGCTTTCTTAAGCAGCAATGTTAGCCGGCTTGAGGTCATGTTATGCTATCACACAACATTAAACAGAGACACACAACACCACAAAAGAACATGACCACGAGCCGGCTAAAACTGCACACTAACTTAGTAAAAAGGTCGTAAAAACAGTCACATATGTACTCAAACGCTCGACAAGGCGCAGTGATTCGGAACTAAGCAACACAAGTTTAACCTATAACAACCAGAGGTCGCAATGACCGTTCCTCTCATTGCAGTTGTGAAAAATAAGAGGGACGGAAGCAACCTTTAACTGCGCTCTCTGATAATGTTCGCTTGGGTGAGGAGAGAACACATTTCTTCTGTGTTTTTCGCTCTTGTTCTTTTGCCAGCCTATTTGCAGAGACCGCTTGCTGAAAAGGTCTTTTTGTATGTATGCTATCAGTGTGTGCTTCTTAGGCTACCGATATCAAGGCATGTTTGTATGTATGCGACAAACTATGTGAGCTCACTCATTCTCTCTCGCACTGTTACGCTCTGCTCTACTTGCCTTTGCTTACAGCAACCTTTTTGAAATAACATTTTGGTTTTTCGGTCTTCGAATAAGTCACACTTTGGGACCGCTTGACTGAAAAGGGACCTGTTATTGGGTTGCTGCCAGACCGATCAGTCTGAGTGCACAACAATAGCCGCTTTACAGCGAGCGCGAGAGCAGCAGACAATCGGTTGAAGGAAGACCAAGACCATTTTTTTTTTATTTTTTCGGTTGTGGTTGTGAGCATAGCAGACCGAAAATATGGATTGAGAGTTATTTACGTGCTATGATAACAACTAATGATTTCATTAAATGTGGCCGAAATCAGACATCTATATAGTATAGATCTCATAGAAAAGTAGTCTTAGTTAGAAAAACTTTTTTGTTTCCAATGGAAGCTGCAAGGGTATACAAAACTTCGGCCGAGCTGAAGTTAACTTCCCCTTATTTTTAAAAAATTTTTTTTTTACTTACCCTGACTGGGACTCGAACTGGGGACCTCGAATGACACACTCACTGACAACCCCGCTCAGCCAACACTACCACACCAGCGATGCTTTCAGCATCGTCAAATTGGCATTAATAATTGACGGGAGACAATCCCGATTCGGATAGATATCAAGCCTGCTCGTACTTAAAATTTTAATCCCGTTGCCGGGATCAAGTCATTCTTTCTAGACTTACAATTTTCACCGCATTTTTTTTTCGGTGCACTTGCCGCTTGAATCGTTTAGTGAGCTTCCAAAGCGCAAACTTGGAACTCTCATCCGCAGTAGCTTTCTCCAACATGCGCTCTGTCGCCTCTTGCCTAATTGGGGCAAGAACCTTCCTTATTCTGTTGGCCATTCCGCGGTATATATTGTGAATTAGAGAAATTAGCAACTGTACGAGACCATAATTTACGATTTACTTTTCATTTTACCTGCCAACAAGCATAACTATACAAAACGAAAAAGTTCTCGTTTTTGAGTTGCAAGAACATGAATCAATTCCGATATAGAAAAGTTCCACTGGAAGTGTAATTGAGAACTTTCCTGATTATTTAACTTACTCATAAACTTATCTAATAGCTTGGCACGACTGGTCAAAGCGACTTAACCTTAAGAGCTGAAAATTTTCTATATCGTTGATTAGAAGATACAGAGATATACATTGAACAACCTTCAAAGCCAATGCATATTCTTTCAGATACCCTAAAAGAGCAGAGCTTTAAGCTAGTTGAAAGTTCGTGCAATTTGTGCACTTAGAATTCTAGCTTAAAAGTTCGTGCAAATTTGTGCACTTGTAATTCTCAACTATTTATTCGCCGACAGGGTAATATAAATCTTCTTCTTCTTTTTCTTCTTTGGCCATCACAACCGTTTTACGGTCTCGGCCGCTGCCACTAATGCCCGCCACTCGCCTCTGTCCCGAGCGACATTCCACCAGAAGGACACTCCCAGGTTCGCAATGTCTCCCTGCACCTGGTCGCGCCATCTCCGCTTTGGTCGACCAGGCGGGGGAATGCCACCCAACTCTATCGCATGCCGATTGTACACACGCTTTGCTGGAGCGTTATCATCCATACGGGTAACATGTTCTATCCAGCGCAGCCGCTGTTGTTTTATGCGCTTGACTAGGTCAGTGTCCCCATAGAGCTCATACAGTTCGCAATTCATTCGAATGCGAAATTCGCCGCCAACGTTTAGAGGTCCATAAGTCCTCCGAAGAACTTTTCTCTCGAACACGCCAATTGCCGCCTCATCCTCTTTTGTCATTGTCCATGCTTCTGCGCCGTATAGCAGGACTGGGATGATAAGCGACTTGTATAGCGCAATTTTCGTTTTCCGAGAGAGGGCTCTGCTCTTGAACTCACTATTGAGCCCGTAATAACATCGGTTTGCAAGAGTAATTCTTCTTCGGATTTCCAGACTGGTGTTGTTGTCGCTGGTTATCGTCGTTCCGAGGTAGACAAATTCCTTAACAACCTTGAAGTTGTAGTCTCCCATTGCAACAGATTGTCCAAGCGTAGACTCACTGCGCGTTGATTGTAGGTACTTCGTCTTATACTCATTTACCGCTAAGCCCATAAGTTTTGACTGTTTCTCTATCTCTGAGAACGCCTTTTTTACCACAGATTCGCTTTTGCCGATGATACTATATCAATATCATCGGCATATGCCAGTAGCATGTTTTCTCTGGTAAAGATGGTGCCCGTTCTGTTAGTATTTGTGCACTGGCGCAGTATGTACTCCATCAGCAGATTAAAGAAGTCGCACGATAAGGTATCACCCTGCCTAAAACCTCTTTTGGTATCGAAAGGCTCGGAGCGGTCTTTTCCTATTTTGACGGAGCTTTGTGTGCTTCTCAACGTCATCATGCAGACACGATCGTACTTTGCTGGAATACCAAAGGTAGACAGGGCTTCAAAGAACTTTGACCTTATCGGCGTGTCAAAGGCGGCTTTGTAGTCAACAAAAAAGTGGTGGGTTTCGTTATTTCTCTCTCGGGTCTTCTCCAGGATTTGTCGCAATGTGAATATCTGGTCCGTGGTGGATTTGCCAGGTCTAAATCCACACTGATAAGGTTCAATCAGTTCACTTATTCTCGGCTTTAGACGTTCACATAAGATGCATGATAGAACCTTATATGCGATGGCGGTAATTGGCGGGGTAATATAAATAGGATTTGCAAATGGCTTGTTGGTGTGACAGGAACTGAAAGTTTACTGACGAAGGCTTTGCCATGGCGGCAGCCGAAACGGCCGTCTACACAGCCACAGCTACTGTTCATGTTCAAATGTATGCTCTGTTGAATTTTCTGGTTGATTATTGATCTATTATCAAACCTCGATCTTGAGCCTGCTAACATTCAATTTGACTAAAATCAAAACAGGTCGTTAAGCCCATATTCTTGATTAGAAATGTTTTGTAGGGACTTTGAAATATTTGCTTGGCAAGCTCTAACTAATTTTCCACTTAACAAAAAATTTTGTTAAGAAAACACCTTATATATAGCTTAGGACAGATTGTTTGTATGTCATATTCTAGTTCAACTTTAATGCAAACATGTAAAAAGGATCCATATGTTGTGCAACCCTGTGGGTAAAAATTTGTTTCCTGGCTTTGGCAATTTTCTTCAGCATTTTTATGTCTTGTGGTTGTGTTGTTGTCGTTGCTGCTATAATTGTTGTTGGAGCATCGTCCACTTGTCCAGACATTAGAATTGTCTGTTGTGTGGCACTCAATTACACTTTCGTTGTCACTAGAACATCTTCAAAAGGAGTAAAGGAGATGGAGAGCTTTGCATATGTACATGTGTGGCTCTGAGTGAGTGTGTGTGTGTGTTTTGTGAATACCGCTTTGACACTTGACGTAGACAACTTTAGAGAGCAAGTACCACGTCTGTCTTAAGTACACACACACACACACACTCACATGGACACACATAAAGCCCGACATCCAATAAAGATTATCAACGATTGTTAAACACAAATTGCGCTTGATGATGAGTTATGTGCCATCTCCTTGCTCCTTGATATGTATATACTTACATATATGGTTTTTTTTTTTTTTGTTGCTTCTTCTGCAAGTTACGAGTTCCTGCAAATCAGCTTTTGCAAGCTTGAAATCCTGTGAAGCCATAAGGTATGCTGCCTGAATGTGGGGAAATCGTTTGCCAAAGTTCTCCTAAGGGCTCTTGTTGACGAAGTTGTCAAATGAATTTTGAGTGGAAAGAGGATGGGGTAGGGGTCGGGGTCGGGGGAGTCGCATTATCAGTAAATGAAATTTAAAACGTTTTTGTGTTTGCCCAGCGAGCATGCATGAAACTTTGTTATTTTTTCCCCTTCTCATTTCTGGTTTATGTTTTTTAATGACTAAACTCCTACCGAGCACATTTCTAAGGATTTTATGGACATTTTCCCAGGTATTTATCACAAATCTCGAAATTTCCATTTGCACAACCGAATGAGTCCTTATTCGCATTTGTTCATTAGACTTGACTGAATGCAGTATTTTACATTCCGTCTTTTTCATTCGCCTGTTTGGCAATTTAACCACAACAATCACAAAAACAAGAAAACAGATTTTCCATTGTTTTGCATTTTCACTAGTTGACTAGTCAGTGGACAAGTAGATTTTTCTTGGTAGTGTTTATTTGCATTTTGCTTAAGGAATTGAAACTTGGCAAATATTTGGTAAATGACGAAGGGTTGACCGATAGGCAGTTTCATACGCATTTTTAATGAGTACTGCTGCAAGATACTTGGTAGGTTTGGATTTTTTTTTACATTGAAACACCAGCAGGATTTTGCTCATCAACTCAACGAAATATAATTTAATTATCAGTGTCATAAAATAATGTTGTTTTGTTTTTTGTGCGCCTCATCCAACAAGAAAACTGTTAACTGCCACAACATGTGTTTAAATTGTTCTTCAAAAAAAAAATGACACCTAGTTGCTGCTCCTTGGCTTCTGGTTTAGATGTGTGTATTGTGATTCTAAAAGTATAGTTCAATTAAAAAATTGTTTGCCAAAGAAATCCTTTAAGTTGTTTACTTACATGTCAGAAACGCTCACTTCGACTCAGCTGCTACAGCTGCTGCCTCCTCATTGGCCTCAGTAATGGCCCCCTCAATGACCAACTTGAGATTTTTCAGTTTCGATTCCAATAATTCGAAGAGGAACTTATGTTCATCCATATTGTCAATCAAGCTTCCCAGACGTTGCTCAAATATCACCTGCAGTTCATCGTCACTTAACTTCGGCAAGGATTCGCCCACTAGCTCGCGGCGGACCTCATAGTCGGCCAAGTACGCCGACAAATGTTCTTCAGCCTCTTCATAGTCTTTTTTCAAGCAGCTGATTTTTAGTTCCAGTTGGTTCTTTTCTTTGCATAACTCCTCAAAATCGGTCATGTTATTACTAAGCTCATCACTGGGCACCATTCCCGGACCAAAACGATCTTTAAACAGATGCGACATTTTTTCTCTCTTATTTTGTGTACTTTTTGTTTGTTCAAGGGTAAGTTGTTATGTTAGGAGTTGTTCAGACGGATTTAAATTCATAATCAAAGTTAACGATAATTTTTTCAATACCTACTTAGACATTTTTTGTGTAAAAAATAGGGAAAGTTAACTTCGGATCAGCCGAAGTTTTGTATTCCCGTGCAGCTTTTATTGAAAACAAAAAAGTTTTTCTAACTAAAACTACTTTTTGGATCTTACTTTTCTATGGGATCTATACTATATAGATGTCTGATTTCGACCAAACTTGGTGAAGTCATGGAAAAGCAAAATACACTGTAAATTGCGAAATTTGGAGGCGATCCCATTTAAAACAAAAAGTTTTTCTCACTCGAACTAGTTTTTCGACCGATCGTTTCTATGGGAGCTATATGCTATAGTCATCCGATTCCGACCAAACTTTAAAGAATTGGGTAAAAGTATATAAATTAAGTGTATGCCAATGATAAGGACGTTTTCATTAAAAACAAAAAAGTTTTTCTCACTAGAACTAGTTTTTCGACCGATCGTTCCTATGGGAGCTATATGCTATAGTCATCCGATTTCGACTAAACTTTAAGATTGGTAAGTATAGAAATTAAGATAGTTCCAAACTAAGAAATACGGACTTGTTTCCATTAAAAACAAAAAAGTTTTTCTCTTTAAGACTACTTGTTCAACCGATCGTTCCTATGGCAGCTATATGCTATAGTCATCCGATCCGGCCGGTTCCGACAAATGTGCAGCGTATTTGAACCAAAAGACTTCGTGCAAAGTTTGGTTAAGATAGCATAGAAACAGACAGACGGACGGACGGACAGACGGACAAGGCTAAATGAATTCAGCTCGTCATGCTGATAAAGAATATATATACTTTATGTGTTCGGAGATGCTTCCTTCAATGCGTTACAAACATCCGCAATTTTATAATACCCTCTGCAAGGATATAAAAAGCCAACTGTATCAATTCGTCATAATTTAAATTGAATGGCGAAATATAGAGAATTTCTTTATATTAAATCATGAAACAATTACATAAGGTACGGCATACAGTCAAAAATGCGGACTAACAGCTTTTGCTAAGAGAGCCTTTAGGCAAAAGTTTATTGAAGTGACTTACTCGGCGGTGTCCCAGAAATCTGTTCCAACCAAATTCCAACCCAAAACCAATTCTCGGTGTCCTAGAAATCTCTTTCGGTTGGTTTCAAATCTCTAGTGATTTGGTTAGAGATTTTGCTAATCCACCGCTAAAACTATTTTGAAAAGCAAAAAGTAGTTTTGGAAATCTAAACTAAATTAGTTTACTGGATAGGCTGCATCAGATAAATAACATGATTTATGTGATTTAATATTGAAATTTGCTTTTTAATAATTTTTCGCAAAACCAACCGAAGGCTGCCATATCGGCCAAAACCGTCGTACCAGTGGTGCCATCTTCCTCCTCAGTAGCGCCGCATGGGAAATTTGTCAACAACAAGCGAGCTAAGGGATGGAAAATGTTGCTTTTATGATTGGCGCGAAAATAATTTTAAATTTTTCGTTTTAATTTTGGGAATGCGACTTTAATTTATGTTATAAAATTAGTATGAATCGTAACACTTATGCCACAGCTAACAGATTTCCGTTTAACATCATTTTAATTCCAATAAGGGGAAATTTATGGGAAATTTTTTGTGCGTGATGCAACCCTGTTTTGTGAGATGGACAATTATTATGTGCCCAATTGGACCAATTCTCTTTCCCACTAAGAAAATGAAATCTCTTGAAGTTCTGGGACACCGACGGATTTTTCGAGAGATTTGAAAACCAACCGAAGACAAAATCTCTAGAGATTTCCAGGACACCTTGACTATATATCTAATGTTATTTGTTAATTTGTTCCATACAATATAAATTAAAGAAAAATATGATGAAAAGCAAATATGTTTATTTAGAAGTTGAGACTTTGACTTGATTGATGAACTAAGATTCATCAATAAATTTTTTTTTTATTACCCCCAAGGGTTGGACCATATAAAGTTGATTATTATACTTAGAACTTAGATGATAGAATTACTATGACTTGGAATTAATGGAAATAACAAACAAGTGCCAGAATTACTGGAAAACGATCATCTGAACGAGTACTCCGAGAATTGTTTACTTTGAGTTGCAGGAACTCGAAACCATTTTTTTCTAATTCGACAGAAGCATTAATTTCTCATCTTACATTGGCTTAAAGTACAGCAAAATGTTTCTCTTTGTGCTTAGCATTTTCCAGGAAAAAAAGAAATGCTTTGCTATTGTCCCTGTTTTCTATTTTTATACTTAGTAATATTTGTCTCGCTCATTTTTTATTGCCCAACATTTTTACTTGCAATTTGTTTGATTTATGTGGCGGCTGTTGTTCGTTTTCTGTTCTCATTTTTTTTGCTCTTACTATTTTTCCTAACCGTTGTCCATTGTTTGTTGTGTGGCACAAAATTTTCTTATCTGCTGAGCCTTATCATACTGACCATATTTTATTGCTTCTGGTATTCTTGTTGCTGTAGCTGCCAGGTTTTGCCAATTTTTGCTTGGCAGGCAAATTGAAAAGGCCTAGGCAAAAAAGCAACAGCAACAATGGCACATTTTTGTATTTTCGTTTCGTTCGTGTAACTTAAATGACATGGAATTTAATTATTGTGTGCATTTTGTATTAGGCTATTTTTTAGTAAATGTTGGTAAGCAAATTTGAATGCGGAAAATGTTTAAACTCCAAGATTCTTTGGGTTTAATCACTGATCAATGAAATGGTATCTTACGTCACCTGAGAGTAGGCAAACAAATCAAGTGTCTCTGGTCAATTCGCCCATACATAACTCCTTGGAAATATGAGTTATCTATCGTTCAGTGCTTCAATTTACTCAGCGAGTCTCCTCACTTCCTTTGTAATCTTGCTCAATCATGTAAAACATGGGCAATTAGCACTGCCGGAGGCCACACACACACACATCTAAGTTATAAGGCTTGCGCCATTTCCATTTGGCCTGGCCGGGCATATTGAATTTCACTTGGGTAATTTACGTAATTGCGCAACAGAATTATACCGCAGTGCCCAGGGTGGGGGGTAGATGCACAGTGCACAGTGGTATCCACATACATAGGTAATTGCAAATTATTATTAGTTGCAGTTGTTGTTGTCGCTGTCACCGTGTGAACTGACGCAGTAGTCACTCTACCTTGCAGATGGAACTAATTCAAAGCCTTGGAAATTTATTGAAAGGAATAGAAAATGAAGTTAATGAAGAATAAGCTGCAATTGAAGATGAAGTGGTCACATTGCTGTCTATTCTAGTGGAAAATTGTTAGAATAGATAGACACACAGTGACATAACACAATAATAGTAAGATGATGTAAGAGCAATTAAGTCCATTTCTGGTGTAAAGCATTTTTAATTTCGTTTGGAATGGTTTTGGTGTGTTCAAAATGTAAATTCAAGATATCACAACACACACACACATTAAAATTTAACCTGGCCAAACAAAAAGTATCGTTGCAACTAAAGGTAGTCATTGATTGCCTGAGCCTCTACTTGCTGGTCTTGGGAAAACATTTAAAAGCTTAACACCTGAAACCAAACAAAGAAATTTTAAGACAAACATGAGAGCAAATTAAACGTTAGTTCCTTTTTTATACTCTTGCAGAGGGTATTAAAAATTGTCCGGATGTTTGTAACGCATAGAAGGAAGCATCTCCGACCACATAAAGTATATAAATTCTTGATCAGCATGACGAGCTGAGTTGATTTAGCCTTGTCCGTCTGTCCGTCTGTTTCTATGCTATCTCCTCCGTCAGTTTTGAAGCTATCCTCACCAAACTTTGCTCGAAGTCTTTTGGTAAAAATACGCTGCACATTTGTGCTGATGGTAAGTGAGGAGATCGGTCGCTTAGTCAGACTTTCTGGAACCGATACGCATTTCGGATCAGATGACTATAGCATATAGCTACCATAGGAACGATCGGTCGAAAAACTAGTTCGAGTGAGGAAAACTTTTTTGTTTTTAATGAAAATGTAATTTTTATTGGCATATTCTTATTTTAAATACTTTAACACATTTCTACAAAGTCTTATCAAAATCGGATGACTATAGCATATAGCTGCAGAATGAACGATCGGTCGAAAAAGAAGTTCTGGTGAGAAAAACTTTTTTGTTTTAAATGGGATCGCCTCCAAATTTCGTAATTAACAGTGTATTATGCTTTTCCATGATTTTACCAATTTTGGTCGAAATCAGACATCTATATAGTATAGATCCCATAGAAAAGTAAGGTCCAAAGAGTAGTTTTCGTTAGAAAAACTTTTTTGTTTTCAGTGGAAGCTGCAAGGGTATACAAAACTTCGGCCGAACCGAAGTTAACTTTCCCCTATTTTTACAAAGTATTTTTAATTTTATTGTTACCCTCTTTTGGTCTAGGGCACTGAATTTTACTTGTTTTTCAAAAACTTGTTAAAAGAAATCGGGAAAAGATTTTGTAATTGGTTGCACTATTCATTAAAAATAATACAAAATTAAAAATGTTTGAATGCAAGGACTGTTCAAAAAGATCTTGGTCTTCAAAGTAGAGTCTTCTTAAAAAAGATGAAAGGTTCGCAGCTTTCCGGAAGTCAACACAATCGGAAAGCAAAACGGAAGATCGTGGGGTCGTGGCAAAAATTTAAAAAAAATTGATCTGCCTGTAACCTGTATCTCTTACCATTCGGACAGGCAGACGGACAGACGGACATGGCTATATCGACTCGGCTGTTGATGCTGATCAATAATATAATTACCATATAGGGTTGGAAATGCTTCCTTCTGGCTGTTACATACTCTTGCGCAAACTTATTATACTCTGTGTACCTCTGGAACAGAGTATAAAAATCATAAATATGTTTAACTCAATCAACAATATGCCAGATGATGCCAGTCAACCGTTTAATATAAGTATAACATTTTTTTTTGGCCATTTCGATACAATTAATTGCTTTCCAATTAAATACCAACTGAAAACCTCAAATATTTCACCACTTTCCATCAAAACAATTAACCCATGTTAATCAAATTCCCACACTTCACCACAAATTGACATGGCAGGACAGCGCACTCAACCTGAAAGACTCACGTGCTGTGAATTGCTAACAAAACAAAAAAAAGTAAGCAAACTAAATTAAAATTAATTAATGGCATTTTGTGCAGCAAAATCGGTTAGTCATTTTAATTGGTTTTAAGCCGAAAATTCATTAAATCAACATAACCAAAAGCTTTGGATCACGTCAGCCACAACAGTTGGGCCAGCAGAGGTTTTTACAAATGTATTTGCACCCATTAATCACAAAAACCGTGTAACCAGAAATTCTGATGAAGGAAAAAAACCAAAAACTAAATATTCAAGCGATGCGAGAGCAGCGTACTATAAAACCAATTTGTAGCCAATGTAAAAATATCAAATATTGCATGTACAAATTTGTGTTTTTTACTGTGTCCGCTCACATTGATGAGGGTCACGCTGAATTTGTGTGTGGAATTCAATTCATGCCCCACATATTTGTCAAACAAATTGGTTAGATATTTGCGCGTGTGTGATTCTTGTTTTTTTTTATCCTCTAATTTCAACAAATTTGATAAAAGCTCAAAGTGTGCAACATGTGGCTGATATTTGATTTCGCCCATTTACAATGTACAAATGTTATTGCTTCGTTATTTTGGTTTTACAAGTGATTTAGCATAATTTAATGGTAATTGAAAAACTAAACAAATTGGGTTAATCTATGTAATTTTCCATTTTTATTCGAGTGTAGTTTGGCGACGTAATTGCGTTTTGGAATGTTGTTGGTACTAAATGGAACAAATACTTGAGTCAAAGCAACATTTTGGAATCGGTAATAGTGAAAATATATTGTAGATTAGGTTCACAAGTGCGACCAAGTCTGATTGGCCATCTGCCCTACTCAGAAATATTGTAATTGGGGTCATTCTGTCAAACTCTAGTCGATCCTGAAGCGAAGACCAATGGTTTTACAAAATTAAATATAGTTTAAAAAACTAGGAAACACTCTTTAATAGAAAATCGAACTAAAAATGTTTGCAGCATTTTTGTTGTAGCATACTTGTAGGCTGAAGTTTCTTCTCGATGTTTGCAACATTCTTTTAAGCACGCTTAGATATTTACATACATACACGTGAATCAAATATAAGCGTGTTAAAAAGGATCGGTATCAAACATAATCTTGCTAATTTCAGTGCTGTTTGCCATCAGCAAACCAGTGAAGATCCGAATTGGTTTGAGCTCGGAATCCGATTTTTTAATCTGTTCCGAACCTAAATTTATGACAATTATATTGCTCTTGGAAACGAAAAGACGGCATCAGGTGAGGATGGCCTGGACAATAGAGTCTTAAATGCATTTCTGGTTCTTGTTTTTAATAGTGCTTTGCGTTTAATCTACTTTCCTAAGTTTTGGAAGAAAACCCAATTGTGATGATTCACAAGCCTGGAAAGAGTCCCTCAGAGGTGGAGTCATACCGTCCTATCAGCCTACTGTCCTCAGTATCAAACATTTTTCAAAGATGCCTGCTTAATCGA
This sequence comes from Lordiphosa collinella, assembly GCA_018904265.1. Taxonomy (NCBI): domain Eukaryota; kingdom Metazoa; phylum Arthropoda; class Insecta; order Diptera; family Drosophilidae; genus Lordiphosa; species Lordiphosa collinella. Next base: position 11,477 of record JAEIFV010000345.1, on the reverse strand, counting down.
ATATTGGCACTGAACGAAGTCAGATGTAGGATCCTCCTTTCAGTTTGGCTTAAGGAAGTCGCATGGCTCATTGGAACAATTCAATCGTGTTGTCAATTTAATTATTGATGGCTATCAAGCTACGAAATATATAAAATATAACATATAACACCATTTTTTTCTGTGCACTTTTCCTGATGCGCAACACATCCCTTTGGTCTTATTTTTGAATTTGATCGCATGACAATTGGGACATTCTTTGTCCACAGCACCAATCAGAGCTTTCGGATGAGCGGAATATTCGATATCTGGCTCATACTGGAAGACGAAGGAACGAAGATTCGTTGTTGGAAGAGCTTTAATTCTTCTACATGGCTAGCAGCTCCTCTTGCATTCCAGATTCCGAGGCGTAAGCTAGGTGCCATTATTTACGTTCTCTCATCAAAATTTATGCACATCTCCCTGAGAAAAGCATTGTTGGATTTAAGCTCCATCATCATTTCTTGGAGCGAGTCTATTTTAGCATTCATCGACACTATTGCAGCCTCTAGCCTTCCGAATTGTGTATGGGGCTCATCAGTTTGAAAATTGGTTTGTCCATGCTGCTGGGCAGGATTGCTGGCTATGTTGCTACTGATGTTGGATCCATTTGCCCTAGCAGAGATCTCAACTTGCTGGCCAGATCTTAAAGAGTCAGCAAAGGACGTGTCATCTTGAACTAGGGCCTGAGGGACGAAATCCAGCCTTCTTCGACGCCTGTTGTCCTTGCGCTGATTGATTGCAACGCTGGGCTGGCGTTCCTTCACCTTGGCCGTATAAACACGGCAGGCCTTTGCCCATAAGTAGTGGGAATCACCACAGTTGAAGCATCTAGTTTATTTGCTTTTGCAGAGGCTTATTTCCACACTGAAAGGGCCGCATAAAATATTTTTTGGTGTGTCCAAAGCGATAGCATCTGTAGCGCTGAATAGCATCTAGGGACTTTCTTGGAGTCTCAACGATGTCTCGCTGTCTACCAATGCTCCTTATTTTTAGAGCCTCTTTATTGTTAGGAGCTTCAGCTAAATTTATGAAGAAAAACTGATTAGGAATGGATTTTTCAATCACTTTCCCGTTTTCCTTAAGCGTCACTTTTTTGGCAGGAGGATTGTAGACCCTGATAGGGTTGTGTCCCTCAGCTCTGAATGTTTGAAGAATGGTTTCATTCGGCGTAGTGTGGGCCAAATTTCGAGCTATGACTCTATAAGCCTTGTCCTTTTTTAAAATTCCTTCAGAGATCGATAAAGAATCCCGAATACTAAATGTAGGAACCTAATAAGCAGCATGCGACTAGTCTGCTGTCAACACAAACACTCCTATAACAAGTACACACAAATATACACTCTTTAGCTGATGTTCAGTTACGAACCGAATAACACCGACATTTGATTCCTTTAATACGATATGAAAGGAGGCCAAGTTCTCATCTATGCGGGGCTTAAAAGAAGCTTATCACAGCTTAAAATGGATGAATCAATCAGGGAGATACTTCTTTTATCACACTAAGAGGTCTATTTACATATAAGAGACTTATGCTCGGTGTTGACTCTGTTTCAGAGATTTTTTTAAAGATGATGGAGCAATTGTTGTCTCCATGCTCTAGGGCCCTTAATTATCTTGACGATGTCATAATATTCGGAGACAGCGAGATAGAGCATGATAATGCGATCGGGTTATCACTGAGTTCCGAGCACCGAAGAACAAAGAGGAAACCTATAGTTTTGGGTTTGGTTACACACAAGGTGAAATTTATTTCAGTTTTTGCAAAACACAAAAAAATTTTTTTTTTTGTTAAAAAAAAAAAAAAAAACAAGGGGGAGAGGAGGGAAAATGAGGCGTTTTATTATTTAAAACTAGCTGACGCTCGTCCAGGTGCTTTAGGCTCAAAACTGAAGTCTGACAAACGTGGAAAAACGATACTCCCAAACAGAATTGAGAGTTTTGCCCTAGTCTGGGCTGTAGAGAAATTCTACTATTATCTGGCCGGACTAGAGTTCGAATTAATCACTGACCATAAATGACCAAAATGACCTCGAGACCTCCCGCTAGAATTGGAAGATGGTTACTCAGACTTCAACCTTACAAGCATAAGGTAATATACAAGGCAATGATTAATCATTCCTCAGCTGCAGCGATCGAGAGTTCTTCTTCTTGCATTTTCTTCTTGCACATCCTGGCGAATCGAATTCGAGATACCCAGCTGTAAGTCTGTAAATACTTGTATACTGACACCCTAAAAGTTGTCTCAAAACCTACATATGGTAGTGTGTGCGCAACTATAAAATTTCAAGGTCAAAGGTCACAAAAATCGGTTTTTTGCGCTTTTTTTGTAAATATCTCATTTCCTATGGGTTTTTTGCTAATTGTATTTATTATAAATATTGTAGAATACAAAATTCTCTACAAATTTTGTTTAATGAAATTTTTCATACGGTGAACCGTTTTCGAGATAGAGGGCGGAGAGCGCGCGGTCACAGGATCACTTCAGGCCAACCATTGCCTCCGGTCGAAAACGCGCCATATATAGTTGATAAACTATAGATAAATCAATGATTATAAATATTTGTCAGTTTTTATTAACTATTATATTATATTTTATCATTTTCTTCATGCATTAAATCTATATCTATTCAATAATACTGATAACCGTTTCCTAAAATTAAAAAATAATTAAGGGAAAAACTTAAATCATAATACAATTATATTTACACTAATGACATATTAAAAAGAAAATAATTAAGTGCATCTTCTTTAAAATCTGTAAATTTTAAAATCCTTCTACTATACCTGGGAATTATACGGGTCCCTATTATACACTACGGACCTTGTTCAATTGTAATGTATAGTTACGACCGTCTTCTCTTTATTTCAGTTTTAATCGTATCTTGGTAACTACGGACGTACAATTTAATGAACTATGGCTGATTTGTGTTTTCTATGTAATAAGTCAGATTCGGGAGGTGAATCGCTTATTGAAGTAGTGCGCGGTATGAAATCTCTTTAAAAAGTTGGGAAAGGAAATGTAAAAACGGAAATATACTCGTCTAAAAGTTTTGATAATTATCCTCATTCCAAAACACATATTTTATTTCTGCACGCATTAAGTGGCTGTGACACAACTTCTGCGCTTTTTCAAAAGGGAAAAAAATCATTTTTAAAAGTTTTTGAGAAACTGACAAATTTGGATGAACTAGCTGCAGCATTTGAGGAAGAAAATTGTTCGGACCAGAGATTATTAGAGAGTGGAATTCAAACCTTATTGGCTGTCTATATTGCTCCGAAATCTGTGAAAAGTCTCGATCATCTTCGTTATATGCATTACGTCAAGTCTAAAAAACTTAATAAGCCTGTGCAGCTTTCAAATATTCCACCAACAAGTGCAGCTGCTCATCAACATTTCAAACGTGTATATTATCAAGTTCAAACTTGGATAGGGCATGATTTGGAACCCCAGGTATGGGGTTGGGCAATGCGAAACGATTTTCTGGAGCCTATCATGACAATTTTACCACCTGCTCCAGAAGATTTGCTAAATACAATTTTCTGCAACTGCAAGAGTGGTTGTGGTTCGCGATGCGGATGCAGGAAAGCGGGCTTGCAATGCTCTTTAGCTTGTGGCCAATGTAATGGGCAAGCTTGTCTCAATGCTCTACCTTATCAGAGCGACATTACCGAAGATGGAACCTTTGACCCCGAAATCATGGAAGAACTTGAGACAAATGTCGTTGAAGACGATAATGAAGACCAGTTTGAAATTTACCAGCAGCCGGAAGACGACGATGAAGAGGAAGAAGATGATTAAAATTATAAATTGTAGTTTTTGTACCCTTCATTCCATTTTTTTTACTTTTAATAAAAATAAATGTATTGAATGATATTTTTTAATAAAAGATTAATTCATAATTTATTTGTTTTATTTTTCATCATGTAAGAAGTTATTAATATTAATTAGGTTAAAATTCAAATATAATTCCTATATTATCATTAACAATTCTGCAATTACATGGGCAGGTAAGTGTTGTTAAATAAATTAATACTGAATAAAAAGTGGATAGGTTAGGAAAAAAAATGATAAAATATAATATAATAGTTAATAAAAACTGACAAATATTTATAATCATTGATTTATCGATAGTTCATCAACTATATATGGCGCGTTTTCGACCGGAGGCACTGGTTGGCCTGAAATGATCCTGTGACCGCGCGCTCTCCGTCCTCTATCTCGAAAACGGTTCACCGTATGAAAAATTTCATTAAACAAAATTTGTAGAGAATTTTGTATTCTACAATATTTATAATAAATACGATTAGCAAAAAACCCATAGGAAATGAGATATTTTACAAAAAGCAAAAAAACAATTTTGTGACCTATCAATGAGCACATTTTGGTCCGTATTGACTACTTTGCTAGATATATGGACATCTCCTTTCTGAAATGAATTTCGTCGTCTTCAATTATTGAAGCAATGAAGGAAATATTTTGCCATCTGGGTATTCCAGAATACTTGAGAACCGAAAATGTCAACCAAAGTAAGACCCCACCATATTGGCCACAAGCTAATGGAGAAGTCGAAAATATGAATCGTTGGTGAAGCTCTTAAAGATTGTATATGCAAAAAAGACAGATTATAAAAAAAGTAAATTCGGGAGTATGGACTAATGTATAACGTAACACCTCCGGGACAACTGGAAGTCCGCCCTCAAAATTAATGTAAACCATTCGGCTGGAAAAGACTTGGACTGCGCCAGGAAGGAAAAACAATGAATAACAAAAAGAGAGGAGCAAGGAATACATACATTAAAGTTGCCATTACATGTTTGCTAAGAAACGTGATTATCCCAAGCAAGCATTTTGACACAACGGAATATAGGGTGCTGGAAATGGATGGTAGTATGGCAGAAATAGTTGGAGGAGAAATAGTTACCCGGAATATTTGTCAGCTTAAGAAGGTACTGCAGAGCAAGGTGTTCCTCGGAACAGTTGGTCTGGCTTTAAGGGGAAGGAGGAAACTAAACAGCTCGAAAAAAAAGAAGGGATGTAGGAACCCAATAATCAGCATGCGATATTCACCGAGTAACACCGAAATAAAGCGTGCGTTATTACACTAAATATATTCAGAAGGTTTGAACCTTCTATCTATAAAATTGTGGGAGATATAACGTTTTTTCGATATTGCGGGGGCGGGAGGGGGCGTGGCCAAAATTAAAAAATAAACTTGATCTGACTGCAAGTATACGAAACATATGTTCCATACATGTCAAACCTCTGTCTCCTACCATCTCTGAGATCTGTTTGTTCACACGGACAGACGGACAGACGGACACTTTTGCACAAACTTAATATACTCTGTGTATTTCTGGTACAGAATATAGAAAGAACTGTGAGGTTGATGGAACAGCTGTATAGAAGACCATCCATCTTTATGGTATTGTGTAGTTTTGACCTCAAAACGGTTCAAGTTTGTTAAATTGGTTAATATATTTTTCTTTCTGCAAGCATTTCTATTTACTTAAACAAAAATAAACAGAAAATTCTGAGCCAAAAAAATAATGAGCCTCTACCAAATAAGTACAATTAATGTAGCATAAATTGCTGATTAGCTAATTAAAGTGGCCGCAGTAATTAAATGATACTAAGCAGATTACAAAAGGGAAAAAATAAGAGCCATATTGATTTTTGGTCATTGGATATGGGCAAAGGGCAATTATTAAAAAAAAAAAAAACAAAAAAAGGAATATATAAAACTTTGCATATTTATAATGGCCTACGATTTTCTCTCTTCTCTTTTTTTTTGGTTCGTTTTAATAAGCTTCGTTTGAGTCATTTTTGTGCGGTCCAAATAAGAAAATAAAAATCCCTTTTATGTTCTCAAGTTTCAGAAACCTGTAAGGGCCAACAAAAGACCTTGAAAATAAGAAAAAGGCAAACACCAAACGAAAGGGGGAATATTTTTAACACTTGCCCAGGACAAAAAATTGACCGTCATTTGTTTTCTTGACACTTTGGAGAGCTGCTTAACAAGAGGCGGGTTATTCTCTCGTTTTTTTTTTATATTTTGCATAATTTCAAGTCGTTTGCATTGTTTGTCACTAAATAAGTCGCAAGTTGATATTAATAACATCTCATTATCGCTTCATTCTATTTTTCAGCACATTGTGAAATATGTTGGCAGCGGCAATTTATCATAATAAAAAGATAAACGACGACAGGCCTCGACAACAAGAAGATGATGACCTTCAAAATACAAAAAAAAAAAGTTTGCTGGCAATGGTTATTGATGAGCCAAGTTGAAGATAGTTGAATCTAATTGAAAGATTGCATTTTAGATGATAACATTTAAAATAGAAATTCAAGAAATCATTTTTCATTTGCATTGAACAATGAAATCGTTAGCTAAGAGAGGGTAGGTTCATAAATCAGTGAATGGATTCAAATTTGAGACAGGGAAATGGAAAAGTCACTGGTTGTTCAAACTGCCCTCTTCAATAAAAATTCAATTATTTTTCATTTGCCTTAAATTGAACAACGAAATCTTGAAATGGTGGAGAGAAGTCCCCCCCAACCCCCTTAACACTTAATTTGCATTTCGTTCGACCAGCTTGTTAAAACTAAAGCAAAATGCATTTTCAATAATTAAACTCAAAGCCAATCTCCATTAATTCTTAACCCACAAGCCGAAGTAACTGCAAATATGCACTAAAGACTTTGTCTAACCATTTCCATTTGCCATCGGACTAAGGACTCCATTTTGTTTTGAGGTTCCTTCCTGTGGTTCTTGTGTCAATAAAAGTTTTAGTTTTTGCGTTTATTTGGCTTACGCCCGGCAGCATTTCTGAGGGATAAATGTAAATTAAATTGTGTATTCATTTGCATTTTGCTTCACTGCATTCAAATAACTGTGTGTTGGAAAATTTACCAAAATTTCAATGCATTTTAATTGAGCTGATTTATTTAACACCCTGCTGATAGATTAAGTTATATTTTGGACTCGTTTTCCGTGCCAGTAAACGGAAATTCAATAAATTTTAAAAACCCCACAAATATCTGGCGATCTGGCAACTCTATCTTTCCAGCAAGTTGACACTGCCAGACGCTCGGACATTATTGAATTTATGCACTTAACGATAGAGTCAACACAGAGCACAGAACACAGAGCACACTTACCGCAGTGGCAACTGTGCGTATACGCAATTTAATTTGCAATGTCTCTGGGACTTTCCATGATTGTGTGAGTGAGTGAGCGAGCGTGGATGTGTCTGTGTGTGTGTGTGTCTGTTTGGCTGCGTGAAAAATGAGCGGAAATGAGATTGTTGCGGCTTTAATTTCATTCACAGAAAGCACATTAAATGGGATTTAAGTTGACCAGGGATATGCGAACCACAAAGAAAGCAGTTGAAGTTGAGTTACAATTGGGTTTGTGACAAGCCTGTGAATCAAAGTGGTATCAGAAGCTGAAATTTGTAGATCAATAATACAAGATTAACTAACAAGCGACAGATATACGAGTTTTTCACAATTTTACAAAATCAAAACTAAAAGCAGAGCTACTAAATTTTAACACGGAAGGAAAATTTATCAGAATCCTTACTTTTTAGGTTCAGTATTGGGACAGTGCTCAAAATTTGTGTTGTGTTAAATTTTTTTCTCGGGGCCTTACATATAAAGGGTGATTTTTTAAGAGCTATATGAAAGTTTTTCAAAAAAAAAAAAACAAATAAAATTCAGAAAAATGCATGAAATCTTTATTTGAATCGATAGTACGGTCCATATAATTTAATCGCCTCTTAATAAGTCCATTGTTGCGAGTGCTGTGTGGCATATGGCACCGTCTTGTTGAAACCACATGTCATGCAAGTCAAGCTCTTGCATTTTGGGCAAAAAAAAGTTGGATATCATCTCACGGTAGCGCTCACCATTCACAGTTACGTTACGATTCGCATCATCTTTGAAGAAGTACGGTCCAATGATGCCACCAGCCCATAAACCGCACCAGACTGTGACTTTTTCTGGATGCATTGGTAGCTCTTGCAATGCTTCTGGCTGATATTCACTCCAAAATCGACAATTCTGCTTATTTACGTACCCATTGAGCCAAAAATGAGCCAAAAATAAAATGGAAGAAGCGCGCGATGAACTTTCTTAACAAAGCACGCATTTTGGTAATAAATTTCAATAATTTGCAAGCGCTTTTCGTTTGTAAGACGATTCATGGTTAAATTACAGACCAAACTGAAGATGTTTGACAGTGAAATAAAACACGAAATGAGCTGTTTAAACCAGTGTTGCCAAAAAGATAATAGCTAAAAAATCACCCTTTATTAGCCATGCTCCGGTTTTCACTTTATTTTGCGATTTGCGATTTAAACAAATTCGTACGATTTCAATTTAGAGCGCTCCGAAATTCGTATGTTTCATTCCCAACTTGTTTTGTGTCATTTCACATAACAAAAACAGATGATGAGCGCCTATCGATAGACATATATCGATATATACAAAGGCCAAATCGCAAATTGTTGTTATTGTGAGCTGTTTTCCTCCTTGTTCTATTTTGTGTGTGTTAAAAAAGTGTTTAAAATGCACTCTTAATGCGAATTAAGTAGGATAGTCCGTAAGAATTATCTTAAAATGTTAAAGAACTAAATAAAAATATTTCCGTGGGGTGTCTGTTTGTACATCAACCTATAATTTATATTTATTTCAGGCGTTTTGATACACAGAAAAAAAAATAACCCTGGTAAAAAGGATATTGAAAATATCCATTTTAGGATCCAATTATTCAATATCCTTTTGACTTTATTCAGATGAATGGCCTTTTAACATCCTTTTTACATTGAAAAACTCCTAAGGATGGCGAAATAATGTTGAAAGAATATTTGATACCCTTGCCATTATAAAATTGTCCGGATGTTTGTAACGCATAGAAGGAAGCATCTCCGACCATATAAAGTATATATATTCTTGATCAGCACGACGAGCTGAGTTGATTTAGCCCTGTCCGTCTGTCCGTCTGTTTCTATGCTATCTCCTCCGTCAGTTTTAAAGCTATCCTCACCAAACTTTGCACGAAGTCTTTTGGTACAAATACGCTGCACTTTTGTCGGAACCAACTGGATCGGATGACTATAGCATATAGCTGCCATAGGAACGATCGGTTGAAAAACTAGTCTTACTGAGAAAAACTTTTCTGTTTTTAATGGAAACGCCTCCAAAGTACATATTTCTTAGTCTACTAACCTTTCCCATGATTTCACTAAGTTTGGTCAAAATCGGATGACTATAGCATATAGCTGCCATAGGAACGATCGGTCGAAAAACTAGTTCTAGTGAGAAAAACTTTTTTGTTTATTATGAAAACGTCCTTATCATTGGCATACACATATTTTATATACTTTTACACAATTCTACAAAGTTTGGTCGAAATCGGATTACTATAGCATATAGCTCCCATAGGAACGATCGGTCGAAAAACTTGTTCGAGTAAGGAAAACTTTTTTGTTTTTAACGAGAACATCCTTATCATTGGCATACACTTATTTTATACATTTTTACACAATTCTTTAAAGTTTGGTCGAAATCGGATTACTATAGCCATAGCTCCCATAGCGACGGTCGAAAACTAGTTCAGAGAGGTAAAGTCTAGGATTAAAAACTATTTTGTTTTTAACGAGAACGTCCTTATCTTGGCATACACTTAATTATTTTGGACACATTTCTTCAAAGTTTTCTCAAAATCGGATGACTGTAGCATATAGCAGCAGTATGAATGATCGGTCGGAAAAGAAGTTCTAGTGAGAAAAACTTTTTGTTTTAAATGGGATCGCCTCCAAATTTCGCAATTAACAGTGTATTATGCTTTTCCATGATTTAATCAAGTTTAATCGAAATCAGACATCTTTATAGTATAGATCCCATAGAAAAGTAAGGTCATAAAAGTAGTCTTAGTTAGAAAAACTATTTTGTATTCAATGGAAGCTGCAAGGGTATACAAAACTTCGGCCGAGCCGAAGTTAACTTTCCTCTATTATATTAATCGATAACTCGATAGCCAATCAGTCAAATATGAACGTAAGTGCGAAAGAGAAAGACACATTTTACTTCGAACTTTGACATAGTCGAAAAACATTGAGAAGAACGTGCGCACCACTGCAAAAAAGTGAAGAAATAAACAAAAAGTGAATTAAACACCAAGTTATGTACATGTACACAAATTTATATATTTGAATGCATTTGTATAATTCCAATGCGGCCGGGTGGCTCAGCGGCTTGTGTGCGCGACCGCTGTGCAAGAGGTCGTGGGTTCGTTCCCGCCTCGGAACATCTAATGAAAAGTTTTTTCTTTGAATAAACTTTACACCCGGCCACACCTCTTTGCTGTTGGCGCCAGCTTTGTAGCAATTAGCCATGAAAAGCTTCTCAAACTGCCGTTCGAACTCGGTGTTAAACTGTAGGGCCCTTTTCTCTTGTGCCGAAATTAGAAGCGCACGAGCCAAGAGATTGAGAGAGGCTCGGCTTTGGCCCTTTGGGGCTGTGTCAACCTGACAAGCCATTTTACTTACTACTTACTAATTAAGATTGGACAATCTTTGATAATTTGATTTTAAGTCTGTCAAGCTTTTGAGTCCAGCATTGTTCTTCATGATTTGAATGTTTATCGTACTTAGACAAAGATTTAAAAATCCTAAATAAAGAACTACGGGATTAAACATTATTAATTTGAAGATTTTGAAAGTTCTTAATCCAAATACGATTTTATTCTCTTCTTTTCCTCTAAGCTTACAAAAAACCGACTAAAGTCTTAAAAACGCATGTCTGGGTGCTCCCGCATTTTATTTGTATAACAGTACCTTGTTTCTCTTTCATTTCAACAGTATATGTATGTATTTTTTGTCAGTGTAACAAAATAACTCTTTTTAACAATTTTCCAACATGTCAACGAAATGTTTTGAATTATGACAGCCACCAGAAAGCACCTTTCTGTACATTTGGATTTATATTGTTGTGGGCTTCCTTTGTGGGTCTTAAAAAGGGGACCAGTTCACCAAACATGCATCTTCTCTTAGTGTCTGTTAGTTTTGTGTTCGGACCCCGGGGGTAACGTTCAGGTCCATTACATTAATTAAATTATATTCAGGCTTGCTGGCACATATGTCTGACAATCGTAAAAACCAATACGTTTAATGCATTTGCCACGCAGGCAAAAAAAAAAGCAAGCAAAATCACGTACTTAAAAGTAATAAGCATTTTTATACAACACGCGACAGAAGTTCACTCGCACCCAGGGATTTCTATGAAAACGCAAATTTCCACAGATTAACACACAGACCACAAAAAAAACCTGAGCGCGTGTCATTTACTGTGTAACAAATTTGAAACTTTTTTTTTTGTTAAATATTTTTTCTTTAAACTTTAAACTTTTAACAACATTTTTTCCTGTTAGATAATGCAGTGAAAAATTTAT